>JBCEWE010000464.1:2327500-2642500 GCA_039877035.1 Silurus lanzhouensis
TGAATGAGTGAATTAGTGAGTGAATGAGTGAGTTATTGAGTGAATGAGAGATTTAGTGAGTGAATGAGAGATTTAGTGAGTGAATGAGTGATTTATTGAGTGAATGAGTGAGTTACTGATTGAATGAAAGATTTAGTGAGTGAATGAGTGAGCTATTGAATAAATGATTTAGTGAGTGAATGAGTGAGTTATTGAGTGAATGAGTGAGTTATTGAATAAATGATTTAGTGAGTGAATGAGTTATTTATTGAGTAAATGATTTAGTAAGTGAATGAGTGAGTTATTGAGTGAATGAAAGATTTAGTGAGTAAATGAGTAAGTTATTGAGTGAATGAGTAAGTTATTAAGTGAATTCAAGATTTGGTGAGTCAATGAGTGAGTTATTGAGTAAATGAGTGAGTTATTGAGTGAATGAGTGATTTAGTGAGTAAATGAGTGAGTTAGAGAATTAATGAGTGATTTAGTGAGAGAATGAGTGAGTTATTGAGTGAATGAGTGAGTTATTGAGTAAATGATTTAGTAAGTAAATGAGTAAGTTATTGAGTGAATGAAAGATTTAGTGAGTACATGAGTGTTATTGAATGAGTGAGTTATTGAGTAAATGAGTGAGTTAGTGAGTAAATGAGTGATTTAATGAGTGAATGAGTGAGTTATTGAGTAAATGATTTAGTAAGTGAATGAGTGGGTTATTGAGTGAATTAAAGATTTAGTGAGTAAATGAGTGAGTTATTGAGGGAATGAGTGAGTTATTGAGTAAATGATTTAGTAAGTGAATGAGTGAGTTATTGAGTGAATGAAAGATTTAGTGAGTAAATGAGTGAGTTATTGAGTGAATGAGTGAGTTATTGAGTAAATGATTAAGTAAGTGAATGAGTGAGTTATTGAGTGAATGAGTGAGTTATTGAGTAAATGATTTAGTAAGTGAATGAGTGGGTTATTGAGTGAATGAAAGATTTAGTGAGTAAATGAGTGAGTTATTGAGTGAATGAGTGAGTTATTGAGTAAATGATTTAGTAAGTGAATGAGTGAGTTATTGAGTGAATGAAAGATTTAGTGAGTAAATGAGTGAGTTATTGAGTGAATGAGTGAGTTATTGAGTAAATGATTTAGTAAGTGAATGAGTGAGTTATTGAGTGAATGAAAGATTTAGTGAGTGAATGAGTGAGTTATTGAATGAGTGAGTTATTGAGTAAATGATTTAGTGAGTGAATGAGTGATTTAGTGAGTAAATGAGTGAGTTGATGAGTGAATGAGTGATTTAGTGAGTAAATGAGTGAGTTGATGAGTGAATGAGTGATTTAGTGAGTAAATGAGTGAGTTCGAGAATTAATGAGTGATTTAGTGAGAGAATGAGTGGGTAAGTGAGTGAGTGTGTGTGCAATGATATATGTCATTCTCATAGTGCTGGTGCCAGTTCCAAAGCGGGCCAGCTCCTTCATGATCCCCTCATCCGGTAGGAACTGGGGCACAGTGGAAATCACTCCTGGTGTTGTGTGTAAACTTATTAATAAGGTTATGTTTTGTCTAAAGCACCCTGACTGCATTGTTTATTCGGAAGGCAGACCATTTCAAACCCTTCCTGCTCCCCCACCACTATTACAATATCTTCCACCTGCACTTCACTTCCCAACACACAACTGACGCCATGCCAGAGAGCCTCTCTTAGAGGCCATGGCATCTCGCTTACTCTCTTCCACTTTTAGCTGTTTACACTTTGTTTGCCTTTACTAATGGCTTTACATTTTTAACTTTTAAACCTTGTACTTAAACAGCAAGTTGGCAAGATGCCAGCGAGCTCTGTACGTGTTCCCTCCACATTCAGCACATGCACAGAGCGAGCCAGAGAACGAGAGAGAGATGGTTACTTGGCCTGGATCTGTGTGTGCTCGCCTTTCCTCGGGTGAATTCAGAGCAACACACTGCAGCTTTAAAATAGGACAGGAAAGAAAGAGACTTCAGAACTCCTGTACATAGCAGCTGAAACGCATCATCATCATCATCATCATCATCATCATCATCGTCCTGCACCTTCCTCAAAATGCGCCCAGGAGATACAGTAAAGTCAAGTCAAGTCAAGTCAAGTTTATTTGTATAGCGCTTTTCACAACAGACATTGTCTCAAAGCAGCTTTACACAAATCAACAGTGAAGGTGAATGGTGTGAATTTGTCCCTGATGAGCAAGCTGTAAACTTCAAACTTACACACTTTAACTATGTATGCATGGTCATAACTGCAATAACACAGGAATATATATCATATCATATCATATCATATCATATCATATCATATCATATCATATCATATAATATCAATCATATCATATCATATCATACCATATCATGTCATATCATATCATAATATATAATATCATATTATATCATATCTTATCATGTCATGTCATATCGTATCATATTGTATTGTATCATATCGCATCATAAGTTTCATACTGTACTGTACCATATCGTATTGTATCATATCGTATTATATCGTATTGCATTGTACCGTACCATATCTTATTGTATTGTATCGTTCAGTATCATGCTGTACCATATATTATATCGTATCGTATCGTATCGCATTGTATTGTATTGTATCATATCGTTTCTTATCATATCGTATCGTATCGTATCGTATCGTACCGTGTCGCATCGCATCGCATCGCATCGTATCGTATCGTATCGTATCGTATCGTATCATATCGTATCGTATCGTACCGTGTCGCATCGCATCGCATCGCATCGTATCGTATCGTATCGTATCATATTGTACCGTGTCGCATCGCATCGCATCGTATCGTATCGTATCGTATCGTATCGTATTATATATCATATCGTATCGTATCGTATCGTATCATAAGGTATCGCATTGTATCGTATCGTATCGTATTGAATCGTATTGTATTATATATCATATCGTATCGTATCACATTGTATTGTATTGTATCATATCATATCATATCATATCATATCATATCATATCATATCATATCATATAATACCGTATTGTACAATATCGTATTGTATCATATCATATCGTATTGCATCGTACTGTATCGTATTGAACCCTACCATATCTTATCATATTGTATCGTATAGTTCCATGCCGTACCATATCATATATGATATCATATCATACATACGGTACCGTATCATATCGTACCGTACCGTACCGTACCGTATCATATCATATCATACATACCGTACCGTATAATATCGTATCGTATCGTACCGTACCGTACCGTATAATATCATATCATATCATATCGTATCGTATCGTATCGTACTGCATCGCATCGCATCGTATGATATCATTTCCTTACAATTTCTTTGTTGTTTATTAATCTTTGCCTTGAAACTATGTAAGTTTATACCTAATGAGAAAGAAAAAACTCCCTAAGATGGTATGAGGAAGGAACCTTGAGAGGAACCAGACTCATCTGGGTGACTACGAATGTTCAATGGTATTTTGTTTTTGCATAAAAGCATAATTAGAAAAAGAAAAAGGCATGGATCGCATATAAAAAAAAGAAAATACAGTAACAGTGACAGTAAATCATCTATCAATGTCTATCATAAATCTTTAATAATTAATTATAGCAATACACACGCAATGTCAAGCACAAAACAATGTGTATAAGGATCATGTGTGGTAACTGCTCAGAGCTTATTCTCTGTGAAGAGGAAAAGTCAAAGCTTTGAAGCCTGTGTGTGTGTGTGTGTGTGTGTGTGTGTGTGTGTGTGTGTGTGTGTGTGTGTGTGTGTGTGTGTGTGTGTGTGTGTGAGAGACTGTCTGAGCAGCAAGTTCATCACTCAGCCAGTGCTAGAAAGTGGACACTAGAACACAGAAAAAGCCCTTTCTCTCCCTTCTTATTCCTGAGGGAATGAGTGCTGGCACTGAGTGCTTGTCCTGTTGCGGTAATTATTAGAGAACCGTGTAAGGCTTTAGGGAATCGTTACATCGACCACAAGCTGCAGTATGGCAAAAAATTGCCAGATAAAACCTGCTTGAGATTTAATCCTGCCAAGAAACAACAATAATGATCATTATCATAATGTTGCAAAAAGCTTTTTTTCCCCTTTGATTGCTTCATCTGGAGAAAAAGAGGAAGAACAGCATTAACATGATCACTAAGCCACTTCAGACAACACTTGTCTGTTCAAAGAGTTCAAAAAAGCGTAGAGAACAAGGAGCTTGGGCTGCTAAATGCCAATATGAAGCACATCAAGGTCAAAAAAAGAATTAGGTAAGGCTAAAAGAAAGACAATTTTGATTAATTGAATGCCTTGGAAAACAATGTCTGGGGGTCCGTGATTTTTAGTCCTTTTGCCCTTTTGCCTAATTCGGTTTCGCATGCAGCGGTTGTGGAGCAGATTAGATTAATAATGACATTGCTGTTGTTTAGATTGGAATTGTTCTGACAGATGATCAGCACCACATTGGTAGACTCACTGCACAATGGTGATGAAAAGATCGGATTATTTTACTGACTTGGTTCTTTGAATGTCCTTCATCCAACGAGTCATTTCGTTCATTTTGTTCTTTTAATACTTTAGTAACCTTCATAGCGTATATATGGGAATCACGTAACAAAAGGACGAACAATTCGGACCAGAGGACTCATGAGATGAACTACTCAATTCTGTTTCCTGTACATAACCTACATAGTTTATGAGATTTGCTCATACATGTTTAGTAGAAAATGAACAAATCACTATTTGAGACTACTCATTCTTCTGTCATATGAAAGACTCATGAATGACCCATCACTTCTGCATAAATGATAGATATTTTACTGCAAAGTTTAAGAAGTCAAGATCAAGATGCATTTGAAAACACTGAGCTAGCCATTTCTGTAAGCTTCTGGGTTCTGGTTGCCATTTGGAGACGATGGGAGAAAGCATGAAATAATTGGTGTAAGATTCTATTAACTTGACGAACTGACTAACTCTGGATGTTGAGAATTGGACTGTATACTGTAGCTGAACATTTGCTGCACAATTTATCCCAGAGATCACTCAAGATCTTTCGCTCCAAACAGGTACAGCATATCCTCATAGAGCTGGCTTTGTGCACAGGGGATTGTCATGCTGGAACAGGTTTGGGTTTCCTAGTCCTAGTGAAGGATAAGTCTAATGCAACCGCATCTAAAAACATGCTCTACAATTGTGTGCCTTCAACTTTGTGGTAACAGTTCGGGGAAGAACCTCATATGGCTGTAGTATATATGTAGTATATCTAACAACTATATAGCTACTTTTATTTCAATGCTTAGGTAAAAAGCTGCTTTTAAACTGTAGTGGCAGCCCAATGGTGAAGAATTTGGACTTCTGGTATGTAGAGTTGTGAGTTTAAATCCCTGTACCACCATGCTGCCAATTCCAGGCCCTTGTGTAAGGCCCTTAAATTGGGTATTTGTATGTTGCTCTGGATATATCCGTCTGCCAAATGACAAACTAATAATGACAAGTTTTATGACATAAATTTGAACTGATTTTCTAAAATACCAGAAGATGATCAATAACACCCACATAGATTTTTTATCAACTTTTAATAATTTTAGTCACTTTTTTTGCCATTACAATCGTTTATCACCCTTAAAAAGTGTTTTTTCTCCAGGCACCACTTAAGGTTTTAGTTATGCCCCAAGGGCAAATGCTGACTGCAGTCATATTACTATACTATATACACAACATTTTGTGGACACCAGACTATAAGATTGGTATGTGCTTTATGAAGATCCTATTCCACATTTAGTCTCCATACACTGTTATAAAAGCCTCCACTCTTCTGGGAAGGTGTTCCACTAGATGAAGATATTGGAGTGTTCTTGTGGAGATCTGTGCTCATTCAGCCACATGGGTGTTGAAAAGGTTTGTCTTTTTCACCTTTTCCAGGTATGTAGAGACTTAATCTGTACATGACAGCGAAATAGTTCTAGCAAAGATAAGCGTGTTTAGCATGCTAGCTAATAACAACTCGGGCAAACAGACAGATATCGGTTAACCTACATGGTTCCAGCTGTCAAGTGCATGTCAATAGAAAGATCTACTCTCAGTTACACATTGGTTCCTTTTGGGCAGCTAGGAGCATCATCATCCTAAAGGGGAAGTTGACAAGGACATGAGGAAGAAAACATAACGAAACAGTCAGGGAGAAATGAATACACTGTTATACTGATTTATTAGTTTAGTCAGTTCTGCTGCTTTTTATTCATTTTTATATAATTTATATTTGTAATACTGACAGAGTTTAATACAGAGGCCTATGCAATACTGTTCATTGATCTTTTATTTTTTTATTTTGAATTTATTTGCTTAAAACTAACAAAATATATTATTTTATAATATCATATGATACAATGCATTTTATTTCATCTAGTTATTTTTTTTTGTTTATTTCTTTATTGTATTAATTTATGTTTTCTATGTCTCTTTCATGGTTCGAAGTTTTCATATATTTTTATTTGTATGCTAATTATTAGAATATTAATTCATTTATGAGGCTTTAAATATTTTTTTTTAAACCCATATTGGTCTTCTTACGTAATGTAATTCTCTGTATTTACTTTTCCTTGAATTCCTATGTGTTTATGTTTTTCACTCCATTTACAAACTGTGACTTTTCACTGATATGATCTATGATCTTCCTTTTTCTCATCATCGGTCGTAACTGAGTGAACCCGATTACATTAATGTATGTGTCTGTATTGTGGTTATTTTCTTTCAATCTGTCTCAGCATGCCATTTATTCACTGCAGAAATACACACTATACCTATTACATAGATCATCCACATTGTTTATCATTGTAGGTAATTTTGGACTACCTGTCCGTTCCAAGATTTCCTTCAGACAAAATTTTAAAGTGCACAACACTTCCAGGTGGCTAGCAAAGTCAATTTAAGGGTCTTTTTGAACTCGGGAGGCTCAAAATTGTGGCACAATGCGAAGTGACTCTGATTACACTTGGAGATGTCACTGGTGGCATTTGTCTCCTTCGTTGCTATGGAGTCACGGCTCAGAAAGCCCAGGAGACCCACATCCCAGGCAGGAGGAAGCAGATAGAAACACAATGTGCATAATGTGGTGTGTCTGAATAATGCTGACCTAAAAAACTAGGCTTCTAAAAAGACCAAGCATCAATTTTCCAATGTGTTGTGCAGCCCCCCGGGATACCGAAGGAGTCAAATGCGCTCGGAAACATCTCGGTGCAATTTCAAACAGGAATGCATCCATCAAATAGGTATCACATATCTTAAAGCTGTATTAAATGTTAAGAGGTGTAAAGAGACTAAAAGGTCTGGGCACGATTTCGATTCGATTTCGACTCTCAGAATGAAGAATAGACGTTGTTAAACATGTAAAAATGTAATTTTGTTGTCAATAAATCAAAATTAGTTTTCAAATTCTAAAAATGTACTACACGTTCAGCAAATCTGGAAAAAAAACCCAAAGCAAATCAATAAATCCTTCCCAAAGTTTTGTTTGAACAAACCACATTTGAGGGAAAAGATAAAACTCCACAGCAGAAATAGAGCTCCAAAGTTGGTTAAAATGGCCGGGTTTCCACACGCTTTGTTGTTGTTACAGCTCTTTTTAAATTAAATAATATGGTTGTGTAGCCATAAAATGCAATTAAACAAGTACAGATCTTACAGGATGTCTATCAAAGAACCTGATCATATGACCACTCTATATATTAATTCTCTGTGTTGTGCAATTCCATTTTGCGTTCAAATCGTGCAATACAAATGAACTGATTTCGATGATCTCTATGCTTTTATGCTAAGCTCCATTTTGATGCACCGTGTCCCGATGAATCCTAACACCCCTATTAAATATGTATAAAGTAAGTTTTATACTGGATTTTAATTACATTTTCTACCTAATTATTCATCATCCTGGTGTTCACTCTGCACAACTGAAACCCTAAAAAGGCTCGTGTCTATCACTTTCAAAGCTGTGCTACATCACAGAGAAAAGAAAGAGAGCTGAGTGTTTTTCAGTTGACAGTGAACTTAAACTTCTTTCCAATATCATACTCACGCTTTAAGATGCAAACAATACACAGCAACCCGCGATTCCTATACAGTGCAGTCGTTTATCATCTGATACCGACGTGAATGTCAAAATAAGAGGAGAATCATTTATCAAGTATAAACCGTGATGGCTGTGAGCACAAACCACCTAAACTGGCTTAGGCACAAAGCAGGTTTCAAAACTATATGTGTAGATGTTTGTGATGAGGCCTGTAAACATGCCCCCAAGCTTTAAATTGTACGATTCATCTTCTACAAAGCAAAAGATAAGTTATAACAGGCCGATATGAGATATTAGAGTCGAGGATTGATTAGATATGAAAAAAGTACCAGAGTTGCTGAGTTTGCTAAATGACACACTTATTTACATATCACATGCATTTATCACAGAGGTTAAGCATAGCATTTACATGAAACATGAATATTCATACCTGTATGAACACACTGACAAGGTTTATAAACACCATATTATACATATATACATATATAATTATTATTTATTTTTTTATTATTATTATTATTTTATTTAATGGCATCAATTTGATTTTTTATTTTATTTTTTTTGAAGATTTACAAAATCTGACCAAGGTAAGGTATAACTTAATTACCAGAATTGATCACCAGATATGATTATTATATATACAGCTGCATTACTGAGTTCGTCAATCTGAACAATTTGTTTTTTAATTAAATAATGGGTCTTTATTTAATGTCTCTATATCAGTTCTATTGTAGCAGCTCACACAGACACATAATCATACGAAAAGAATACTTGTGATAATTTTAGAATACTTTATTCTTTTATTCTTTATTCTAGTATAGGATTTACTGTAAATACTGACAGAAACCTGCATTACGAATTCTTTATGGAAGGAGTCTGCAGTGCCAGCACTTTACTGTACTCAGCCAGCAGTCTCCCAGTGTGGAAAAAGGTATAGGCATCATTGTTTCTCATTCATGTGACAGAAATAACATGTATTATAACATGACATTTGAGTCATTTACAGCTGTCTATTACATACAGTAAGAGATGCTTTTACTTGTCACATGCACATTATAGCATAGTGAAAATCCTTTCTTTGCATATCCCACCTATTGTATATGTGTAATCTGTGGGCAGAGTGGAGAGTCAGCCATGATACAGCACCCCGGAGCAGAGAGGGTTAGGGGCCTTGCTTAAGGGCCCAATATTGGCTTGTTCATAGTGGGGCTTTAACTCACAACCTTTCAATCAATAACTCAGATCCTTAACCACTGAGCTACTACTTTCCCCTTATAGAGTAACCTGAACTTACTTGCTCCATGGACTTCCCAACACATTAAATGTGACTAGAAACAGTTAAAAGTGTTATATATTAATACATAATAAAGATCAATATCATAAGATTATAAAAAAAACATAACCTTAAAGCTGTGCTCTAAGTGATATAACACACTTTGGACTGTTTTTTTATTTAAAAGTAAATCTTTTAGTTTTTTACATTTTTGTGCACATACGTATAGACGAAAGTATTGTGACATCCGATGACAAGCTTCGTACGTGCTTTATGAACATCCAATTCCACATTAATTCCCCATTTGCTGTTAATAAAACCTCCACTCATCTGGGAAAATGTTTCACTAGATTTTGGAGTGTGCTTATGGAGATTTTTGATCAGTCAGCTACAAGGGGGTTAGTAAAGTCAGGTACTGATGTAGGTGAGGTGAGGAGGCCTGGGGTGCAGTCAGTGTTTACATTCATGCCAACGGCGTTCAATAGGGTTGAGATCATAGCTCTATAGCAGGCCACTCATGATCTTCCACTCACATTGTCATGCTGGAACAGGTTTGGTTCTCCTAGTTCCAGTAAAGGGAAAATGTAAAGCTTCTGCACCCAAAGACACCCCATACACCTTTGTGGTAACACTTGGGAAAGAACCACCTACAGAATGGCTGGAAAACTCTGGTGTCCCAGTGCTTTATTTTTACAGATAAATGTCACATAATGACACAAGTGCAAATGTCCATTTACAGTATAAACCTAAAAAACATACAGAGAAAAGAAACAAAACAACAACTGGACACGCAAATAGGGAATATAACCTGTTCTGGAAATAACACCGACCTAGAAATGACAAAATCAAGATACAAGAAGCCCCAAAATCCAGAACATAAATAGTGGCACTAAAAGGAGAAACAGGAAGCAGGAATGGGTGATAAGTATAGCAAGTGAACCCAGAGGTGCAGTGGGTGATGGGAAAAGTAGTCCAGAACATTAACTTTCACACAGTTTTTGTACATCTTTAGTCTACATATTCTCCTAATGCCATGATCGTCCTGTTGCACCTGTCCTTAATAAAGCATTCATTTGGAGTGACAATGGGGTCAGCCATGATACAGCACCCCTGGAGAACAGAGAATTAAGGGCCTTGCTCAAGGGGCCAACAGTGGCAGCTTGTCAGTTCTGAGGCTTGAACTCCCAAACTTACTGTATGATCAGTAAAGCAGAGCCTTAACCACTAAACCACTAATGTGTGCACTAAGCAGAGTTATATTTACCACAGTCCAAGTCCTGTAACCCCACAACAACTTTTCAATGATTCATGTATTTATTAATTGAATAACGTCAAGACAAATGGTTTCTGTTCCCACTTTCGTCATAGCAGCTATAACAAGTCAACCCTTTACCAAATTTTACTAAAATTTCTTGTATCTACTGAATATGAAGCTCTGATACTGTACATTTCTATGAATGTTCAATAAACCTCTTCTTAATGTACTACTTGCTGTCTATCTTAGCAAACTATCAAAAGTTTCGTTCTTACTGGACGAAACAGCCATCTCAGTGTGGACGTAAGACCAATAAAGTGTTTTTATTTGTATTTATTTTTTGGGGAATGTTCACATAGCATTAGATTATGTTTTGACTTCACCAAACAAGCGTCTCTGAAATTGTAACAATAGAAACAATAGCATATTAGCACAAATGTGATTTGCTTCAAAGAACTGTCTACTAAAAGTTACTTTTAAGGAAAATCAATTACTTTCTGACCAATCAGAATCATATAAATAAATACAAATAATATTTATGCAATGTTGAATGTCCAAATCATACATTTGTTAAATAATAAACAATAAATGAAGCTTTCATTTGAATATAGCCTTTTACATTTACAAATATAGACACAAGTATTGGGACACCTGACTTTTCCAGCCATTGGGGTTCTTCCCCAAACTGTTACCACCAAATAGGAGAAATACAATTGTATAGGACGTCTTTGGATGTGGGAGCGTTACATTTTCCCATCCCTTGAACTAGGAGACCCAAACCTGTTCCAGCATGAAAATGCCCCTGTGCACAAAGCCATCCTTAAATATATTTTTACATGGTTTGCAGTGGAAGATCAACCCTACTGAATACCTTTGGGATGGATTGAAACACTGACTGCACCCCAGACCTCCTCTTCACCTACATCGGTACCTGACTATACTAACATTCTTTCAATTGAATGAGCAGAAATCTGCACAGACACACCCCAAAATCTAGTGGAACATCTTCCCAGAAGAGTGGAGGTTTTTATACGATTAAATGGGATGTTTAAAAAAAAAAGCACATATGAAACTTTTGTCCTGATAATGTACAAAGCATTAATGATGATATATTAAAGAGGAATAATAAAAAGAGTAAACTCACAATCATGTTTAATGTTGTAACGCAGTAGTAGCAGCAGTAATAATAGTCGAGAAACAAGAAGATGGATATTAGAAAGTAAATAAACGTCACTTTAAAAGCATTCGCATCGACCGCACGGTGTAAGCAGGCTAAAAGAACGTATCTTCGATTTGAGCAATTTATCTCGCAATATGACTGAATCAGTATTAAATTAGTCTCTGCGTCCTCAGCACAGCAGGACGCTCATTTCCTTGTATTCCCTGAGGAGCAGAAAGTAAATAAAGGAAGCTATAGACCCAGAGACAACAAACCGTAATTTACACTAGAAAAAGAAACCGAATAATGAGCGTTCCCTCAACCAAAAATATAGCCTACTACACAGTGTACACGCCTCATCCAGGTCACCTTTCATTAAAAAATGCAAACCTTATGAAGGTGACACAATTTGATTTATTTTTTTTATTTTCCCCCCAGAATTCAGGCACATGTTAAAGCACTGGAATGGTAGCATCGAAATTGAAGCAATAAAATTATGTTTTTTTTGGTTTTTTTTTTTATCAGAGTAAAATTTGCAAAGAAATATATATACAAAATTTAAAAAATATAAAAATGTAAAAAACTACAAGGTTTTTTAGATCATTCTCTATAAATATTATAATATACTATATTATTGATTATATTATATATTATATATTATAATATAATATATAATATAATAAATATGATAATCTAAATATTATAATAAAAAAAAATTAAATATAATATATTCTCTATAATATATAAATATATTAAATATTAAATTGCAGTTTATACCATTTTTTTTAAGGGGTCAAGTAGAAAAAAATACCATAAATGAAAAGATGTCATACAGATTAAATTGCAATAGATCTCCATTAACACTAAATGGAGGACTCGAGACTAAAAGACAAAAACATATTGTAATATATACCATGCTTTGTGTAATTACTGTACACTTTTCTCTAGAGTGTCGATGAAAAGAAATCTTGTCCCAGAGTCTCCAAAATGCCATTTATTCAGATTAAAAAAGGGATTTCTATGTGTGAAACCCAGGCCCATAGTAGTCATTAAAGTTAGGATATGGAGGTATAAGAGGCTGTGCTGCACTTTCCTTTTTTTTTCCTTTTTTTTTTTTTTTTTTGCTCCAGTGCAATTTGTCATGGGAAGAAATAGGGCAAGTTTTTATTTCCCTTCTAAACTACATGCATGAGAAAAAAGTACACAAGCTGCCACAAAGTCAGTGCAAGGACCTGAATGTAATGAATGGTGGCAAGATTCTGAAGTTATTGGCTAGAAAAGTGTTCAAAAGGCTAATATTAGAAAAAGGGAAAAAAAAATCCAAATGTTTGGACTCACATTAAATAACTCCAGTTGGATATGTAAGTTCAAAAAGCGTAAATAAATAAAGCCACACAAACATTCCACTGTATAACAATAGGATTCACGTGGAGTGATGGAGATGATGAATGTGATGAAACACCTGAGTGTCAGCACTGTTACAGTCTTGCATGATGTTGCTTTGGTGCTGAAACGATTTTGAAAGCTGTGAAATCAAACTACTGACTGCATCACAACACCGAGAAGAGGAAAAAAGATAGAAAGAGAAAGAAAGAGAGAAAGAAGAGCAGCACTCACCGAGAGCTGCAGGCACTTTCACACACTCCGTAACGGCATCCTCGCGATGACAAGCAGCTCAAAGTCCACAAATCCAACCACAACTGGGTGCGAACAGCAAGGGTCTGTGTGGAGAGAGAGAGAAACAGGAGGGAGGGAGTGAGTGAGAGAGGGAGGGAAGGACGGATGGAGGAAGGGAATGAGAGAATGAGGGAGTGAGGGAGAGCTCACCAGTGTTGGAGGGAGCGATGCCCAGATACTGCGAGAGTTAAATATGTACTGAGGGAGGGGGGGAATATAAACTCCAGAAAGAAAATCTAGAGCAAATATAAACAGCACAGCACAG
This sequence comes from Silurus lanzhouensis, assembly GCA_039877035.1. Lineage (NCBI taxonomy): Eukaryota > Metazoa > Chordata > Actinopteri > Siluriformes > Siluridae > Silurus > Silurus lanzhouensis. The sequence goes on from JBCEWE010000464.1 coordinate 2,341,168, forward strand.
GACACACACACACACACACACACACACACACACACACACACACACACACACACACACACACACACACACACACACACACTATAAGATACTAAGGTTCAAGATCTATACTGTATTAATTCCAAGCAAATCATGTTCTTCTCTCTTCTCCTACTGTTCATTGATATCTGTAAGCAGGCCACGCCCATGTTTCTTACAATTACCATCAGTTCATTCATAACTTCTTCTTCTCATGTGACCTTGTGGACTCTAATTTGGTGCATTTCATCATAAAACATGACCAAGACCCATCCACTGTTGCAGTGAGCACATTTATGTGACTGAAACCAAAAATAAACCAAAAAACGACCAACTGCGCATCGCCTCTGGAGCATGCTGGGAAAATGTGTTTTAAGACAAGGAATGGGTTTTCTGTACGCAGTAATTATTTGGATTACCTTGAAAAGCTCAACGTGTATCTCATTAAAACCGGCACCAATGTTTCGATCTGATTACAAGGTACTGAAGCTTGATGTACTAAATGCAGAGAAACCAATCTTTTTCTTAAAAGTCATATTAACTGCAACCGATTTGGTGCCAGATACATAAGTTGTTCAAATTTTTAACAGAAAGGCCACACAAACAATATTAAATAATGCAAGTGGGTTTTTTTTGTTTCTTGACACTTTCAACGTTAATTTTTTATTGCACTATGCTGATTGAAACCGGGGGCCAATCACAGCAAGTATGCAAATCATATGCAAATATATCATATGGCTTTTAAAAATCCTTAGCAAAATCCTGAACTGAACAAATCGATAACTTTTTATTCAGATTTACCTAAAATTGTTGCTTTTTTTTCTTTTAGTGCTGGTGGTACCATATAGGGTACCATATAATATATGTATAAAACTCGACTATACAGTATATAACTATAGGGTCAAAACTGTTGTTCCAGAGTTGCCAAGGTTTCTGTTTAGTCACAGTATTTACATGAAAACCACATTTATAACAGAAGAAAAAATTTACAGTAAGAGAAGGAACATGGGACTCGATAAACATGGCTGGTATTTGCCTCTGTTAGTTATCTAACTTTATCTGGTTAAAATTTGCAAACTTTAGGACATTGATCATGTGCACTAATCGAAAAACAAGATTATGGTCTGTTTAGATTCAAGAGTTAATTGTCATGTGTACAGGAAACAATCTGTTACCCCATACAATTACATTATCACTCTGTAAATCCTCTATGCAGCCTATTACAAAAATTAATGACAGATAAGAGATTCACAAATTTAAGTTATAATAGTGCATTAGTTTGTTAAAAAGGCAGAGGCTCAGTGGTTAAAGCATAACATTTTGCATCTGAGGGTGGAGTCTAAATCCCATCCCAGCCAATCTGCTTCATAAATGGCATTATTGTAAAAAAATAAATAAATAATAATTAGTTAAAAATAAATAAATAAATAAATAAAAACCTGCTAATTATTAAGTCAAGCTATTACCAGATTCTGTTTTTTTTTTTTTTTAATAATGTGGCTTGGTATACATTTGAAAAAAAACTAAATTAAAAAACACCATCTCTTCAGTAGAGTCTGTTGTTGGCTTGTTAGCAATCTGTCTTTCTTGCTTGATGTTACAACACAAGCCCATATGATCATACGTACTCTACTATAAGAAGCTCTGTAATTGTACACAGTGTGTTTGACAGATGGACGTTTACATTAGCTGGAGAGAGATTTCTCATTCGGCCTCCTCAGCCTGAGCTCGTTTCAGTCCCTACTGTGGATCTCTATTTGCCCTTGTTTCCTCACGCTCACCTTTCTTTCCCTGTTTGCATCTTTTACACCAATCAGATGTCCTACCCTCGTTAATTTCAGCTCGATTTGTCAGTGTCAGATGTGATGTAATAGATCTGGGACAGGACCAAAGAAAAGCGAGTCATTCCTGCAATGCAACGTGACAGAGCTGCAAAAACTAGGTCTTGAAAGGTTTGTGTGTGTGTGTGTGTGTGTGTGTGTGTGTGTGTGTGTGTGTGTGTGTGTGTGTGGGTAGTGATACAAGTGATGGAGATATTGCCCTGTGAATTTCTATACCTTCTCAGGAGCAGGTGTTTCTTCAGTAAATGACTGGAAAGTGTTTATTTTGATAATCGTGTCTCTTTTCAAACAATCAGAGTTTTGTGTCCAGCACCACGGGACCCTTGTTTAAAAACCATTTTCCTTCATGAGAGCAAATTGTCAGTGGGAAACTTTCTATAAGTGAGATAGAAAGAGATCATCATCCTTAATCACTGGGTGATATCACTCTCCTTATATAAACAATGCGCTCTCTGACGGTGTATAAGAGGGAGAAAGAGAGGGAAAGAATGAGAAAATGTGTGTGTTGTGTGTTTAAGTTTACCCGCAGAATGGCAGCTATGCTGCTGGCCTACATCGCACTGACCTCGTTTCTCTGATATACAGTACGTTCTGAGGAGTCTCGTCCACATGAACACCCAAGAAAACCAAAGCCGTTTTTATTGGGTGATTCTATTTTGGGCAAAATTCCTTTTCAACATCTTAAAATCAGGGTTCAGCCTCGATAACCTGGAATTTAAATACCAGTAAAATTAAACGCAGGAAAATATCCGAGTGGGATTTTTACCCAAATCAAAAGTTACATTATCCTGAAACAGTAATAAATAAATTACAAAATTAAAAAACTAAAATAAAAAATTTGTTTAGCTACTCTCAATTTTTAAATCTGTTGCAGGTTATTATTTGTTTCTAATGTTTTTATTTATTTATGTTATTTATTCGTTATCAGTGTATTTATTTATTTATTTATTTATTTATTTATCTGTTTAATAATAATAATCATCATAATAGTGAAGATAATAATAGTCATAATAATAGTAATAATAATAATAATAATAATAATAATAACAATAATAATAGTTTATTATTATTGTTGTTATTTTTATTACTATTATTGTTGTTGTTTCGAGAATGTTATAATGTTTTCAACAATGTTTTTATTATTTTATTATTTACAGTTGAAATATTATTGAAGTGAAAGCTACAGTTCTATCTTTTGACTTAATTCCGACATTATCTATATTTATTATGTACAATATTAATATTGTTTTAGAAAAACATGTTCCTTTAATTATTTTACGAAAGAACAGTAATCATGCTATTACTAGACTATGAGAACCTGAACCATACTGTCCATTCAGTGCTTTTAAAGATCATTAAATGATCAAATATACATTCATTTCCTGGCGTATTAAAAGCCTGCAAATGAGTGAACAGTTCAACGCTGGTGTTTACACAGAATCCAGCATATCTGGTGTCTTGAATCCTGCAGTAGCCTGCCATCCAGTGGTTTCCATGGACAATAATTCTTCTGGGTTTATGTAAAAATTTCACTTGACCTACTAAACCCCTTATAGATGCCATGTTTAAGATTTTTCTAAGCACAAAACATTTTGTTTTGTTTTATGACAATAATGACCCAGATTCTTGGGATGATTCATTTGTCCACAGTTTACATTTTCCTAAACTGTTTACTACTACATGCTGTGGAGACGGCGCTGGCCTCAAAAGCAAAGGAAGTGCTCGCAGGGATGCAGGGAGTGTGGCACTGAGACGCAGCGTCTCGTTCCCTCGGGGAGCCAGGTTTACATACGTAACCTAGAGACGTTCTTCTTCAGATACTCAAGCTGTGTCGACAAGGCTTTGGGAACGAGAGTACAATACCACCAGACAAACCAATCCCTGCCTACTGTGGATGGGCACAGCTAGGTCAAAGGACAGAGGGACCAGGAGTGGACTTCTGTTTGGAAGGTGGTGTGTTCAAATCCCAGTTCTACCCAGTGATTACAGCTGGGCCCCTGAGCAACCCTCAAGTACTCAGTTGTACAAGTGTAAATTGTAGGTTGTTACGGAAAAAAGCATCTGGCAAATGCTGTTACATGATTTGTTTTTAGTTAGTACAATGCTCTAATCCTTATTTGTCAAGTTAAATCAAATTATAATAATAAAAAAAAAATATATATATATATAGAGTTCATAATTCTTTTCCAGTGCAGAGTTTTGTAGCAGCAATAAACGTCAGACATCTGCCACATGGTCCAAAATACACATAATACATTTATTGAGCAATGTGCAGCATGAATTTCTGAACAAAGGCATTTCCACTGAACATACAGTAAAACATCACAGGAGACAAAGTCCACAAGAACTGGCGAGAAGAGGCAGGGGTGTTTAGAAGCACTTCCTGTGGACAATGGAGGGTCCAGCCTCGTCATACTCGTCTTTGCTGATCCACATCTGCTGAAAGGTGGAAAGTGATGCCAAGATGGAGCCTCCAATCCACACAGAGTACTTCCTCTCAGGAGGGGCGATCATCTGCACAGGAGCATCGGTGGCATCATCAGAAACCCAGAGCCATCTTAGAGCATGCTCATGTTTATTTGGAATTTTTATTTTATTATTTTTATTTATATGCTTAGGATAAACTTTTTTTCGGCTTCTCCCATCAGGGGGCGCCACAGCGGATCATCCGCATGTTTGATTTGGCACGTTTTTACACTGGATGCCCTTCCTAACGCAACCCTCCCCATTTATCCGGGCTTGGGACCGGCACTAAGAGTGGCTGGGGTTGGTTCCTGGAATGTAAAAATTATTCTTTTTGTCTATGCAGAAGCAACTCAATGAAAACATCGCATCTGTGTACAGATACTGTTTATGGATATAAAAGTAACCTCGGCCAAAAGCACTGTGACACCCGACATCCAGCCCTGTGTGTTTCTACCTTAAACTGTTACCAGAAAGTTGAAGGTGCACAATTGTATAGGATGTTTTTGGGTTTATTTTACTTTACTTGAACTAGGAGACACAAACCTGCTCCTGACAATGACAATGCCCTTGTGCACAAAGCCAGCTCTATAAAGATATGCTTTACATGTGTTGGAGTGGAAGATCTCCTGCTTCAGAGCTGTGACCTCAACCCTATCTAATGCCTTTGGGATTAATTTGAATGCTGACTGCACCCCAGGCCTCCTTACCTCACCTACACCAGTACCTGATTTTACCCTTGTGGCTGAATGAACACCAATCTCCACAATCACACTCCAAAATCTAGTGTAACATCTTCATAGAAGAGTGGAGGTTATTTTAACACCAAATTGAGACTAAATGTGAAATGAGATGTTCAAAAAGAACCACATATGAATTTTGTCTATATAGTATATGCCAATCCCAAACAAATCTGAATTGAAAAGAAATAATACACATTTTGCTTAAAAATTTGAATTTGACATTTAATTTATATTCGAACATAAATATGTCCTTTGTTAATAATAAAAAAAAAAATAGTCCTCTTAAATGTCGAAGATCAAAATAACCGATAGATTATTTCACTAATTACAGCAGCCGGTCTTACCTTGATCTTCATGGTACTTGGGGCGAGGGCTGTGATCTCCTTTTGCATCCTGTCACCGATACCTGGATACATGGTGGTGCCTCCGGACAGCACGTTGTTTGCGTACAGGTCCTTACGGATGTCGATGTCGCACTTCATGATGCCGTTGTACGTGGTTTCATGGATGCCAGCCGACTCCATGCCTACAGATAAACAGCAGAGAGATGGTGTGAATACAAAAACCCAAACCTAGTTCTAGACTATGTAGACTTTTCCAGCCATATGTGGTTCTTCCCCAGAGGGTTACCACAAAGTTGGAAGCATAGTTAAAGTAGAATTTTTCCTTTAACTGATCTAGAAGATCCAAACTTGCTCTAGCAGGACAATGTACAGGCAGGACAATTTGGTATAAATGGACTATCTGGTAGAAGCCCCCGCCTTGCTCTAATTTAAACAGAAAAAGTGAAGCAAAATCTTGAACACACACAATATTTGCTTTCTTTGCTTTAAATTATTTAAAATTCTAAAACTCCTGTATTCCCAACGTGACCTCCGATGCTTGGACTCCACCATGTTGTTCTACACACGTGTTTAATAATTGATTATTTGCGAATGCAATTTACCATCACAAACACTACCTTTTCTTTCCACTGCCTGAAACGGACATTTTGCAGTGTTAATTAAAGCAGGAAATGAGCACACCTTCAGCTCTCACGCATGAGCTGGCAGAGATTGATGTTTGGTTTCCAGAACACCAGAGAACATCTGAACCTTAAGTAGATCCTGAGCCTTTGGTTATACGACATCGCTGCAAATTAACTGCCCTCGAAATGTGATCCGTTACCTAGATGTCTCGTGCTGAGATGGCTAGCTCACGACTACAACTACAGTACATGTCCATTTGGGTGTTTTTTTTATGTTTGATATACTGTATACATGCAGTTGAATTTCAGATGTAACGTGTGTATGTGATTAGCTTGCACTGTATATAATGTGGAGAGGTAATACAAAGACAATTGTTCTACTCCTGGACTGTAATCACGATGCTGACACTCGGCCTAGAGAGATAATTCAGAATTATTAATTACGTGAATTTTTCATCAACCAAGCTTGTGCTTTGTGTGTGTGTGTGTGTGTGTGTGAAAGATCTACCTTACTTGCCATTTTCCCTTTGATATCCACACATCTTCATTACAAATTAATATTCTAATTATACAAAATCTTTTCATTCCCATCTGCCTGATGTGTATAAATATTGTTATAATTGCTAATAAATGTTGTGTTTGTGTGGGTGTGTGTAAAGTGTCAGACTGACCGATGAATGAAGGCTGGAAGAGCGTCTCGGGGCAACGGAAGCGCTCGTTGCCGATGGTGATGACCTGACCGTCTGGGAGCTCATAAGACTTCTCCAAAGAGGAAGAGGAGGCAGCCGTGGCCATCTCGTTCTCAAAGTCCAGAGCTACGTAGCACAGCTTCTCCTTAATGTCACGCACAATCTCTCTCTCAGCTGTGGGGGAAATAAACAAGCATTCAATCAAACTTTTATTGGAAAATAGTAATAGTCAGTGGCGAGTCATCAGGGCCAGAAAGGCCTTTTCTGCTTCTCTGATTTTCTTGACTTACAATTTAATATTTCTCCATGAATATGCGTTCAATTATTCCCAATAGTCGATTCTGTTTATTTCATTGCGTTTCTCGTGGGTGTGCTGCTTCAGGGAGAGTCTGCTTCTGTTAGAGATTCTATCGAATCATATTTCAGCCATCACATCAACTGAATCGGCCTTGAGCCTTCAGAATCAGCAGTGTGAGCAACTTTAACATGCACGTCGCTTGAAGCGCCTGCTGCAACCAATCAGATTTCGAGTTGGCGACACAGGGGCCATCTAGCAGGCGTCCAATAACATTTTCGGGTCAGACAGTCATTTGGAAGGTCAGAGAGCGCACTAAACAGAGCTTGCAAACTGCAAAAGCTAAAATATATTAGTGCTGATTAATAGCCGTTTTTTCCACAATGGCCGACAGAGGAGAGGAAATTGATTTGGTTGCATACAGTATATATTAACAAACCAATTTTCAAGCAAGACATTTCGGGAAAAGCTGCATGTTGTGAGGAAAGTCCAGGAAAAACAGTTCAAATCAGTTGAGCTTTTCCATGAATTATTTATACCTTTGAGTTTTATTTCCTGTCGAAAGAAACACACAGTTTGCCAGTCTCCAGGAAACCGCAATGCACCGAGATACCTGTTTGTGATGCAGAGCTCTAATATTGATGGTTTCTACAGCCATAGTGTCATAGTGATAGTATTAAGAGGTGGATTGATTCAGGCAGGACACCACTAAAGGCCTGGGTGTGAAATGCACTGGTAATAGTGCATATGCAATGCAGTGGATATTCATAATTAATACTAGCCTCTAACAACAAAAAGAATACAAATTTAGAATAGAATTTGCAAAAATATGACACACAACTAGACTTTAGCCTGACACTGTAAATATACAGCAAGAGAATAAGTTTAATTAAAAACTCAGTAAAAATATAGGCCTGTAAACTAAAAGTAGTGTGGGAAAGTGTGTGAGAGAGTGTGGAGGCGTGACCTGTAGTGACAAAAGAGTAGCCTCTCTCAGTGAGGATCTTCATGAGGTAATCGGTGAGGTCTCTGCCGGCAAGATCCAACCTCATGATGGCATGGGGAAGCGCATAACCCTCATACACCGGCACATTGTGAGTCACACCATCACCAGCGTCCAGTACAATGCCTGTGCAAAGAGAACGAGCGAGGAAAAGGGACAGAGAAAAACACATACAATATGTTACTATAGGAAAAACCTGAAAAAGAAACACTTCTTCTGAACCTCTGAACTCAGACACTGAAGTGTACTATGCCATTCTGACCTATGTTTAAAAAGAAAAATCCGTACCGCACATTACTGAAGCTGTTTGCCCTCTTTCTCTTGTCATTTGTATTATATTTTACTTGCCTTATACACTATGTTAATCTCTACATAGCCTCTTTGCACATTAATATATAATCATCTATATAATGTATAATCATCTATGTCATCTCTGTGTAGTTACCTGATGGTCACTGGACATTTTAACCTCATTTGTCTGCACAGTGCACCACTATATATTTGCACATCGAGTCATTGAGTGAAACTTATTTTTTCATTAGCATTACAATTGTTGTAAAAGTTGCTGGAATTTAACCTTTAGGAGCAGCAACAATGATTACAATCATTTCCTAAAATGTTCTTTTCTCATATAGATCATGCGTGTGTATGTACACTGTATATAGATGATTGCTTATTTTTATTATTTCATAATTAAGACTTTTTTATGCTATAAATCTAAATCAGTTTTGGCCAAAAAATGTATTGATAAGCATGTCCTAATTTTGTGCTAATTTTGTGCTAATGCAGTACATGTTATATGTAATCATGCACTTCTCTGTGAAAAAGTGCAGCGCTGTTCCTTCCTTAAAGTCTACTTTTAACTTCTTCATCTTCTTCTCGTGAGAAGATTCGACTACTGCTGAATTATTAAAGAAACATTCCAGCCACAATCCATCACTCATATATATAATCTATTCATCAGTGGGATTTAATGTCAGTGAGAAGAGAGAAGCAGGGAGTTGGTGTGGAAACGGTGCTCTGACCTGTGGTACGGCCGGAGGCATAGAGGGAGAGCACAGCCTGAATGGCCACGTACATTGCGGGAACATTGAAGGTCTCGAACATGATCTAGAATCACACAAAGCTTAAGTAAGCAACACTGAAACTGAAAAAAATTTGATTTTAATGACAGAGATCTCTCCTCTCTGTGGAGTGGAGACCCTCAACACTATCCTAACACTCATCAAGTAAATTACAGATATCTGAGTTATTATACTTATCTTAGTACGCTGTATGGACAGAGGTTTGTGGACACTTGAACATAAGATTCATATGTGCTTTTTGAACATCCCATTTCACATTTAGTTTGGATTTGATGTTTTAATAACCTCCATTAGATTTCAAAGTATGTTTGTGGAGATTTGTGCTTATTCAGGCACAAGGCTGTTAGTACTGTCATGCACTGTATAGGTGATGTGAGGAGACCTGGTGTGCAGTAAACTTTTCAATTTATCCTAAAGTTTGTTAATAGGGTTGAGGTCAGAGCTTTATAGAAGGAAATCTTCTACTCCAACCCATATAAAGCATATCTTCATTCAGCTGATGTTGTGCACAGGGGCATTGTCATGCTGGAGTAGGTTTGGGTCTCCTAGTTCAAGTGTAAAGGGAACTTAAATGGAAAATTTCATGCTACCACATCCAAAGGTGCCCCCAGATTTGTGGTAACAGTTTGGGCAGAAACCACAAATTTTGCTGGAAAAAGTGAGGTGTCCCAATACCTTTGTCCATAAAGAATATGCCAGGCCAGTTTTTTATATTTGAGTAATAAAAACTCTAGAATATGCTGTTGAAAGAATATCTATATTTCCAAAATTCGCCAATAATTCTACTTTCCGAACTGCAATTTGGCGATGTTTTTAGCGTTTTGCTTAAAAACCACAAAATTAAATAAAACAACACGTCAAACTTTCATCCGCTTCCAGTTAAAGGGATTTTCACAGTAAACTCCTGCTATTCTTAGCTCTTAGCATGCATGATATTCAGGTTATTAGATTTCTAACCATGCATGATTACAAAACACTGATATTGAAGACTCATTTTATAAATAAATGTTGTTAAACAGGTAGTTTCAGGTAGTGATTAATCTAATGGCCAATCAGATGGTTTTTTTATATGGCTTTGAAAAATGTCCTCAAATTTACTTTTTTAAATTTATTAATGATCAACACTAAGAGAAATGAGTTTCGATGCTTTGCTATGTTAATAATAATAATAATAATAATAATAATAAAAATAATAATAATATTAAGATGCCATTCATGATACATGGGAATTTTTTAATAGGAACTCTACCAGCAGCTTTGCTCTCACTCCTCAAACAGCTCTGTCTCGCTCTACTCGTTCGGATCCAATGTAAATACACAGACAGACGTGAGTGCCATTGTGAGTGGTTCACCTGAGTCATCTTCTCCCTGTTGGCTTTGGGGTTGAGTGGAGCCTCAGTCAGGAGGACGGGGTGTTCCTCAGGAGCCACACGCAGCTCGTTGTAGAAGGTGTGGTGCCAGATCTAAAAGTTCATCAATACCGGTTCATCACTGCTCACCCATATATATTATGCAGCAGTCATGTAGCTCTGTCATACTTCACACTGTGAGTCAAATACCTTCTCCATATCGTCCCAGTTGGTGATGATGCCATGCTCAATGGGGTATTTGAGGGTGAGGATGCCTCTCTTGCTCTGCGCCTCATCTCCTACGTAGCTGTCTTTTTGACCCATGCCCACCATCACACCCTAGAAAGAAGACCATTTAGCCACTCCACATTCGACATAGTACTACTTCTTTCATGATAGAAAACATTACACAGAAGAGCATGCAGTAAAACTTGAATTATAAATTTTAATAAATATGGTTTCTTAACATGTTTTATGTATCTGGGAAAAGTATTGAATGAAGATTTATCAGTGTGTGTGTGTGTGTGTGTGTGTGTGTGTGTGTGTGTGTGTGTGTGTGTGTGTGTGTGTGTGTGTGTGTGTGTGTGAGAGATGTTTGCTTCTTTAAATTTGAGGCAAATCGTGCTAAAAAGCATCGAAAATGCACTAAAGCTTTGTAAAAATGCAACTTAATCACACCCTGTTTCCTTTCCTTTCCTTTCCTTTCCTTTCCTTTCCTTTCCTTTCCTTTCCTTTTCTTTTATTCTATTCTATTATTTTACCTCCCTTTCCCATCCTGTACTGTCCTGCCTCTTTTCTTCCCTCCATGTCCTATCCTTCCTTTCCCCTTCCCTTCTCTTCCCTTCCCTTCCCTTCCCTTCCCTTCCCTTTCCTTTCCTTCCCCTTCTCTTCTCTTCTCTTCTTTTCTCTTCTCTTCTTTTCTCTTCTTTTCTTTTCTCTTCTCTTCTCTTCTCTTCTCTTCTCTTCTCTTCTCTTCTCTTCTCTTCTTCTTTTTTTTCTTCCCTCCCTGTCCCATCATTTCTTCCCTCCCTGTCCCATTCTTCTCTTCTCTTCTCTTCTCTTCTCTTCTCTTCTCTTCTCTTCTCTTCTCTTCTTTTTTTCTTTCCTTTTCTCTTCCCTTCCCTTTCCTTTCCCTCTTCTCTTCTCTTCTCTTCTTTTTTTCTTTCCTTTCCTTTTCTCTTCCCTTTCCTTTCCCTCTTCTCTTCTCTTCTCTTCTCTTCTCTTCTCTTCTTTTTTTCTTTCCTTTTCTCTTCCCTTCCCTTTCCTTTCCCTCTTCTCTTCTCTTTTCTTTTCTTCTCTTCTTTTTTTCTTTTCTTTTCTTTCCCTTTCTCTTCCCTTTCCTTTCCTCTTCTCTTCTCTTCTCTTCTCTTCTCTTCTCTTCTCTTCTCTTCTCTTCTCTTCTCTTCTCTTCTCTTCCCTTTCAAACCATCTTCTTGTATGGAGCCACTCTAATTGGCACCAATTATGTTTTTCAACAGCAATTTCATAGTCACTAAATTCCTAAATTATTCATCTTGATCTTGGAATGATGGCTTAAATCACCACAAGTGACTTTCTTAATAGATTTTTTCACACATTTCTTCCAACGAATTCATCAAAGCGGATGTGTTGAGAATAATGTTATCACAGTATAACAACATTTGGCCATAAGGTGGCGAAAAACAGTTTTTAAATGTTTTACTATGGCCTCGATATACCACTTTAAAGGCAGGCTTTACGTGCATATTACTATTATACATATTATATGATATAATCATTCATTTACTTACATATATAATAAAAATATATCTCACCATAGTGCAGAATCAGTAAGAGCTTTATTTATGGAAACATGGAAATAAACTATGACAGAAACTAATGCATTAAATTGGCAATTAAGAAAAAAAATACAAATAAAATAAAATAAAATAACCCGCAAAATTCAATAAAATGAAGAATGAAATTTAATAAAAAGGTTTTATTCTTTCTGTGTTTCCCAATACCAAACGATCTATGTGACTCAAGGGTTGGGGACCACTGGACTAGACAAATCAAGAGTGTGTAAAAGTGTGCTAACAGGTTTACTGTACCTGATGGCGAGGACGGCCAACGATGGAGGGAAACACAGCTCGGGGAGCGTCATCTCCCGCAAACCCTGCCTTCACCAGGCCTGAGCCATTATCACACACCAGGGCTGTGGTCTCTTCTTCGTCACACATGATTTACTCCCACTGCCAATGTAGCATGCACATACACAGACATCACGCACACACATCATACACAATTGTTAAATTCTGTAATAACTGCCTGGGTTAATCAAGAAAGCAGATTGTCATATAACAGTGTTGACCTTCTCCTGACCCCATATAACAGTCGTAGACCTTAAATTCTCCTCTTATTCGGTAATTCATCCTCAGCAATTATTGTTTATTATTCATTTACAGCAGTGCAAAAAAGAAAAAGTTTTGTCACAAGCAGTAGGAATTGAGCTGAAACTTTTCTTTATACACTCCTTTATAACTTTTTATTTCACACACACTCAATAAAACCTCGCATCTCATAGACTCACCTAGACGATTTAAATAAGGAGACCTGGAACGCTGACTCCCCTGCGAGAGAGAGGGAGAGGAATTGAATCAGAGAGAGAAAGAGAGTGAGCTTGCGGTTCACCTCCTGCCTCTATTTAAGCCCAACACTGAGGCCGAGCCATCGCACAGCCGCCAGACTCAACGCCTTTTTAGGACACGATGCACCCCTGCGACACACCCACGTGCATAAAGGTAGACTGTCCTCGGTGTCCAAGGAATCCTGGAATCCGTCCCACAACAAGCGGCTGTCCGTGGGTATTTAATATTAGAAGGTAATTTATTGCCCTGTAGGACAGTCTGAGCTACAATGAAGAGTTGGGCAGTAAAGAATGGGTGAAGAATGGCATGCCAGTATCTGCTATAAATAAAGCAATGGGCAATGGTCATAATGGTGATGTGGCCGTTTGTCTGACGACTGTTGACTGTTTGGGCATTCCAGCATGGCTTTGAGAACGACCTCGGCCAGCAGGCCTTCAAAGGACATTTTTCCACACGGGTAATATGGGTGTGGAGAATACGCCAGCGTGCCAGGTCTATTATTCTACAGAAAGGGAAGGATCTTACACAGGAAACATTTGACTTATAAATGACAAATCGAGACGTATTGTAATAACTATATGAGTGCATTAACCCCTATACACATTTTATTTTCATTTTTTCTCATATTAATTTCTTTCGACAGATGAAATCGTCCTAACCAGTACTTGTCACTGTTGTGGAACCTTCAAGAGTATATCTTTAATACCTTCACTGGGTATATTTTACCAGGGAAGGTGTTACTCTAAAACTAAAGCTACTATAGAAGTATATGTTCTTGAATAATTTTTAATGTATATGTTTCTATGTATTATATATATTACTGATTGATTGACTGACTGATTTATAGACACTTATAGAATGCATTATTGAGGGTAGAAAGATAGTGACAAAAAAAAGGTAAAGGTTTATCAATGTTTTTTTTATATAAATTTGTGTTAATTAGACAATTGCTGTTTTTTTGCAGCATTAAAAGAACTATGATATGCATAAATAAATGAATAAATAAATAAATAAATAAATAAATAAATAAATAAATAAATGAATGAATGGATAGATGAATAAAGGAATGGATGAATGGATGAATAAATGAATGAGTGAATGAATACTGAAATGTTCCCGTGAAATAAATAAGCCACAGATTCTTTTCACATTTTTGTGACCTTTCACTGGAAAGTAAACTGTATGGGGTCAAACATTTGACATTGTTTTCCTCTCTCACATTTGGTGATCTCTGACCTAACTCCACACCTCATGTCTTTTTAGGGGAAAAGAGTACACCCTGACCACACACACACACACACACACACACACACACACACACACACACACACACACACACACACACACACACACACACACACACGTACTCTCGCATTTCACCTTAAGCAAACAAGCCTTTCTATTAGGATTCCCCTGTCACCACTCAATCATGTGACCGGCACTGCAATTGTCCCATAGCTCACATTCTTCTTCACTAAACTTAGAAACAGCTCCTCAATTCTCACTGGATGCAGCAGCATATTAATGATGCAGAACCGATGGAGTATGCGGACGAGGACGAGTCAATTACAGTCAATTGTTCTGTTCTTTAAAGAAAATTGGGAAAGTGAGGAAAGTTAATGAGGGTCATTGTATGACATGGAATTAAAGGTAATCTTCACCTTTCGGTACTTGAACTCTTAATCAGATCAGAAGAATGACATCTCAAACAACTTTCTAAGAGTGTCGTCATATTGATTCTGCTTTCAAGCCATTTCTCTGTAGTCATTTTTCAAAAAAACTTATTATTTGACACATTTTACCAATTTTTTTCTTCATTTTCAACAGTTTCCCGAATTAGTTATCAAATATGAACTTTTGTTAGATAGAATATGGATTTATAAGATTTGCATTCTGTTTTCATCTACATTTTACACAGTGTCCCAAAATTTTTGGAATCGGGGTTGTACATCTCCAGTACATACAATATGCTGCATGTTGGATACCTGTACAATCACTTTATTGGGTATCTGTATTATTAACAAAACTAAGACCGTGTGCAAATATCCATCACTCTGGCTGAAACAACCTTGTTGAAGTGAGAGGAGATGCCTTCATATTGTGGATAACCAGCCCGGTTTGTGCTGACATGAAGCGTATAGTAACTCAAATAAGCACTCTTTACAACTGTGGTGAGCTGAAAAACATCTCAGAAAGCACAAAATATCAAAACTTAAGGTGGAGCGTTTGGCTGTAAAAATCTGTAAAAAAAAAAGAGATTAGCAGTTTCTATCCAATAAGAAACTAAGCACCATGAAAGGGGTAAAGTCAAAGAGATGGCACATGTCCCACGTTCTGATGTGTGGTATAAACAGAACTTCAAGAGTTTATCAATATGTTATGCGCTGTGCTGCTGATACAACACATGATTGGCTTATGTATGAATTTGCAGGTGTTCCTAATAAAGTGGATAGCAGGTATACAGTTGTGTATGAGGGATGATGTGTATGTAATACTTCTTCATAAATACAGCAATGCACAAAAGTGTACAGTCCATAGCCGTGCGGCGTGTGAGACACATTGACGCAGAATCTTTTGATCGTGTTTGAAATGCATTCAAACTCACTTAGTATTTGATGTGTGCGCGCGTGTGTGTGTGTGTGTGGTGTGTGTGTGTGTGTGTGTGTGTGTGTGTGTGTGAGTGACTGCTATCAGGCTTCTGTTTTCGCTGATGCAGACATGATGCAGTCTCTATTTTCCTAGCATTCTCTCTACATATAGACTTCTTTAAATCAATACAGCTGAATTGTGTATTAGAAATATTGCATCTCCACACCTCAGGCTTGTTCCTATTCATTTATTTAGTTGTTTGCTTGCTTATTTATTGTTACTCCTACCGTCCTTCGGAAATCCATACCTAGAAATTGAACAAGATTCTCTGGATCTAATGCTAATGCACCATACACGACCTTGCTTTCAATCAAATGCTAATTCAACCATTTGCTTATTTACTCACGTAATGACAGAAGAATACAGTAAATATATAGAACAAAAGTTTAAAAAGATTCATAACTGTAGGTTTCATATGCGCTCCATTTCACTCCACATTTAGTCCTCGTTTGCTGTTAAAATAAGCTCCACCCTTTTGGGAAGATGTTCCACGAGATTTTGGTTGTGTTAGTGGAGATTTATGTTTATTCAGCCACAAGGGTGTGAGTAAGGTCAGGTACTGATGTAGGTGAGGTGTTCCAATTCCTCCCAGATGTATTCAATTGATTTGAGGTCAGCGCTCTTCTGAAGAAATGTTTTTTCCCCCTTGTGATTCCACCATGGAGGCCTGACTTACACAGTCTCCTCTGGACAGTGGATGTTGAAATATATGTGTTACTTGAACTTTGAGAAGCGTTTATGTAAATCTCCGTTTTCTGTGGCTGATAATTGCAATAAACTTGTGGTGAGAGTAGGGAGCTGGTTGAGAAGAGCCTGGAGAGGTGGAGGTACGTGCTGGAGAGAAGGGGAATGAAAGTCAGTAGGAGTAAGACAGAGTACATGTGTGTGAATGAGAGGGAGGGCAGTGGAGGGGTGCAGTTGCAGGGAGAAGAGGTGGAGAAGGTGGAGGAGTTCAGGTATTTGGGGTCAACAGTGCAAAGTAATGGAGAGTGTGTTAGAGAAGTGAAGAAAAGAGTGCAGTCAGGGTGGAGTGGGTGGAGAAGAGTGACAGCAGGGATAATTTGTGATAGAAGAGTATCTGCGAGAGTGAAAGGGAAAGTTTATAGGACTGTGGTGAGACCTGAGATGTTGTACGGTTTAGAGACAGTGGCATTGAGTAAAAGACAGGAGGTGGAGCTGGAGGTAGCAGAGCTGAAGATGTTGAGGTTTTCGTTTTGAGTGACGACGATGGGCAGGATTAGAAACGAGTTTATTAGAGGGACAGCGCATGTGGGACGTTTTGGACAAGGCAAGGAGGATGGAGGAGGATGTAGGAGTTTTTGGACAAGACAAGGTGAGAAAGGCACGATTGAGATGGTTTAGTCATGTGCAGAGGAGGGACATGGGGTACATCAGTAGAAGAATGCTGAGCAAAAGAGGAAGGCCAAGGAGAATGTTTATGCATGTGGTGAAGGAAGAAGGAAGCTTTTTCACGTATCTGTACTTTACTGAAGTGTTTCCATTTCGGGCGACTTTTACTTTAACTTCATTACATTTCAAAGTCAAATCTCGTACTTTTTACTCGGCTACATTTCGTGAAATCCTTTTTATTTACAAGTGGATACAAACTTAACTGGTCAAACACGCAGCAATCCACCAATCAGGGTCGAGCGCCGCTCTGTTTTGAACTTGTTTTGATTGGCGCTTGGTGGTTTCTACTGATCACCAACTCACAGTTCAGCATCAGTTCAACAGCAGGCAGAACATTTTGAGAGGAATAAATGATGGAGGAAACTCAAACTCGCCACAACACCCATGGTCTTATTTACACAATTTTCTTTTAAGTAGTTAATAGAAGGTTTTGGGCTCATGATCATTTTAATAGACGTCGATCAGTGTTTCACTTAATAATATCATTCTATTAATAGATTGTGCTGAGAGTAACATTACAGTCTTTTTTCACATAAACTGAGTTAATTAAACATGAGTCTTGTGACAAATATGATAAGAGAAACATTATAGTCATTACAAACTCTAGTACTTAAGTAGATTTGAAGACTTTTACTCAAGTGAAAGTTTAAATGGACACTTTTTTTGTACTGGACTCATATTTTACCTTCTGAATCTCTACTTTAACTCAAGTGCATGGTTTGTGTACTTCGTCCACCCCTGGAGAAGACATGCAGCTTGGTTTAAAAGAGGCAGATTGATACAGAGGACAGATGATGTCACCACTGTGGTGACCTCAAACAGGAGCAGAAGAAGAGGAAGTAGAAGAAGAAGAAGAAGAAGAAGAAGAAGAAGAAGAAAAATAATAAGGAGAAGTAGAAGAAAATGATGAAGAGGAACAAGAAAAAGAAGATGAAGAAGAAGATGAAGAGAAAGAGGAAGAAGAAGATGAAGAATAGGAGGAGAAAGAAGGAGATGATGATGAAGAGGAAGAGAAAGAGGAAGAGGAAGAAGAAGAGGAGGAGAAAGAAGAAAATGATGATGAAGAGAAAGGGGAAGAAGAAGAGGAGGAAGAGGAAGAAGAAGAGGAAGAGAAAGAAGAAGATGATGATGATGATGAAGAGGAAGAAGAAGATGATGATGATGATTAGGAGGAGGAGGAAGAAGAGGAAGAAGAAAATGATGAAGAGAAAGAAGAATATGAAGAAGATAAAAAGGAAGATGTAGATGAAGAAGAAGATGAAAAGGATGAAGATGAAAATAAAGACGATGAAGAGGAAGAAGAGAAAGAGGAGGAAGATTAGTAGTAGTATTATTATACTAATGCGGAGCTTTAGTGCCCCCTAGCGTCAGAAATAAAAAAAATCTTTATAATCCATAATTCCGTAAACATCCTAAACGTCACTTCCTGTTCCAGTCAGCTGCAAACACATAGGTAGAAGATCTTCGTGCATATTTTCGAGCAGTAGCCTGTGTTTAATTCATGTTATAACTCCTGCTCGCCCCCATTTTCTTTCTTTATAGGCAAACAAATAACGCTGATTATTACCTGTGACTTCAGTGATGAAGGTGAGTGTGAACAATTGTGTTTTGGTTCGCATTCTAGGCTTTGCGTCATTAGCATCACTCACACTGATCCTAAACTATTGCTAATTTTCCGTTTTTAACACCTTAAAATAGACAGTGACATATTTACCCAAATGGGTTTGGCTTTATGTATATTTTTGGCGTTTGTGCTCTAGGATGTTGCACAAGGATATCGTATTACCATAGTGACACAGTGGGTTTTGTTCCAAACGCCGTCCGGGTGGAAATCTAGTGCACTACGGAGGCTGTAGAGCGTAATGGGGGCGGAGGGCACTTTTGTAGGGTGTAGTAAAGGATTTGGAACGCAACCTGTGATATAATCTCCAAATGCAAAGGGGATTTGTCTCATTCCCCATCAGACCTGCAGCCAGCATGCAGAATGTAACTCAGAGACCAGAGCACAAAATGGATCTGTTATATATATATTTATATATTTATAGCTTTTAACAAAAAAAAAATATACCTACATTATGTTTCTTGCTTTTGAATTTTTAGGCAGGCCCTAAAGAGAAAACAATATACTATACAATTAAATTTTTTCCCTATTAAATGTAGTCAAGTTTCTTGTATATCTGTAGTGATCTGGGCTCAAATAGCACTCTAAATCCAGAAATACAAATACTTTCAGACATATTCTTGGTTTAATTTGTTAGTTTTCCACTTCTGGTAAAACGTTACAATTATTTTAATGATTCATCCTGTACCACTCTTGCTTTCAACCAATGAAATGCTCTGTAACGCATGTATGCCCCGCCCACAGAGGTGTTATAATGGGGAGTGGGAGCTCACTGGTTAAGGCTCGGTTACTAATTGGTAGGTCTTGGGTTCGATCCTTGGTATCGCCAAGCTGATGCTTTTGGGCCCTTGAGCAAGGCCCCTTAACCCTCTGTGCTCCAGGGACGCTGTGCTTTGAGCCAAGCTTCTGAAAAATTCACTTTGCGGTAATGCATATGTGATAAATAAATAATAATAAATTGCATTTCTTGGTTTATATATTTCTCTGTGGCCAAATGTCCATTGTTAATTTGTTGATAAATCGAATTGAATTGAATTGAACGAAACGAAACGAAACCTTTCGCCTGGTTGGCGTTTGGTGTGAGGAGAAACGTGTCATTTTGGCTGAAATGTTTGGGTGTGGCGACTGATCCTCCTGCAGGGCCTCAGAGCAGAGAGCGGCACCATGGAAGTAACAGACGAGAGCGTTACATCGCCCGCCGATCCAAACAGTGACGACCTCCCACCGTACCTGCGTGAAGATCCACCAGAAGGTACACCACAATCTTATTTCTCTTTCTCTCTCTCTCTTTTTCTTTCCTCTTAAAATTTCATCTCCGGAGCAGGGATCTCCAATCCTGATTCCCGAACAGCTGGACATATCTTGGACAGCTTACACTTTAATGTGAAATTCCTGCAAAATGATCTTGCAACTAGTTTCAGAGCAAATAACAGCCACGAGCTATAAGATGAGGTTGGTCCTGCGAAGACCGAGATTAGTGTTGAGGCAGGAATCGGTTTGGAACAGGAACAGGACATGAACTAACGTATATTGGCGATCTAATATCTATCACACATAAGTTTCCCACACTGCTGCAGGTGTTCTTATAAAATGAAAGCCGTGAAAACTGTGTAGGTTCTGTAGTTCTGGCATTGGTTTCAACTAGCAGTTGCTACATTCACTTCACAGCATGAGATTAGCAGCATTTATATGGTAGGAGAGAAAAAAATTAGATTTGATGGAAACATCACAGGGTAATGACCAGGCCGCGTTTCAAAGCTTCGCCATGTTCTAGCGACTCTGAATGGTTTTAATGAGAAATCCAGATGTTTAATTTTATGGCATTGATCAGACACCCGTGTCCAGAAAGACTTAAAGATATCTCAGTAATACAGCTGAGTAGAGGTCGACCCATTAATCAGCATCGATATTTGATTGCTGGCAAAAACCCATACTGATAGTTTTTCCGGGTCGCAATAATGGCTGAGAAGGTTGTTTAAACATGCGTGGCTGCGGTCGACCTCTACAGATAAACAATTAAAGGGTTAAGGTTTTTTCTCAAGGGCACAGCTCATGTGGCAGCTTGGTGGTGCTGGGTTTTGAGCCCATGACCTTCCAAATATAAATCCAATCCATTTTATCCACTAAGCTAAATTCGTACACTACATTCATATCAATGGATTCTATGCAAATGGACTCCCTTTGAATGCAACTAATGGTTAAGAGATGAGTGGTAGTTGAATGGCTCTGGGTTCCTGGCCAGAAGGGTGAAGGTTCAAACCCCAGCAATGCCAAGCTGCCATTGTTGGGCGACAGAAAATGTTGAAAGCGATGCAGGTATACAACAAGTTTATGGCAAAAAGTAACTTTTGGTAGCTGGCAATCTAGGAAATGAGAAGCACGATGGCATTGATGTAATGACTTTAAAGGAAAGGCTTTGGAAGCTGTTTTGAGGAGAGCATATGGACGAGGTGGGAAGGGGTGGTAGCTTAGTGGTAAAGGTATTTTACTTTGGATCCATAAGTCATGAGTTTAGATCCCAGTCACACCAAGGAGCCACTTCTTGGTGCCTGAGCAATGAATAAGTTATATGAAAGTCTCTCTGAATAAGAGCATCTGCCAAATGCCTTTGGTGGATGACTTACTTTACTCCTGAACTCCTTTAGGAGTCCTGCATGTAGCTCTATGTGGTCTGATGTAGCTCTTTGTTGTTTTATGTAGCAACATGGATCTGGAGAAATGTTGCCTCATTTGACTGTGTACTGCGTCACCTATATATGGTTGAAATGTAGATTTAAAGACAGAGTGGACAGAGTAAAGCCCTGCCGCATCACTTTCTTCCGCTATCAGCGTGTGAACAGGACGTGACGTGGGTGGACGTATGATGGAGAATTTCTGTGTCAAATACCCTCCTTCCGTTTTTGAAAAGTTTTGGCCCTTGTAGAGTTCCACACACAACCACCAGAGCAGAAGCACACCCACCACCATGCTTCACCACAATTCTTCTGAGCAAGTGTGTTTGTGGATATGAGGGAAGTAGATCCTTTTTATGTACTTGTCATAAAGACGTGTCTTGCTGTAGTTATCTGTCATTCTCGATGTACAATTTCAGATTTGGGATCTGTTACCGGATCAGATCTGTACGGCTGGATCTGATTGTTGGCCGCAGTTCATTTGTAAATTTTCTGTTCCTGCTTTATTTCTAGCGACGTCACAGACGATCGCTACGCAAAAGCTGCACGTGCTCGCGACTCTTTAGCCGTGCCCACGCCCCGCCTCCAGATGCTGTATGTTTCTTTTATAGATCTGATCCAACCTAAGACTCTGGAGATATGATGGCTGCAATATCATTGTATAGATATTTAAGATTAGCATTAGATTAAAGCGAAACTGTGTGTGTTTTGTCCCCTTTAAAGATTTAATATTCAATATTTTTTTAATGCATAGCTATATTTAAAGGGAGGGCACTTATGAGGAAAAAAAAATCTGACTACACGTTTCCTGGATCTGTATAGATCCTCTTTCACAAGTTTCTAGGACGGCGTACAGAATGAAGCCGGCGGCTCGAACATGCATGTCCCCTGTGCATTCGACTTCGTTAGATCTCTTGGTTTGAAGCCTAATACTGATTGCAAACGCAGTGATCAAAGGATTCTCGCTGACTAAACTAATGCTTAATGAGGAAATAAGCTATATGGGAGGTTAAAAATATTGGGGCACCTGTTTTAATAGCTATATGTGGTTCTTTCCCAAACTCACCACAAATTTGAAGGCAATTAAATGTATAGCACGTGTTTGGATACGGTAGTTTATAAATGAAGGAGACCCAAACCTGTTTTAGGATCCAGAATCCTATGGTCAGGTGTCCACAAACCTTTTTTATGTAGTCTACAGTATGTAATGCTGTTTCTTTGCACCAGGTGGCAGTATGTGTTTGCAGGAGGCAATGCATGGAACCGGCGTGTACCAATCGTGCCCTTTTTTTTTTTTTTTTTTTTTTTTTTTTTTTTTTTTTTTTTTTTTTCTCGGTTCATTAGTGTTGTATGAATTCCTGTCACTATCTTCAGAGCTTTTGCATTATTTTATTAACTCAAGCGAAAGTTCATTAGCTGCCGGACGCTTTGAGTCAACATCAGCACGCAGAAGTAAACCAGGCGGCTTTGTAATCAGATTTAATTCTCTTCTTGAAGGAAAACAAGGCAATAAACTGCAGGTGAACGGTGTACAAATGAAAATAGGATCACGTTAGGATGAGTGAAGGTGATGCTGTAGAAACCCTTATCCAGGGTGACTTACAGCTGAGCAGGAGAGGGTTAAGGGCCTTGCTCAAGGGCCCAACAGTGGCAGCTTGGTGGTGTAGGAATTTGAACTTGTAACCTTCAATCCAGAATCAAGTGCCTAAGCTCCCAATTTTCATGAGGTCACATCCCATCCTGTGGTGTGCTGTAGACTAGTCTATGGTTGTCGAAGTCTTAAGTGTTGATGTCCGAGTTTTCCGTCATGTACCATGAGCTCTAAAGTCCTCCTAAGCCCTGAAGTCTGGAAGAAGTTCCAGGACAAACCTGTTCCAGCATGACTATGTCGGATGTTGGAATGAAAACCTGCACGAACACCGACCCTTTGTGGAAAAGTTTGGACGACCTAGTGGATAAATTTAGGAACGCCGTTTTCGCACCGCAGTGTGGACCGTGAAAAACGTAGGCTTTCGAAAACAAGGGCCGGAATGGTAATAATCGGAAGGCAAGCGTAAATGACGCGGATCGAAATCGCTACGATTTGGCGGACATTTCAGTGTGGATGAACAACTTTTGGACAAGTTTTAGGCGAAAACGCCATTTTAATATTTGATCAGATTAGTGGAGACGTTGCCTAAATCTAGTTCCGACTTCAATTTGACTTCAGTGGGATTTTCCTTTGGGAAGAGCACAACCTGTGGTGAGGAGTTTTATTTTTTGAATTTTTTTTCGAAACCTAGATCCTGCAAAATGTCCAAAATTGAAAAAGTCAGTCGAGTATTCTAACGATTATTCCATCGATTAATCGGATCAGAAGTCCTTTTGCTTTATTAAAGAGCGATACTAAATAAAAGAGAGAAAATAAGACGGATCTCTTTAAATGAACAAGTAATTTGTTTCCTTTTTTAGAAAAATTTACAAAATTTCATACAAGAATATCAGTAAAAACTAAATTAATTTGCTGCATTTAATTGGCGTATTACAGCAAAATCCAAATACAGTTGCGTTTAAAAAGTCCCTCTGCAGTGGCCATGTAGAGCAGGTTATGGGAAAATATTTGTTAAATGAAACTCATAATTATTCTCACTTATGTATTTATTAAATCTCACACAGTAGCCTGATGTGGGTTTTTTTTTTATCTCTGGAAAAGCTGCTTGAAATTTTCCACGGAACATATCGATTTAAAATTATTTTAAAAAAAAACCACTTTTCTTTGATTTAGTTTAAAATGAATCCAAACTTTGGGAAATTTGTTTGCGTTTTCTTTTGAATCTTCATCTCGCTCCCAGAGTTCAGCAGGCGGTGCGTCAGTAAAAATGGTCCTTGGGAAACACAGTTTTCCGCGTTTTATTAAACGGATTAAACGAAGCATTTTTTAATCGAGTTACTCGAGGAATCGTTTCAGCCCTAATTCTGTTGTACCTCAGTAACTTCTTTGAAATTATACACATTTCTCCCACTAGGGCGGCGATGCGTAGCTGATTGCGTAACCCTCGTCTGCCAGCTCAGTTTTTATATATATATAATTTTTTTTCCCTTGTGGATAAATGCTGCTCTAAATCAATTGCTCTCGTCTTGTAACCTCTCGCTTCTGCGATCTCTTGCTGCACATGTATTTTTTATTCTACGGTAAATAATGTAGCGTATTTATTACTCAGAGTGCAGCGAAGTTTCATTTTCCCGCAGTTGCTGTCAGACAGCTGTTATGTAACGATGATGTGCTGCAACCTACATTCATTAAGCGTCGCCGTGTGCCTTCGTCTTATTCGTTGAGACGTTTGTCCGATGCGTAACTTTGTCCATTCGAGAAGCCAAAGGCCACATTAAAAAAAAAAAGGGCATTAATAAAAAATTTTTTTAAAGTATCGTGGACGAACGTCTTTGTCGAACACGTCGTCACACTCTGAGGGGAAAAAACACACCGTGTTCCTGCTCTGTCATACGGATCCGACTGGCTGCTCTGCCAGAACACAGCCGCTGTCGTTCTTCCTTCTAAATGAGGACAGTCCCCTGCCGTCTGGCTCCTGATTGGTCATGTGACTTGGCGCTCGAAGATATTCGCTTGAGCCTCTTTCACATTGTGCAATGAGATCGGACGCTGTCGTGTTTTTTTTAATATATTTTTTAAAGTAGTAAGCATTGAATTAGCATCGTGTTTCGAAGAATGAAGGAAAAACTCCCGTCTGTCGTCCTGTCAAGATTTCACCAGGACAATCTGCGTGTTTTATATTTATTTATTTTTTTGCTAGCTGCATGTCGGTCTCGCTTTCTCTTCCTCTTTCAGTCTGTCTGTTTGTCTGAATTTGAACTCATCTGTCTGCTTGATTGTCATTTGGAATTTTTTTCTTTACTGTATTTATTTATATGTCTGCTGTCTGGCAAGTTTTTATTTTTTTTTCCTTCCATCTTTCTGTCCATCTCTGTTTGTCGGTTATTTGTCAGCAGCGACTATCAACCATCAGCCTCTTGTCTCTGTCAGTTTTTCTTTTGTCTTTTTGTCTGTCTCTGTCTGTCAGTATGTATGTGTCTTTAAGTCTCTGTCAGTCTGTCTCTCTATCTATCTGTTTGTCTCTCTCACTCTATCTGGCTTTCTCTCTCTGTCTCTCCTTGTCTCAGTCTGTCTCGCTCTCAGTCTGAATCTGTCTCTCACTCTGCCTGTCTCTCTCTCTGTCTCAGTCTGTATCTCTCTCTGTCTGTCTATCTCGCTCTCTGTCTTATTCTGTCTCGCTCTCAGTCTCAATCTGTCTCTCACTCTGCCTGTTTCTCTCTCTCTGTCTCAGTCTGTATCTCTCTCTGTCTGTCTATCTCGCACTCTGTCTGTCTGTCTCTCCCTGTTTCTCTGTAAATCTGTCTCTCTCTCTCAGACTCTCTCTCAGTCTGTTTTAAGTCTGTCTCTTTTGAAATTGTCTCTAAGTCTATCTCTCGTTGTAAGTCTCTCTCTGTTTCTCTGTAAAACTGTCTCTCTTTTAGACTCACTCATTCTCTGTCTGTCTCTCTTTGAATGTATCTCTCTCTCTCTCTCTCTCTCTCTCTCTCTCTCTCTCTCTCTCTCTCTCTGTCTGTCTCTCTTTATTTTGTCTCTCTCTGTAAATCTTTCTCTTTTTGTCTGTCTCTCTCTGTTTCTCTTTAAATCTGTCTCTTTCAGACTCTGTCTGTTGTAAGTCTGTCTCTCTTTAAAAGTCTCTCTCTCTCTCTCTCTCTCTCTCTCTCTCTCTCTCTCTCTCTCTCTCTCTCTCTCTCTCTCTCTCCCTGTAAATCTTTCTCTTTATGTCTGTCTCCCTGTGTCGCTCTGTAAGTTTGTTTCTATAAGTCTGTATCTGTTTGTCTCTCTGTCAGTCTCTCTCGCTATAAATGTGTCTCTGTGAGTCTTTCTGTCAGTCTGTTTTTCTGCCAGTCTCTGTCAGTCACTTTATCTCTTTTGGTTTTTCTCTCACTCTGTCTTTCCCTCACACTCATTAGTGTATATATCCGTGCAGAGGTGTAGTGTGAGCTAATGGAGCTCAGGCTTGCTATTTTTCTCTCTCTGGCTCTCCCGGGTTGGTAATGAGGTCGTTCTGTGCTTTGCCAACACAACAGGTTTTGGTGGGTAACAGGAGGACCTTAATACACAATACCCAACTTTCACCTGGCTCCATCGGTTTACTTACAAAAACAATAAAACAAAATGACGCAAGAGGAAGGCGAGATCGTTTCCTGTCGCTTACTCCGACACGAGATCCAGTCACAACCGACACGTGGGAGCCAGAGGTCAGGGGATTGCTAGCATGCTAATGCTAGGGCAGATTACACAGAGAATATAGGTCTCATTGAAATATTTTTTTTTTCCTCTGCACCGACTTGCATTTCTCGTTATCACGCTCATCCAGTCAGTAGCAGGTGCTAGCTATTAAAAGGCACGAACGTTACGAGGATGGAAAAAAATCACAGAGACCGGGTGTGAGCAGATATTTCGCACGTATTTTATTTTGCATGTTTCACACGGGGGCAGGAACCGTATTCGAAAGCACGCTGCTTTTACCTGGCTCTCTGAAATAGCGCCCTCATGAAGACGTCTCGGCTTTGTTTGCATCTCTGATTATATGCTCGGATAAAGGGATCGAGGTGTGGAAGAGTCGAGGTGTAAAACAGACGCTTCCTGTTACTCCGTCTGGCATATTAGCATTTTTCTCTTACTTTAACTGGCTTTGTTATTCTCTCGATCTCATGTTCTTTTCATGGATGTTTCCAAAAGACGCACCTGTCAGGAACGGGTATTTGAAACGTCGCGTAGGCGTAAGTAATTGGCACGTGCGGAACGCCGCGCCGCTCTCTCCGCCTCGTCGAGGAACTTCGAGTCCCGCTGTGCACCTCTGTGCTGCGTTAAATAAATCCTCATTCACGCCGATATGTAAAAAAAAAAACCTGGCGAGCACGCCGTCGGAAAGATCTCAAGGTTCAGATTCTTTCAGCTTCAACGTCATGGCTACCAGCTAATATGGACAAAAGTATTGGGACACCTGACCTTTCCAGCCATATGTACTTTTCAAAACTTTAAATTCGAAGCACACAATTGTAACGGATGTCTTTGAAAGTAATGCATGAAATTTTTAAATGCAATTTTCAATACCCCTGTTAGGGCTGCAGCTATTGATTATTTTAGCGATCGAATATTCTACCGATTATTCCATCGATTAATCGGATAAGAAGCCCTTTTTCTTCACTAGAGAGCAACACTAAGGTCATGTCCCTAATAATAAATTTTTGTTTAAAAATTCACATTTTCTCTCCGTTTTTTGGCCTCTAGAGGCGACCTCTAGAGGCTAGTCACTGATACTACAAGCTGTTTGTTGAAGTGTCTTTTTTTCTTTATTCGTTTTGGATGTAGCTTTATTTGGAGTGTTACTTTTTATTTCGGTTTGAATGCACGACTTGAATTTTCCAAAATATTTATATTTTGTACTATTTTACATGTGTTATGTTGTGTTATGTTTTTTTTTTCTTTTTTTCTCAGGTCGATTAATCGGTTATCGGCAGGTGCGATCCAACCTTGCTATCGGTATCGCTAAAATCTTTAGTTCGACCTCTCATGTAAAGCATATCTTCATGGAGCTAGTTTTGTGCACTTGTTTTTATAGTGTAAAGGTCAACCGATTAATGGGTTTTGCCAATTAATCGGCATTGGTAGTCGATTGCTGGAACAATCGGTTATCGGTAAAAAATCCATACAGATTTTTTCCAGCTTCCTGTCCGCTGTCAATACGAGAGCGGCCTGTCGAATAAGATCGAATTTTTTTACCTTTAATAGCCATTTGGTGCAGTTAGAATAGCGTACATTAGCTTTGTCCGCTAATCCTTATTATAAACGCTAGTGTTGTTGAGCGACTTGTTTTTTTCAAAGTGCGCTGATATTAAACGACCCCTCACGGTCTGCAGCATCCTGTTACGAACAGCTACCGTAGAGGACTTCGACAGTCGGATGAGCTAATAATAGAGCGAAATGAAGCTTTTATTGACTTTTCCTGCTTGTGTCCTGTTTGCTGGGGGCCGCGTGAGCCACTCCATCATCCTGACAGATCCAGTGCACACGGATGTGTGTGTGCCGCAGCGTGTGTGATGCTCTGTGAAAGTATGATGGATGGGCTGGTGGGCCGGACGAGGTGCGAGGCACAGCGTCCACCTGTGTTTTCGGCCTGAGTCTGTATTTTTTATAATTTATTTTTTTTCTTTTTTGGCCTCGGGCAGAAAGATGCCACATCGGCATATGCAGCGATCACAGGGTACGAGTCTGGTGATGGATTACTGGGAGAGGCAGAGAGGGCAGATACTGAGTTACTATATGGTCAACATTTTCATCTGCCATTATGGCACAGGCTAAGAGAGCCAAGAGTGCAAATTTCATCTTTCTTTCTTTCTTTCTTTCTTTCTTTCTTTTTTTTAGAATAAGGATAAATAATACAAGAAAGTTTAATACAATATAGCTTATAACTCCTTTATTAAAATTGACCAGCACAAAGAACACACCTGTTTAATTCGAACTAACAGACTCAAAAGCCAAGCCTCCTATACATATAATAAGTGACTTAGAGAACGTGTCCTTCACTTCAACTAACTTTCCCAGAGGCCTCGTTTCCTTCACTTGTACTTCCCTACCCAGAGGCCACGCCTCCTTCACTTAAACTTTCCTACCCAGATGCCACGCCTCCTTCACTTGAACTGACAGACCCAGAGGCCACGCGTTCTTCACTTAAACTTCCCTACCCAGATGCCACGCCTCCTTCACTTGAACTGACAGACCCAGAGGCCATGCCTCCTCCACTTAAACTTCCCTACCCAGATGCCACGCCTCCTTCACTTGTACTTACAGACCCAGAGGCCATGTCTCTTCACTTAAACGTCCCTACCCAGATGCCACGCCTCCTTCACTTGAATTGGCAGACCCAGAGGCCACGCCTCCTTGACTTGGCGGACCCAGAGGCTACGTCTTCTTCACTTGATTTGGTGGACCCATAGGCCACGCCCTCTTAAGTTGAACTAACTGAACCAGAGGCCACACCTCCTTCACTTGATCTGACGGACAAGGCTAAATCGCCTTCCTATGATTTGACAGACACCGAGGCCACACCTTCTTCACTTGAATTGACAGACCCAGAGGCCTCTCCTCCTTCAGTTGAACTAATTGAACCAGAGGCCACAACTCCTTTATTTGAACTGACCGACGAGGCTACACCTGCTTCCCTTGATCTGACAGACCCAAATGTCACACCTAATTCACTTGACCTGACCGGCTCTGAGGCCACGCCCCCTTTACTTGAACTGACAACCACGAGGCCACACCTCTTTCCCTTACCTTTTCAAATGGGGAAATATGCAGTAGTCCTACCAGAACGGCAGCTGTGATCATAAATTGTAATAAACTTTCTTTTTCTAAAAAATGTTTTGTATTCAAAGTAGATCTCAGAGAATAGAAGAAATATGACAATACAAAATGTGATTTTGGACAGAAAAGTGTTCACATCGAAGGAAAACAGAAATGAATCATAAATTGTGAACAATTGTAAATAAAGAACATTACATGAAAGGGTGTAACTAATTGGTCTGATTTCCTTTTTTATCGATTGCAGAATGATGCACTGCAGTTTTTATCCGTTAATAGTTACGTTGAACAACAGTGCATTAAACAACTTCTGTGCTTGAAAACCGCTTAAAACTTTAAACATACAGCAAAAAAAACAACAAATGAGTCCAGAGTGCAGAATGCAGCCGCAGCAAAACCATCAAAACTATCATATTCTCTAAAATAATTCCAGTAGGAGGGAAATTGATGTCCTGGCAAAATAGCGTCATAAAATGTTTTGATTTGTTCATACGCAGCATACAAAGCTGATCATGTTGGGAGTGAAAGCACCGAGCCAGAATAAACACGCATGCATTACTGTCCAAATCATTTCCGAGTTCACAGTTTATGGTTGGGGGTTTTTTTTGAGCTCTCTGGGAAATCTGTGTGATTATGGTGCTTTCTGCTGAACTGTAGGAAAATTCCTGCAGCTTCTCATCCATTAACCACACAGTCACACTGCGGTGTCGCACACACACACACACTCGGGGCTGCGGCTCACACCGTCTGCTTTATCAGCCAAAGAGGGGACTTTAGGTGGGGAATAAACTCTGAGGCTGAACTTCAAGACTGCTCAATGTGTGTGTGTGTGTGTGTGTGTGTGTGTGTGTGTGTGTGTGTGTGTGTGTGTGTGTGTGTGTGTGTGTGTGAGTGTGTTTTGGTGGGGGGGGTTAATGCTGTCTGATTTCTTCTGATCATCAAACATCCAGTTTGTGAACCTGTTCAGATCCAACGGTCATGCCAGTCAAAATGACTGAGATCACAGCTTACCATCTTTCAAATGTTTGGCCACGCCTCCTTCACTTATACTGACTGATGACAGAAACTAGGCCTCCTTGACTTGAACTAACTGACTCAGAAGCCATATTTCCTTGACTTGAACTGACTGATTCAGAAACCACACCTCCTTCATTTGAACTGACTGATCCAGAAACCACGCCTCCTTGACTTCAACTGACTTATTCAGAAGCCACACCTCCTTGACTTAAACTGACTTATTCAGAAGCCACATGTCCTTGACTTAAACTGACTGATTCAGAAGCCACACCTCCTGCACTTGGACTGACTGTTCCAGAAGCCACACCTCCTTCACTTGAACTAACTGACTCAGAAACCACACCTCCTTCACTTGAACTGACTGTTCCATAAACCACGCCTCCTTCACTTGAACTAACTGACCCAGAGGCCACGTCTCCTTCACTTGAACTGTGTTCCAGAAACCACGCCTCTTTCACTTGAACTAACTGACACAGAAGCCACACCTCCTTCACTTGAACTGACTGTTCCATAAACCACGCCTCCTTCACTTGAACTAACTGACTCAGAAGCCAAGCCTCCTACACTTGAACTAACTGACTCAGAAGCCACACCTCCTGCACTTGGACTGACTGTTCCAGAAGCCACACCTCCTTCACTTGAACTAACTGACTCAGAAGCCACACCTCCTTCACTTGAACTAACTGACTCAGAAACCACACCTCCTTCACTTGAACTGACTGTTCCATAAACCACGCCTCCTTCACTTGAACTAACTGACCCAGAGGCCACGTCTCCTTCACTTGAACTGTGTTCCAGAAACCACGCCTCTTTCACTTGAATCAACTGACACAGAAGCCACACCTCCTTCACTTGAACTGACTGTTCCATAAACCATGCCTCCTTCACTTGAACTAACTGACTCAAAAGCCACACCTTCTTCACTTGAACTAACTGACTCAGAAGCCACACCTCCTTCACTTGAACTAACTGACACAGAAGCCACACCTCCTTCACTTGAACTGACTGTTCCAGAAACCATGCCTCCTTCACCTAAACTAACTGACTCAGAGGCCACGCCTCCTACACTTGAATGAACTGTTCTCAGACAGTAATGGCACGAAGGTGACAAGCTCTTGCTTGAAAAAAGGTAGAACGTGTTTATCCGTTCTTCTCACCTCCACTCGTGTCATGATAAGGACAGGGTGCAAGAATGTGTGTGAAGACTCGCCGTGAGACTCCATCATTCGCTTCTTTCGTTCAGAGGAACGAGAGACTGCAGAGCTTCCGTTCCCCTCAGTGCAGGACGAGCGTAAAGTCCAGTGATGATACACGCCGGAAATGATCACTGCTCATTTCTCTTTCACTCTGTTTCGCTTCTCTTTCTCTTTCTTTCCCTCCTATCCATGACTCTTTCATTCTCCCAGTCCCATCTTGCCTTAATCATCCTCTCCATTTTTCTTTTTCTTTTTTTCTTTTTCTTGTACTTCAAGCACATTTGCACTTTGCATTTCCATGTCCATCTCTCTCTCTCTCCCTCTCTCTCTCCCTCTCTCTTCACACTATTTCTCCATCCCTTTTCCACATTCCCTTCCTCCCTCTGTCTCTCTCCCTTTTTACTCTCAACACACTTTCTGTTTTTAGATTCTTCCCCATCACTCTGTTCTTAGACTCTCTCTCTCTCTCTCTCTCTCTCTCTCTCTCTCTCTCTCTCTCTCTCTCTCTCTCTCTCTCTTTTCACTCAACTTTCTTCCGTTTCAGACTTTCCTCCCCCTCTCAATCTAACATTTTTTTTCATTCTTTCCATTTATCTGTCTTTTCAGAGTCTTGCTCATGTCTACTCTAAATGGAGAGAATTGTGTGAGAGGGCAGTAATTGGATAGAATTATGTTTGGAACAGTACAATATTTTCTCTCTCTCTCTTTCTCTCTCTCTTTCTCTCTCTCTTTCTCTCTCTCTCTCTCTCTCTCTCTCTCTCTCTCTCTCTCTCTCTCTTTATCCCTGTTAGTTGTGATGTGTGTGGTAGTTACACACAGTGTGTCTTTTCCCCTTTTTACCTGCTCTTTGTGTTTATTCATGCTGACATTTGACTTTATCTCTAGGTCTCCTTTATCCCTCTTCTTCCGCTGAGCTCTCTCTCTCTCTCTCTATACGTCCTCTCTCTCTCTCTTTCTCTCATGCAGTCTTTTTTTATTCCTTGTCTCATTTCTTATCGTGTTTCTTCTTTCTTTATTTAGAAAATAATGCCAACGCAATCTCTTTTACATTTCCCCCTTCTCTCTCTCTCTCCCTCTGTGTCTCTCTCTCTCTCTCACACACACACACACACACACACACACACACACACACACACACACACACACACACACACTTTTCCTTTATCTCTTCTCTATCTATCTATCTATCTATCTATCTATCTATCTATCTATCTATCTATCTATCTATCTATCTATCTATCTCTCTATCTCTCTCTCTCTTTCTATTTTATTCCTTGTCTCATTGCTTGTGATGTTTCTTCTTTCTTTATTTAGAAAATAATGACGATGCAAACTCTCCCTTCATCTCTCTCTCTCTCTCTCGCTCTCTTTCTTTCCCTCTACCGTGTGCTATTATCGGACAAATGAGGGTCCGACAGAAGTGTCAGGATTTTTTTTTTCCAAGCTGTGTGAGATGTCTTCTTGTGCTCCCTGCACTCATGTCTCGCCTGTTAGCAGAGAACCTAATGGTACCTGGCGTTCATTCCCACGGGGAAGTGATTCCACCGAGAGCCAGTCAGAAGTATTCAGACGCTTTGTCATAAACACCTCCGTGCAGGACGTAGGAAAGGAGGAATGCACGAGAGGTTCGAGACCCCCCGCGTGTCCATGGTTACATCTGGCGTCCAACGACACGAGCAGAGCTGCAGCCAAATCTCCTTCAAGATGAGTGCGAAGTTCATTTTTCTTCACGACTCGCTCTTTTCCTGCTCATCAGCATTCTGCGCAAATCTGTTCTGCAAGACAAAGTGTTTACAGAGAAAGCGTTTGGGGAGAGGCGTGGGGTCCCGGCCAACTATTAAAAACTGCTTCGTGAAAACAAACATTGCTTCTTAACCCACAACGTGCCAAAATTACGGAAAATCTGTTAGATAAGTGATGAAATAACAAGAAACTGTGAGCTGTGAGCAGAATCGTGTAACATGTAGCCCAGTATGGGTGCCGAGGCGAAATCATAGAATTCAGGGCATTGTATCAAAATATCATAGACATCATCTCACAAAAGTAAGTGCACCCCTCCACCTTTCAGCAACCATTTTAATATTTCTTAAGGAAAAATACTATAGAAATGAAACTGCTATATTTTAAAGTGGTCAATGTGCAGTTTGTATAGCAGTACAGATTTACTATAAATAACTCAAAAAAATACCTCAACATACAGCCATTATTGTCTAAATAACACAACAAAAGTGAGTACACCCCTAATGAACATGTCAAAACTGTGTCCAAAGTGTCAGTATTTTGTGTGAGAACAATTATGTAGCACTGCCTTAATCCTCCTGGGTCTAAAATTCATCAGAGCTGCACAGGTTGTTGCTGGGATCCTCTTCCACTCCTCCATAATGACATCGTGGAGCCGCTAAATGTTGAACACATGGCACTTCTCCACCTTCCACTTTAGGATCCCCACAGGTGCTCAATAGGGTCCAGGTCTGAAAACATACTTGGCTACTCAATCACCTTCACCTCCACCTTTCTCAGCAAACCATTTGTCATCTTGTGTTTTTGGGGTCATTTTTATGTTGGAAAACTTCAGTGTGGCCCAGTTAAGGAACGGAGGGCATCATGTTCTGCTTGAGAATGTCGCAGTACATGTTGGAATCCATGTTTCCCTCAATTAACTGCAGCTCCACAGTACCAGCAGCACTCATGCAGCCTCAGACCATGATGCTGCCACCACCATGCTTGAGTGTAAGCAAGACACAATTTTCTTGGTTTTTCTCACTAGGGATTCACCACACATGCTGGACACCATCTCAGCCAAACAAGTTTATATTAGTCTTATTAGACCACAGGACATGGTTCCAGTAATTCATGCTCTTGGACAGGTTGTCTTCTGCAAAGTTTTTGTGGGCCGTACTGTAACTTAGTTTCAGGGTGATACTGATCTTATTGCCTCGGCCATCTTTGTGGAGAGCAACAATTCTCAAATCCTGAGTCTTTGCTATGAGAGAATTGTACTCAAAGCACCAGATTTAGAACTGCTCTAATACAAGATACACACATTCGTATGGTCCTGTCAAGCAGACGTGAACATGGTGAATAGGACACCTGGCTTTGCATGGATACAGCTGTTTTCACTGAGGGTGTACTCACTTTTGCTGCCAGTTATTTACAGAATAATGGCTGTATGTTGTTATTTTTAGAGGACAGTAAATCTGTGCTGTTGTACAAACTGCACATTGACTACTGTAAAATTTATCCAAGTTTCACTTGTCAATTTCACTTTCAAATGTGAGGGGTGTTTATTATTCAAATAAAACAACAATAAAATAGTTTTTCAACCAATTTTTAGTCATTTATTAGTACAAACTCTGTTTTGAATTATTCCGAACTATATAAAAATATATAATTATCTAAAAATTATTTTAGATAATTATACATTATAATGATATAAAAATACTGTAAATCTAAATACTAATTATATACTTGCATACAATTTTAAAATGTCTTATTAGTTTGTCGTACACCATAACGCATTCATGCATATATTTAATACACAGTGCACATAGACACACACACAAATGGGTAAAGGAGTGAAGGGGAAACTGGCGGCTGGGTTTTGCTGTAGGCGGCATTTTGCTTGTTTAAATCAGTTAAATGATCTGTTCAGTTAAATGATCTGTTCACACTGATTCACCGATTCGTTCTGTTGACCAAATGTGCAGCATGGAGCGGTTTAAAGAGGACAGCTAACAGCTTGAGTGTAAAAAAAAAAAGAAGAAAGAAAAGTCAACGTGCTTGTTGTCTGTTTTTAGGGGGGGGAATGAAATCAGCAGAAGCCCAGCACAGACAGACAATTCAATGAGCAAAGATATTACTCTGTGCTTTGGGAAATTAAAAGAATAAATTAATCAGGGAAACATAAAATTGGGATGTACGGTCGTCTTTGAAACCTTTTCACATCTCAAAAGTCTTACTGAGCGTCTTATCCCCGTACTCTGCTTGAAGTCTCCTATAGATATTCGTAGGTTTTGCGCCTTCCTTCACAAGAAACCGGTCCATGAGTGCCCTTACACTGTTGTCTAACATATTGATTAACGGTCTCAGGATCGACCCGCGACATGTGCGTCGCCTATCAGTGATAGGACACGCTAGCTACTTACTACCGCGTGTATTACCACCACGCTAGCATCCATTTTTGTACCTGTCAAATTAAAAGTCCTCCTTTGACTTAAACTTTTTTCTCGGATATATAACAGTAATATACTGTAATACACACATTATTGCGGTTAGTTATGCGTTAGTCACCCCATTTGTGAAACTGGTCCGTGGGACAAAAAAAGTTTGTTGTAACTAGTCACTGCCATCTGATGATGTCATATGTCGGTCACTTCACCCACTTAATTTTCTTTGTTAACAAAAAAAATCTACTAAAGTCTTAATTCAGCCCAGGAATGCAAATTTTCAGGACTTTTTGAGACTGGAAATTTGCCATGGGAATTAACAGGAATTAATAGCAATTACTAGGAATAAACTGGGAATTTTTCATAATTGCAGGTTAACCAATAACAGGGATTTTATACGTAGTTGGATAGAAAAATCTTGGTTCCAGATTTAATGCGGTTTCAGTTGAATTTCTACCTGCACTTTCATCAATCACATGCAGACTTACTGCCAGTGGTGGACAGTAAGGAAGTAAATGTAATTCGTTAGTGTTTTAAGAAGCCATGTATTTCCATGTATGTGTATTTTACTGAAGTATTTCCATTTAAGGAGACTTTAACATCACTACATTTCAAAGTCAG
Organism: Silurus lanzhouensis; assembly: GCA_039877035.1. Taxonomy (NCBI): domain Eukaryota; kingdom Metazoa; phylum Chordata; class Actinopteri; order Siluriformes; family Siluridae; genus Silurus; species Silurus lanzhouensis. The sequence goes on from JBCEWE010000464.1 coordinate 2,377,971, forward strand.
ATCTTTTTTTACTCGGCTACATTTTGCTAAATCCGTCGATCCGTCGTTTACTTAAAATTAACTGGTGAAACACACAGTAATCCACCAATCAGTGTCGTGCGCACGCTCCATTTTGAACTTGTTTTGATTGGCACTTGGTGTATCTACTTATCACCAACATACAATTCAGCATCAGTTCAACAGCAAGCAGAACATTTTGAGAGGAATAAATGATGAAAGAAACTCCAGACTCGAACTCGCCACAACACCAATAGAATTCCAGTATTTACGTGAATTTTTTTATTAATTTTTTTTTTTCAAGTAATTGAAAAGAAGGTTTTGGGCTCCTGATTATTTTAATGCAGCAGATATCAATCAGTGTTTGACTCGTTAATGTCATTCTATTAATAGATTGGTGAGTTGCTGAGTTGATTAAGCAAATTATTTTTGACAAAAATAATAATAATAGGAATATTATAGCATAATAAATCCATAGTACTTGGAATAGTTAAAATAAAAAATAAATACTTTTGTTCTTTTACTAAAGTGAAAGTTTACTTTTACTGGAGTAATATTTTACCATAGTTTATCTCCGCTTTGACTCAACTAAGTGATTTGTGTAATTATTAAAAATTTTTGTAAATTGTTTATATAAATTTCTGATATTTTCAAATTAATTCCCTTTAATTTCGAAAAAAAAAATTCCGTAAATTCCTCAAAATTCCTGGAAAGTTAAAATTCCCATGAAAAAGTTTCTTAAAATTTAACTGTGATTTTCCACCCCTGTGCAACCCAGATTTAGCCAAATGAAAATTCCTAGCCATTAACATGAGTATGATTATAAACATATACAAATCTTGGCTTTTCATAATTGCTTGATGAACCGAAGCATTTATATTTAATGTATTTATTAATTAAAGATCTAGCAACGTCTCTGGGTAGATTTTGGAGAAACATTGAAATAGTCTCATCCCTGTGACACACCTGACAGAACCCTAACACGATGAAGCGTCTTTGGGATTATTCCGCTTCAACCGGAAGACTGTAAAGCATGACAGGAGCTATAGAAGGAATGTTTAAGCGTTACGAATGGACTTTCAGTAGCGTGACGCTGCTCTCCAGGCTGAGACGCTACACACTCGCTGTATTCTTTCTCAGCCTTTAAAGCTGGAACAGTGCAGATTAAATGTCAGGATGTGGGGCAGAATGACAAACCCGATTTTTTTCCTCAGAAAGTGATCCGCTCGGGGGGGGAAAGTATCATGCGCCTCGCCGTGGCGTTTCCCCAGCGTGCAGCTTCTGACTGCAGGCTCTGCGCAGTGCTCTCGGAGGATTGATGAATCTCTTTTCTTTTCTCCTTCTTTTTTTATTTCTTTGCCGTTTCTCATTTTTGTATGTACGTTAGAAGTTAAAAAAAGTTTTATATTTATGTTTTGCATGTTAGGACATTCTATTAAAAATTCACTTTTCGATTGCTCATCACCATCTTTTCGAAGATGACCCTTTGATGAACTCTTTATAGCAAAATTATTGGTACGCCTGACATATCGGTTTCTTCTTTTTTTTAATTTTTTTATTTTTTACCACAAAATTGGAGGCACAAAATTGCAGAGAATGTCTTTGGATACATTAGAAACCAATTTTCACGTGAGATAGGAAATCCAAACCTGTTCCAGCATGACACAAAGCCAGCTGCATGAAGCTGTGCTTTACATGGGTTGGAGTAGAAGATCTTGAGAGGCCTTTTTTGCGCCACGGATGGTTTTAATGTCGGACAATATTTTCACGGACCGGCCTTTAAGGTGTGTCTGATAAATACAACAAAATCAAATGATACGACCGGCATAAAAACTGTATTTTTTAAATATAATAATAAACGTGAATCCATGTTGTTGTTTGTTCATTTTGCTCGCTTGGGGGTTTCAGTTTAGCGGTAATGTATTATGTGTTAGCGGCCTGAGCAGCCCCTTTTAAGAAGGTAGTGGATGGAGGTAAGACATGTGACTGAGGCATCATGACATGCATCAAGAGTGAGTCATAGACAGATGTGCCAGAGAGAATACGATAATTTTCCAAAATAAAACCGTTCAGAATCGGATAATAAATAAAACAGAAATAATGTAAGTTATGTTTTCTTTCTGTGCGGCCCGGTACCAGTCTGCAGCCCAGGGTTTAGGGACCACTGCTGTAGAGTTTTGACCTCAACCCTTGTATTGTACCTTTTGGGATGAATTGGAACTGCACCGAAAGCCACCACAAGTACACAAGTTTGGCTGAATGAATCTCACACAAAACAACAGGATCAGACTCCAAAATCTAGTAGAACATCTTCCCAGAAAAGTGGAGGTTATTATAACCGAAAAAGGAACTAGTGGAGACATGGAAGAAAGTCACTGTGCTGTAGTGAATATGTGAAACGTAAAAGTATTTTTATGTAACAGCAAATGGGTCTAAATATGGAATGGGATCTTCACTGAGGTTATTACAACAGCTAATGGCCATAAAGTGGTCATATAATGTACCTGATAACCTTCAAGCTCCAACAAAAATCTAGTGGAACATCTGCACAGAAAATGGAGGTTATTATAACAGCAAATAGGGACAATGTGGAATAGGATGTGCATCAGAATCTTCTTGTTTGGTGTCCACAAACTTTTATCCGTAATTCAGTGGTCCCCCGGAACTCACTGGGGTTACGTTCTAAAAAGGAAATCAGCCAAAAAAAAAAATTAGTGAATTCATGTAGACATTATAATGTGTTTTTAACATTTTTATTAAATTAGTTCATGAAAACGTAGTTTAAAAGTTAGTTATCCCTAACGTTCCTGAACATTCGGTATCGCAAGATAATCTGCAACTTGCTCCAAATGAGAACCCGTGAATTTTTTCGAATCGTGAGTTCCGAGCCGCGAATTATCGGGGGGGTTGACTGTTGTGTCGTGGTACTACAATACTGAAATTGCGCACACCCTCTAGAAATCACAATACTGCAAAATGTGGACGAGTTCAAAGCGGAGCTGAATACTTACATAATCCACTGCACATATTGACTTTAAACTAGCAGACGTCTTTTCAACATAAACTATCTCTCTTTTTTTCTGCTCGTTTCCTGACTGAGTGTGTTCTAGCTGCAATTCCTGGTTCCTGTTTGGGTGTTTTAAGCAGCAGTTAATGATGAAATTGCAGCACAGTTTGTATCAGTACACCTAAGGAAAGCTCAAGCCCCTCGAGTGTAATGTAATATGACGTTATAGCCTCCTTTGTTTACGGGGAGCTTTGGCTGCTTTTGTTTTTTTGTTTTTTTTAATGCTCATAACGCTGTGAGAGATGGCCCTGCTTTGTGCAGTCTGCATGGTACCTTTTTTTTTTTTTCCCTCAGTAAAACTAAAGGCGTTTAGTTCTCTTTTTAAAAACAAATAAAGACTGTTTCCTGAGCAGAAAAAAGACATTTTGTTTTTGCTTTGTGGATGAAGTACACAAACCATGTATTAACGTAAAGTACACTATGATAAAATATAACTCCAGTAAAAGTGTCTCTATAAACATTTACTTGATTAAAAGTACTAACGTTTTTGCCTTCAAATCTACTTAAGTAGCCAAAGTACTGTAGTTTAATTCTAACTATAATGTTCCTATAATCATTTTTGTCACAGAACTCTTGTTTAATCAACTCAGTTTATGTAAAAATGACTTTAATGTTACTCTTAGTACGAAAATCTATTAACAGAATGATATTAATGAGTCAAACACTGATTATTCAAATGATCAGGAGCCCAAAACCTTCAAAAAAGATCGTTAAAATGAGGTCACAAGTGTTGTGGCGAGTTCGAGTCTGGAGTTTTTTCCATCATTTATTCCTCTCGAAATGTTCTGCTTGCTGTTGAACTGATGCTGAACCACCAAGCACCAAACAAAACACTGTTTTTATCCTCATAAATAAAAAGGAACGACGGATTCTGGCGTAGTTCATAAAAGAACAAGGAGATAGAAATCTCAAACTAGTTATTTATATTTTTTTGATTAAAGGAAGACCTAAAAAAAAATCTCTTGTTAATGTTATTTACGATAATGCGAGAAATCGCAAATGCAGATTTGGAATTCTTTCGATTCATCACGGTCATCTTTCTTTCTTGTGAGTTTTGCCTGTCAACCAGTGCTGTAGATTCTGAGGTAAAATTTCTTCTTTTTTTTTTAATTTTTATTTATTTATTTTTTTTACTCAGGAACGGATATGATTTGAAATGTATTTAAATACAATCCTTTAACAAAACATACTTATGTAAAAGTAAAATTACAGATTTAAAAAAACGAACGCAAAAGAAATACACAAAAAAAACCCTGCTCGATTACAGTAACTACTTTCCTCCTCTGGCATACGCTTAAGAATGTTAATGTTAAGAGCAAAACCTTTAGGAGGCCTGTGGAAAACAGTCATTTTAGCCAACTTTGGAGCTCTACTTTCAAGAAAATTATGCCTCAGGTGCTGTTTTGGAGCGAATGATCTATAAAGTTCTTGTTTTTATTGTTTTTTTTAATGTGGTAAACTTGTGGAACATTTTGTTAAAACTATTAAAACTTTTTATTGGTAGTATTTTTTGTTATTCAAACAAAACAAACATAAAATGCACATTGTTTTAAATTTTTTATGATATAAAATGGGGAAAAAATATAGATTTTAGACTCCGGGTTAAATTTTTTTGTCATTGTGGTGGTGTTTTGCTTAGGCATGGGGATGGAGACATTTATTAACCAACAACTTTACCTTTTTCTCTGCTCACACTTTTCCACACTTTTTTCTCTGTATTTCATTCCCAGTCTCTTTCCTTTAGCAACACGCACTGTAAACCTTAGAATTGTATATAAACTGAACACTTCGGATATACTGATGTATCTGATGTATATAAGATAAGCGTTAGCTTAAAGGCGGCGGATGTGGCAAGAGTAAGATTGCTTTTCTCAACACGCATGGCTTCTGAAGGGACTTAAAAAGTCTTTTAAAAAAAAAAAGGTCTAAAATGTAAAAATGAAAAATGTTATGCCTTAAAAAGTCTTATGCCTGTTTTTGTTTGTTAGTTTCTGTGGTGTGGTTCTTTCTTGCTCTTGTCCAAATACAATTTGTTGTATTACATCTACAAATGAGACCTAGATGCGACAGCCAATCAGATTTCTCTTATTGGTGAAAATCTCTCTCGGATTGTACCACAGACATAAAACTAATTTTATATTTAAGCTATGGGGAAGTGCAGGTTTAGTGATACTGGGCTTGGAAAAATTGAATTTAGGACTCGGTTTAAGGCCAGTAGCTAACAACGTATTTGTGTGTGTTTTTTAATGTCATGATTATTCTTTCGGCTGCTCCCATTAGGGGTCGCCACAGCGGATCATCCGTCTCCATACCCCTCTGTTCTCTACATCTGCCTCTTTCAAACCTACTACCTGCATGTCTTCCTTCACCACATCCATAAACCTCCTCCTTGGTCTTCCTCTTTTCCTCCTTCCTGGTGGCTCCATCCTCAGCATGCTCCTACCGATATACCCCATGTCCCTCATCTACACATGTCCAAACCATCTCAATCTCACCTCCCTCACCTTGTCTCCAAAACGTCCTACATGCTCTGTCCCTCTAATAAACTCATTTCTAATCCTGTCCATCGTCGTCACTCCCAACTAAAACCGCAACATCTTCAGCTCTGCTACCTCCAGCACCACCTCCTGTCTTTTACTCAATGCCACTGTCTCTAAACCGTACAACATCTCAGGTCTCACCACAGTCCTATAAACTTTTCCTTTTACTCTTGCAGATATTTTTCTATCAGAAATCACTCCTGCTATCACTCTTCTCCACCCACTCCACTCACTTCTCTAACACACTCCCTTTTACATTGCACCTCCTCCACTTTCTCCACCTCTTCTTCCTGCACCCCCCCCTCTCATTCACACACATGTACTCTGTCTTAATCCTACTGTTTTTCATTCCCCTTCTCTCCACCGTGTACCTCCACCTCTTCTTTTCTCAACCTGCTCCCTACTCTCACCACTAATCACAATATCATCTGCAAACATCATATCTCGTAGAAATTCCAGTCTGCCCTCGTTCATCAACCTGTCCTTCACCACTGCAAACAGGAAAGGGCTCAGAGCCGATTCTTGATGCAGTCCAACCTCCACCGTAAAACCAGTCTGTCGTTTCTACTGCACACTTCACTGCTGTCAGATTTTTTTCGTACATGTCCTCCACCACCCTCACATACTTCTGACACAGCTTTACAGGAAGCGTGTTAAAATGGTGCATCTCATTTCCGCCATCATAGCCGAACAATGCTTGGCTTTAATGAAAGCATGTGTCCAGATTTATACAGCTTTAATTTAGGAACATTATTTGAGGCACAAGAGAGACTTTTCTATTTTTGTCCTTTTTTTTTTTATTCACTTTTGTAAATTCATAATAAACCAAACCTCTGGCATATTTTTGTGTTTTTTATTTTTTATTTTTTATAATGTTGTTCCACTGAGTCACAGTAACTCTGTGTTCTTAAGGTACTAGTGGAGTTAGATGGATAGATGCTGAACTCCTACACATGTCAGAATCCCCCGAAAAAAAGACTAAAACAGTCTGAGCTTTATTATTATTATTATTATTATTATTATTATTATTATTATTATTATTATTATTATTGATATTAAATCATGGATTGTTAAAGGTTTATAGATGTAAAAGAGGCAGATGTAGAGGACAGAGTAGTATGGAGACAGATGATTTTCTGTGGTGACCCCTAACAGGAGCATCCGGATGACTAAGAAGAAGAAGAAGAAGAAGAAAAAGAAGAATCATGGTTTGTCATTAAATGATATGAGAATTTACTTTGACTAAACAAATCTATAAATATACAGATGTACGGTTTATTTTCTTTGAAAAATTAGCATGAAGAAGAGCTTTACACTCTTTGAGCGTACTAAAATACTTTGCCATCCCTCTTGTAAAACATTTTTGTAAGTTGAAGATTTCATCCCAGAGCAGTTCAGTAGGATTTAGGTGGCCGTTTCATGACCGATAACACTCCAGATGATTGATTGCATTTTTAATAACGCTTGGACGTACGTTTCAGGTCCTTGTCTTGTTGTATGGTGACGTCGGTTCCAATGAGCCGCATTCTATACAGAATTGCAAGGTGTTGAATGATGGAATGGTTGCCATGTTGGTTCCTTTTACTTAGCAGAATAAGTCTCTAACGTTCCCTGCCCTATAACAACCCCAAACTATCAAGCTTCCAAATCCATGTTTGACTGTCAAGGTGATGCAGTCTGCTAACCTCATGTTTCAGGTTCTACGTCTTACAATATGTTATTCTAGTAGAGCCAAAATGTTAAATTGGACTCATCTTTCCACAGAACTTTCTTCCATTCATTCACTGTGCAATTCTTGTGTGTATTTGCTTTTTATCCTGTTTGCTGCATGTAAACAGGAATGTGTCTCAAAAACCATAAAAGACAAGGTGTTTCCAGACTTTTGACAGACGCACTGGTTAAGGCGTTGGAGCAGAAGGTCATGAGTAGGGGTGTGCGATATTAACAACAAATGATATCTCGATATTTATTTTGGATTTTCTCTTGATAATGAAAATCAGATGATATTTTGCTGAGTGTGTTATTGTGCTGGTACCTTAAGACCTACCGTGGACAGCTGTGACCTGTAGTCCCTGATTTCTGAAACACCTCCTCGTAATGTATCTTTATCTCCTCTCACATTGTCACATTCCCTCTCTTTCTCGGCTCTATTACTCCTCTTGTACAGAGATCTTTTATTCTGCGTTGTCGCTCGTTCTCGTTCCCGTCGTACATCCGTCTCCTATTATTTGTCGTTCAGCCTTATTCTCACCTTCAGTATTTCTCATTCTGTCATTCTTTCTCTCTTTCTCGTGCTTTCTCTTTTCAGATTTAGGATGTGATGAGCAGCAGATGGACTTTGGCACCTCTCGGGAAACTGTTGCAGACGGAACACGCGTCTTTTTCTTAATACATTAGAAACGATATTGAAACTGTAAAAGCTTCAAGCAATAGTTTGATGGAGGATTGTTAAGTTGTATTTTTTTTTTTTCCCCTCCAAATGTATTTAATTAGCCATTAGCCTTAGACATGTTTTTGCAGTGGCAGGCCGTGCATTTGGTACCTGGGCCTTCAGTGAGGACTTACCTGACTTAATCCACCTCTTAATACCACTATCACGTCGCTATTTTAGAAACAATCAATACAATACAAAAACACAATATAACAACACGTGGCATTACAGAGAGACATTTCACATATGGAGGCTGAATTCCATTTTACTAAAGCATGAAACCCAGTTAAGACTCCAAACCTCTTACAACTATGCACCTACATCATCTGGAGCAGTTCAGAATCAATATTTGTTTAATAACATGACAAGAACAATAAAATGAAAAATACAACCTACTCATCAGAGATGCAGACTCATAATTTGCAGCGATCCTCAGAGGCTGTAATCCAGTGGTACCACTCGTATTCACTGGTCTGGAAGTGGAGAACAAACCCTTTCCCAGGCTGAGACACGCTAGCTAGCTTCAGGGTCTTTTTTTCAAAATGGATTTTTAAGTATATCTGAGACCTCCGTAGGCATAAAAAAAGTCTAACTCAGATGTATTAATGTGTGCAGAGCTACACATGGGTTTTGCCAGTCGAACTTGGTTATAACAGTTTTCCTCTGACCGACCAACCAATCAGAGGACGTAAAATGCTAACGCTACTCTTTGCCAGCTAGCTGCCCTATGAGGTAAATATGAAATCTGATTGGTTAAAGAAACGGAGACTATGGTAAAAAAAAAAACGCCAGCCGTACAGACTTTGAAGGCCCTTGGCAGATTAGATTGACATGGCAGCACATAGAGGCTGAAATCTGATTGGACAAAAAATCCACATATCCACATACACTTACTGGAAGCAGTTCAGCGAAGAGAAACGCTACGAAATGAAGAGAATAAACTGTTTGGAATAATTTAATACAATTTCATCGAACAAATATTAGAATTTAGGTTGTAAATGTAGGTCAGTGGTTCTGATAGTGTTTTCCAGAAGAGAAGGCCTTATTGGGTTATATATACTGTATATATTGGGACACCTGACTTTTTCAGCCATATGTGGTTCTTTCCCAAACTGTTACCACAAAGATGGAAGCACACAAATGTATAGGATGTCTTTGAATTCGGAGGCATGACATTTTCCCAAACCTGTTCCTGCATGACACTGCTTCTGTGAATAGCTCCATGGAGATATGCTTTACACGGGTTGGAGTGAAAGATCTTAAGTGGCTTACTATAGAGCTCTGACCTTCACACCTTTTGAGATAAATTGGAATGCTGATTGCACCCCAGGCCTTCTCACCTACATCAGTACCTGACTTTACTAACACTCTTGTAGCTGAATGATTCTCGCACAAATCTCCACAAGCGCACTCCAAAATCTGGTGGAACAGAAAAGTTGAGGTTATTATAACAGCAAACGAGAACTAGAGGTGGAAGGGGATGTCCAAAACGGAGCTGCTACTGTAGAGTAAGAACTCTGTGGGTGGGGCATACTTTCATTACGGAGCATTTTATTGGTTGAAACCAAGAGAAGTACAAGATGAGTCATAAAAATACTTTCCCAGAAGTGGAGAACTGTCAAATTAAACCACAAACATGTCCGGAGATCTCTTCTTCATACCTTTGGCACGAATTGGAACGCAGACTGCACCCCAGTCTCTGAAAGAGCACAAATCTCCACACAATCTAATGGAACATCTTCCCAGAAGAGTTGAGGCCTTGAGAACAGGAAATAAGCAAATGTGCAATGGGATGTTAAATAAGAAGCACATACCAATCTTCTGATCAGATTGCCACAAACTGGTTCATACTCTATATGGACACCTGACCAATTGAAAGAAAAATCTATCAACGCTATCGACTTCCAAAGACATCGTATACAATCGCGTGCTTCCGTCTTCGTGGTAACAATTTGGGGAAGAACCACATTCGGCTGGAAACGTCAGGGGTCCCAATGCTTTTCTGCATGATGTGTATTGTCTGAGTCAGTAACACATTTTACACATTAGCCATACTGTAAATATATTGTAGTAAGTAAAAAAAAAAAACGTCTTGTACTTTTCAAGGTAAATGCTCCAGGCAGCGCATCCTACCCAAGTGTCTTTCTCAGCACTTCTATTGACGTCATTCCACTCGAGAAACAAAGTGAATCAGCTTTGAGATCCAGCTATGAGTTGCTTCGTGACCTTTTTTTCCACCTCTGTCAGTCGCTGTAGGTAACGTGGGTCGGAAACCACAGCAAGTCTGAGGTACGGAGAAGCTCTTTGAAAACATCCACACATAAAGCTGTGTGTGATAAATGAACCTGCATTCTTATTAGCAGCTAGTAACTGCCGTCTTTTTGCCTCATGTGGGCTTGTAGTTATTGCTCCTATTGTCGCAACATTGTGGTGTTTTTTTTTTTTTGATGAACCCCCAGTGAGTGTGAAAGGTTATGCTCTGAGTGTATTGGACTGGAGATGTAGGCTGGCTAGGCCTCGGCGATCTCTGCTATTTCCCGGTTTTCTCACTGTAATGTCTGTATACGTGTGTATGAAGTGAACGCAGAGTATCTGGTTTAGATCAACTTTTATCGTTCGGATTTGTTGCTTAGTGGCTGTACAAATGTGATTAAAGCAGTTTGAGGCAGTAGCTGTAAAAAAAAAAAAAAAGGTGATTGGGGCAGTTTGAGGCAGTAGCTGTAAAAAGGTGATTGGGGCAGTTTGAGGCAGTAGCTGTAAAAAGGTGATTGGGGCAGTCTGAGGCAGTAGCTGTAAAAAGTTGATTGGGGCAGTTTGAGGCAGTAGCTGTGAAAAGGTGATTGGAGCAGTTTGAGGCAGTAGCTGTAAAAAGGTGATTGGGGCAGTTTGAGGCAGTAGCTGTAAAAAGGTGATTGGAGCAGTTTGAGGCAGTAGCTGTAAAAAGGTGATTGGGGCAGTTTGAGGCAGTAGCTGTGAAAAGGTGATTGGGGCAGTTTGAGGCAGTAGCTGTGAAAAGGTGATTGGAGCAGTTTGAGGCAATAGCTGTAAAAAGGTGATTGGGGCAGTCTGAGGCAGTAGCTGTGAAAAGGTGATTGGGGCAGTCTGAGGCAGTAGCTGTGAAAAGGTGATTGGGGCAGTTTGAGGCAGTAGCTGTAAAAAGGTGATTGGGGCAGTTTGAGGCAGTAGCTGTAAAAAGGTGATTGGGGCAGTTTGAGGCAGTAGCTGTAAAAAAAAAAAAAAAAAGGTGATTGGGGCAGTTTGAGGCAGTAGCTGTAAAAAGGTTATTGAGGCACTAATGGGGCAGTTTGAGGCAGTGACTTCTGTTGTTAGCTATGTTTTGTATCCCTGTGAAAAACTTTTGTGTTCACAATGTCGGTTTTCTTTTTTCTTTTTTTAGGGTTTTTTTGTGTTCACTCTCTGTACACTTTCTTTTTCTTAATGTTTACTTTGGGGGTGGTTTTTTTTTTTTGGTTTCTTACTTTTTTTTAATAATTTTGGCAGGTTTACGTTCGAGTTTTTTTGTGTGTATGGGGGAAGGGGGGAATCACAGTCTTTTTTTGTTTGTCTTCTTTATTTTTCTGGCATGTTCTTTTTTTTTTTTTTTTTTTTTTTTGGTGTAGTTTTTTGTGTTGGCATGCACACTGTGGTTTTTTTTGTTGCTCCTGCTTTTGGAGTGTTCACCGCCTGTGGCTTTGGCGTGTTCGGAGTGACAGAGATTAGCGTGAGCAGGTTAAAGGCTTCTTCAGGATTTCATTCTGTTTCCAGGGTCCAGAAAATAATATCATGACTCGGCTAAACTCTCATGTACCTTCTGCTGCATGTCTGAGAACCTTTTCCTTTTCTGTGAGAGCAAGCCGTTTTGGACCAGCGTGTGTCTCAGACTGATGCGCAGGAGACAGGGATGTTCTCTAAAAACCAAAGCCTTGTGTCTGGGTTTGTTTGCATTGTTGAATTTTAAATCACTGTTGGAAATTCAGAGCGAAAGGTCGGCTCATTCACGTTCTCGCAGGGCCGTGCCGAAACTCTGGGGTTGTGTTTTGATTTTGACCTTCTGCTTTTCTCTCTCGGTGTGTTCAGGTCTCTGCCTGAAGTGGGTGTAATATTAAAATGAGACAGTCGAGGTAACCAATCCTGCGAATGTTTATGTATTAGACTCGCCGTCACTGCCTTTATCCCCGAGCCAACTGCTGTTTCAGGCAGTAGCTGTAAGAAGGTGATTGAGGCAGTTTAAGGCAGTAGCTGTAAGAAGGTGATTAAGGCAGTTTGAGGCAGTAGCTGTAAGAAGGTGATTGAGGCAGTTTGAGGCAGTAGCTGTAAGAAGGTGATTAAGGCAGTTTGAGGCAGTAGCTGTAAGAAGGTGATTGAGGCAGTTTGAGGCAGTAGCTGTAAGAAGGTGATTGAGGCAGTTTGAGGCAGTAGCTGTAAGAAGGTGATTAAGGCAGTTTGAGGCAGTAGCTGTAAGAAGGTGATTGAGGCAGTTTGAGGCAGTAGCTGTAAGAAGGTGATTAAGGCAGTTTGCGGCAGTAGCTGTAAGAAGGTGATTGAGGCAGTAGCTGTAAGAAGGTGATTGAGGCAGTTTGAGGCAGTAGCTGTAAGAAGGTGATTGGGCAGTTTGAGGCAGTGTCTGTAAAAGGGTGATTGATGCAGTTTGAGGCAGTAGCTGTAAAAGGGTGATTGATGCAGTTTGAGGCAGTAGCTGTAAAAGGGTGATTAAGGGAGTTTAAGGCAGTGGCTTAAAAAGATGATTGAGACAGTTTATGGCAGTGGCTGTAAAAGGTGATTGAGGCAGTAGCTTTAAATTACTCACACTGCAGTAATCTTTATTTTTAAATACGTACTACTCAAAACGAGACCTCTGTCAGAAAAGATATACAGGAAGTAGGAAATTGTTATCGAATAACTTAGTTTTTTGTACGTGTGCAGTTCTACGTTTATTTCAAACCAATATTTTTCCAATAGAGCAATATTTTTACACGTGCCGACTTCTCCTGCTGCAGCCTGTTGTACTTCTTGTATATGTACTTCCTGAATGACGGATGTCTCCTCCAATGAGTTTTCCATTGGCAAACTGTACCTACCTCTTCTGGGTTGTCTAAATTGTCTTTGTGTTCTTAGATTTCCTCATTAGTTTTAGGATTTGCCACCCTTCTGATCATTAACCCACTGAGCCCCCCCTTCCCTTAATATAATACCCTTGAAAATGTATCGACTTTTTTTCTTTGATTTCGATTTTCAGAAAATGCTGTATGTATGCGTGCCGGAATACAGGCTTCATTTTGTGGTGCTTAGGTGGGAGTTTGGCAGTTAGCTTCTCCGAAAAACGCCACCCAATATGCACAGCATGTTTGTTTCACTTCTTGCAGTTGGAATGAATCATGGTTTCGGCACAGCAGAACCGTGCCAGGACTCACTCGGGAAGAGGACCAGCATCATTTCTCTTGCGTGGTCATGGACCAGTGCATCAATCAGCCTTATCTATTTTGGTCTGAGATGCAGTTCTGTAACTTTTACCTCCTGTTTACCTCTTTAAGCAGTCCTGATGTTTTTTTGAGTCAATTTATTTAAATGAAACACAGAAGAATGCTGAGGATGGAGCCTCCAGGAAGGAAGAAAAGAGGAAGGCCAAGGAGGAGGTTTATGGATGTGGTGAGGGATGTGTTTATGGATGTGGTGAGTTGCATCCCTAAGTGAAATACTGCGTTTGCACAATCTGCATTTTTTGCCATTTAAAGGCAACCAATTAGCAGTGATGGAAAAAACCTGCATGGATTTTCATGTTTCATGAAACAGATGATTATTTGCTGATGGTCGAGTTTGTGTTTATGACCTGCAGTCAGCACACTGCTAATAATCAATCCCTATACTGTATGCAGTAGACTTCAATCTGATGAAATGATTTTTTTTATTTGCTAACCTAAAGCTGAAGTCCTGAAAGCAAAACCTTTCACCCTTAACTGCTCAATTGTGTCTTAAATTGCAAGTCACTTTCAGCCCAACGAGTAAATGTAAATGTCAATCCTCTTATTGACCAAGCTTTCTGTAAGCTTCTGTTCTGTTAGAGAGTTCTATAAAGGCATTCTGACTGCTGGAAGGCATGCTGTCATGTGCTAATTGTGTAATCAATGTTGTGTCATTCATCATAACATGTCATAAAATATGTCAAGGGATTGGATACGAAAAAAAAAAAAGTCAAATCCAAAGGCTTTCTTTTCTCAATGCTGATGCTCGCAGGCAAACTGATGTGCTTTGGTTCAAAAAGGATGCACCCAACAGTAAGGGAAGTGGTTGCTTATGGTTGACTTTTGGTCAGAAGGACATGGGTTCAAATCCCACTACCAAGCTGCTTATGCAAGTCCCTCTGGATGTATGTGATTGAGATGTGGTGGTGAAGATGTTGGATTTGGGAAAACATGTCCCCCCAGTGGATAAGATGTTGGAATTCTAAACGAAAGGTTCTGAGTTGAAATCCTACAACCACTAAGCTACCATTGCTGGCCCCCTGAGCAAGGCTTTCAACTCTCACATTCTCAGCTGTGAGATGGGAAATTGTAAGTTGCTCTGGATAAAGGTTGTGAATTAATTTCTGATCGGAAGTTCAAATTCCAGCACAGGGACCTTTTTTTTGTCCTTAAAGTTGATGTGTTAAAAGCAGGAAAAATGGGCAAATGTAAGGATTTGAGCGAGTTTGACAAATTGTGATGTGCTCATGTTCCATCACATGGAAAAGCAACAGACTCCGAGGAAAGCGATATCCACTCTCTTCCACATACAAAACTTCTGTGTTTGACTCATGCCATTGTGATAGACCAGGTAGAGAGACCATGCCACCCCTCCCCCTGCCACTTTGAGAACAAGGCTGGTTTTGCTCTAATGACTTCTTGCTATGAATAGCCAGTGCATCATTGGGATTTAAACTCGTGCTTTATCTCCAGGCTGTTTTTTTTTTCATGGTTAGGTCATAGATGAAAAGATGAACAACCAGGTCTTTTGAGTGGTACCCAACTTTTTCTGGTTGTTGATTGTATTTATCCATTCTCGTAATTAATTAAAACATACAACGCAGAATCTGAAATCCCAGGTTCTAAGCCTAGTGTGTTGTCCACTCCAGATTGCTTGCAGATTCAACCTCAACACCACTAGAAAAATTTCAGCATCATGGTCCCTTAAGGGAGCTGAAGTGGTAAAGACGAAGCTTTTTTTAATGTGCCTAGTCAGCTGCAGAGAATTTGGTTTATACCTCGGTTCGGGGTGATAGTATGAAACAGTGTAGAAGACACACTGTATTTAAATGCATTAGCCGCCAACAGGTTACACTCCAAAGAACCTCTCAGCTCTCCTAAATGTGGAGATGGTACAGGGACGGGACATGGGGAAATGGGACATTTTGGAACTAGGAGTTGGCAATCCTAGGGGCGTCATCAATAGTTAGAAACTGGTGTGTGCTCGTGTCGAAGTCCTTGCCATTAGTTATAATGAAGCAGTGGACTGGTGCATAACGAGCTTTTGCTGTAAAACCTTTTATAAGAATGGTGGTGGTGTAAGCAAATGGAATTTCGGTGCCGTCACCTGTTAAGACGTCGTGATCGTGTCCTGTCCGCTCGTGATTACAACATGGGTGCAACATTTTGAAGAAACTGGTTCTGCTATAAAGGTTGAGAATGCAGTCAAGCAAGGCAAGATGCTCATGTCCAATACTTCCGCAAGTGCTTTAAGTTTGTGTACTGGTTATAAGTGTATGGCGGTGTGTGTGCAATCACGAACATCACCTGTTGTTCCTTAGCTTTTTTAGCATATTCCTGCCTGAAAACCTGACAAAACTGAACATAAACAAAACGTATGGCGTCGGTGCAAGTCAGTCCCCCAGGAAACAGGTGGATATTAACGCTAAAATTTGTGGCGTGCCCTTATGCTAGTGCTTCATGTCACTGTTTATCCATTTATCTAGTGGCCGGGAAATTACCGCAAAAACTAAACAACTGCCATATTGCATTTTTGGAGGAATCGATACAGTATCGGCAAACTAGATATCGCAAAACTTAGTATCGATATTTCCCTACACCTCTACTTTAAAAAAAAAAAGGCCCCAGGTAGTGTTTGTACGGGCCGTAAACCAGAGAATTGAGGCTGTTCGAGCTGCCAGCGTGAGGAGCCCTCGCAGCTCCGTTCCACCACACATCACCGTGTTGAGGTGTTTCTTCCAAATGACGCACTCGTTTGTTTAACTGCGCCACCCTGTGGTATAATTAGTGTATTTGCACATTGTGGCGGCCATGTATACAATTTACAGTGACCTCATTACAGCGATATGTGTATTAGCAATATTTCAGCAGAACTGGGTTCATCTGAACTCGTCTTTTCTTCTCCATTTCTTCTCCGAGCTTTAGTTGGCAAAAAGGAGGGAAGGCATGTACAGATCTTCGGCATTAGCGCAGATCCGAGGGGTCATATCCATCGCTCCTAAAAGGTCAGCAGAGAGTGAAACGTTGACCTTTTTCGTTTTTTTTGCGCTCACGAACCTGTCCAGAATGTGAATCCTGGCTGAAAGTCTAAGCGTCTTAATCCACTTTCAATGTGTGTGTGCGCGATCTGTCGAAAGAAAAGCCAATTTGAACACACACCTGGCCACGTTCTCGGAACTTTAATTGCAATGCGCGGTAGCATTAGCTCGCTAAATTGCATTCAGGATGCAGGATTGGCCTCTGGCCAGGATAGATTAATTCTGTGTGTGAAGAGAGTAGGCCACTTTGGTCGCTGCCAAGGTTGCGTGGCTTCTTTTTGAAAAACCGGCAACAATCGCACTCTTGTTAGGGATTCGTCCCTTTAGATTAGCCACGTCGAGGCCATTATCTTACCCGTCATGTCCCCGAGCTGCCGAACAGACTCGTATTGTTTTTCGTCAGGTTTTTCATTACAGCCAGGCCTCTGTCTTTCCTCCGTTTGCCGTTTGACGGCGTTTCTAATCCGAGCGACTCCGACGTTTCCCATAAGGAGAGCTTCTGACATGATACTCTCACTCTACTTTCTTCAAGGTGCGATTTTTGGACCATTTTTCTGTTCCGATTCTCACACACACACACACACGAGGGGGTGGATGAGGTCGGTATTTTTGTTCCTGCTGCCGAGCGCACGGTCTCACGAGAACGTAGCCTCTAAAGACATTGTTTAGCGGCACACAAATGCACTGTATAGCGTTCAGGATCATGGACCTGACGTGTCGGGGCATCTGAGGAGAACTCCTATCATTAAACGATCTAGTAGCTTATTAAACCAGAACCCGTTCGAGATAAAACCGCAAATCTAATCGCGCTATCGGAGAGACGATTTTTCCAAATCTGACAATGCGGAGTTTCGTTTAACAGAATGCCACTTAAGTATCGAAGCTATTTGAAAAGAACAAGAACCAATGGGTTTTTTTGTTGTTGTTTTTGTTGTTTGTTATTTGGCCCGGATTTGAAGGGAGCCTTTGGAAAGGGAATGAAGAATTAATCAACACCTGCTGAACAATCAGAATTGAGAATTTATTATGAAGTGTGTGGATTTTTGGCTCCATTAATGTGGATTTTAGTTTGTTTTCCCAAGTGGACAAATTTTTTTTTTATTTTTAATTTTATTTTTTTAATAGTAATATTGCCTGCCAGCGACTAAAATAGGAAATTAATTAGATTTTTCATATATCCAAAGCAAAATATTGATTTATTTTGACCTGGATCCACTTTGGGGTGTCCCTGACTAAGGATTTACAATGCAAACTCAATCACATAAGGGGCCAAAAACAGTTTAAGTTGCAGCCAAATTGTTTGAAAGATTGACCATTTTTGGCTGTAGCTTTAGTAAACATTACCTGCTGCAATTGCAGTCTGCCTTTTAATTATTGCAGAATTAGATGTTTTTCTTAAAGGGTATATTTAGCATGCTTAGCTCAATGTTTGGTGTCATAATGCAGACATATATCGTTCTCCTTCACCACCGACCTCCTCATTACAATAAATACACACCGGTTTGTCTTCTCGAAGAACGAACATTTATCCGCTTTCCCATCTTTTATTAAATTGTCTTTCTCTTTTTGGACAGGAATGTTGATATTTTTAATCTCCAGTACAAACATTGCATCCTGGCGTCGCTTCGCGGGTCACGAAGTCAAAGTGCATTGTGGGAGATGTAGTTTATGGGCAACGTGTGCTATAAATTTGTTAGCGTAGACCTTTTTTGAGACAATCGTGCGCATCTGAAGCTCTCACTGATAGGAATAAAGGATGGGAGAAACTCCCGACTCAAACTCCCCACGACGCATGTGGCCTTATTGGTGTGATTTTAGTTGAAAAGTAGGTTTTGGGCTCATGATCATTTTAATAGATATCAGTGTTTGACTCATTAATATCGTTTTATTAATAGATTGATGAGTAGCATCACAGTCGTTTTGTGACAAAAATGATAATAGGAACATTATAGCCATAATAAATCATAGTACTTTGGATACTTACCGTAATTTCCGGACTATTAAGCGCACCCATATATAAGCCGCACCCACTAAATTGTACAAATTTTTTAATTTTGAACATAAATAAGCTGCACCTGTCTATAAGCTGCAGGTGTCTACACTGAAACTAATGAACTTTACACAGGCTTTAACGAAAGACAGTGTCTGTTACACGGTGTAACGGGTGAAATATGTTGCGCTTCCTTTAGGAGCATAGAGGTATTTTGGGAATAGCCTGCCGCCGCATTTTTCCCGCTATTACTGCATGTGTGCAAGACCGAGGATTATGTCCTTATTATTTTCTGATGCTCATTTCTAAGTTTCTTTGACTAACCCGTAACGCTGTTGCCAAGAAAAAGAAAAAAGCAGGAGTTTTGGAAACCTGTCTGTGCTTATATGATTTCTGTTGCAACTGGAGTTAGCGAGCTCTCCCTTCACCCAGACTCAACGCGTTACAACGGCTTGTATCTAAACAGTAGCCTACCAAGAAAGTCATTGTTCACTGTCTTCCTCCTTCCTTTCACAACTATTTCTCTCTGGAGTTTTTCTTTTGGCATCGTCGTGCGTAAAAAAAACAAAAAAAAAAAAAACGTTTTTTTTCCCGATGCCGTGCAGCTCAGAACACAGGCGAGGTGCGTTTTTTTTTCGTTTTTGTTCGGATATTTCTTTGGTCTAATGTTACGGGGTTCAGTTTTATGGCTTGAAGTTTGTGAAACCCAGGAAAAATTCATAAATTAGCCGCTTCGTTGTTTAAGCCGCGGGGTTCAAAACGTGGGAAAAAAGTAGCGGCTTATAGTCCGAAAAAATACGGTAAGTACATTTGAAGGCAAATACTTTTGTACGATTACTTAAAGGAGCACTTTTACTTTTACTGAAGTCATATTTTACTGAGTGCTACTTTGTGCTTCCGTCCACCACCACATCATTTGTATACAACCAGCACACCATGATCATCTAAATCATCTAAAATGATTTATTTATGCAGAAATACGAAATAATATACTATATATAATATAATATATAATATTTATAATTCTATATTATATAATATAACTAATTACTACTTATAAATTTGTATATATGTATATATATAATATTATATACCAATATAATAAAATACTGGAAATGAAGAGCCTTATTTTTTTGTTTATTTATTTATTTATTTATTATTTATTTATTATTTATTTATTTATTTATTACTTAATTTTTTGCTTATCATCCTCCTTTTCCATCCTCCTTTATGCAAATATTTTAGAAAGCATGTTAGCAGGAACATCTAGCGGTAACGATGAGCGTTAATCAAACCTTCTTGCTAATACCCACCCAGTTAATTGGCGATATGCATCCAGGGCATTCAAGATCGCTCGTTAATTGTGGACCGGGGACAAAGGCGTAAATGCCAAGAGTGTCCTGGGATGTACCAAAAAATATTTTCCGTAAAATCGCATTTTGTTGAAATGAAAGACGGACAAAAATGATGAGGAAAATCATCATGCTCGGTTCGTGCCGCGCGATTAGCAGTACATCGAGACGCTCTGTAGCCTCTTTTAGCACGTGCCTCAGGCGCTAAATTGAAACGTGCTTCAAGAGCAATTCATCTTTTTTTTTTTTTTTTTCTCCTCCCAATCAAGGTTTTGACCTGACAATGTGTTTTTTTGCCCGTGACATCGGCAACGTCTCGAAAGAAAGCTGTGGACGCAGGGATTAAAAAATAGCCGCTTCAGCAGGGACATCGCAGGCTGACATGCTTCCTGCTGTAGAGGGAGTCGAGCGGTGATGAACTCGAGCCCACTGAGGCTTAAACATCGCAGGGGAACACCTGATTCTGCTCTCCCTTTCTCTCGCTCTCTTTTGCTCGCTCTCTTTATCCAAATGTCGTGCAGATTCTCCCTGCCGACTTCTTGCACGTTCCCATTCAAGCTGTTCCTGTAACCTGTTTATCAGGAAGTACTGACGGTGAGCTGAATGAAAGACCAAACCTCAGTGTGATTAATCAGCTTTCAGGTGCCTTTTATTTTGCACAAATAGTGAACATATTTCAATGGTGTTTTTTATTTTTATTTCATTTTTTTTTTTTCTGTGAACCTTTTTCTTACAAAACCACTATTCGAATATTAATAGCTGACAGATTCAGAATAATTGTAGGCACCATGTGTGTTGATGCATCTCAGTATAATATAATATAACGGTCATATATTCTATATGGACAAAAGTTTGTGAACATCTGGAGATAAGATTTGTATCTGCTTTGTACATCCCATTCTACATTTATTCCCCATTTGCTGTTATAAAAACCTCCACACTTCTGGGAAGATGTTCCACTAGATTTTGGAGTGTGTTTGTGGAGATTCCAGCCCCAAGGGTGTTAGTAAAGTCAGGTACTGATGTAGGTGAGGTGAGGAGGCCTGGGGTGGAGTCAGAATTCCAATTCATCTCAACGGTGTTCAATAGGGTTGAGGTCAGCGCTCTATAGCAGACCACTCAAGATCTTCCACATCTTCCAACCAATTTAATATGCTTGGATCAGGTTTGGATCTCGCAGTTAAAATGAAGGGACAGTTTCACGCTACCGCATCCAAAGACTCGTATAATATATATCATTTTAATAATAATAAAATAATAATCATAGGCATCTTAATAATTCGAATAATAATGTTCTTGAATATAACTTTCGCCAGGTTAGGGTTTAGTTTCTTTTACTTCCTTTTTTAAAAGAAAAATTAAAGCAAGTAATTATTATTAAAGTTCATATAAAACATGGAACCAATTTTTTTTTTTTTTTATGTTCAAAAGTTTGTGTGTTTTTACTATGTATTTCTTTATTTTATTTTATTTTTTGGAAAAAGCACCACTTTACTAGATAGCATGTGGTAAGAACAAATAATTACTTTGGTTTTCATGAGAAAAAAACGGTTTGATTAATGGAATATTTATATGTATATATAAATTCTTTATAGAACTAAAAAAAAACCTTATGTGTAGTTTCTTCGATAAACGCCCTTTTGGCCATTGTGTGGTTTATACCTTTACCATTCTGATATTCCTTTTTCACCAGTGATGTTAAAGGCCTGGAGCACAGAGCCATTATTTACTGTTAATTATTATAACGGTTTCCTGTTTTCTTTCCTACGTACACCACCTTTTTTTTTCCCTCACGACCATCAATCGAATGATATTTTCTCATTTATTCAAAACTGTCCTGTTTCACACCTGGTCATGTTTTAGATACAGAATTAACATAAAAGCAGGTGACAAAGTGCTTCTGCCTCCGTTTCAGCATCTGTCTCCGTCCCTCGTCTTTTCTCCCTCGTGTTGTGTAAATCTCAGCGCCAAGTGACGAGCACAATGTTTTGCCCATTAGTTCTCAGCACTACAGAGAGGTGATGTTGGCTTGGAGTCGTAAATTCAGTCGATGGGAGATTAACGCGTTCTCTCTGCATCACACACTAAACCCAGGGGCTGCTGATTGGGAGTCTGGGGTCTTGGGACCATCTGGTTTATCGGTTTCATTCAATGAATTGCACCTGTCGCCTCCAGGAAGTAGAGAATGATAGAAAATGATAGAAAAATGATTTGATTGAAAAATGTGTTTCAATATCTCCCAGCGATTAATCAACTAATCGGTTGACTAATTTGTATTTTTTTTTAAAGCAACATGATCGCCTCTAGAGGCCGCTCTTATAATGGCAGTGGATGCTTCCCGGAAAACCATGCGGTATGGATTTTTGCCAATAGCCGTTTGATCCAGCAATCAACTATTGGTGCTGATTAATCGGTAAAACTGATAAATCAGTCAACCTCTAATCCACACTACCAAAATGGTGTCCTTTCAAAGCATTTTTCATCTTTGGGAATATGAAAAATCTCCAAGAGCCAAGCCAAGATAGGGTTAAATACATTGCTCTAGGGCCCAACCTTGGAGGTGCTGGGGCTCGAAACGCCAACCGTATGAGCCTTAATTGTTAAACTATCACTGTCCTATAATTATTTAATATTTTAAATTTAAGTCATGTTTGGGCTTCTACTCATCTGAGCAGCTTCTATAGTCTGAGGGAAGTAATCAGGATTCCACAAATTGGTATGCTCCATGGTCAAGGATCTTCGCCCCCTGGATAGCTGAGCTCATTGAGGCTGAGGGGAATGTGAGAGTGGGGAGGGAGGTGTCAAGAGTAAGGGGAGTTGTTAATATGTAACTACTAAGGGGAGAGTGTATAGAGGTAAAAGTGTAGTGATCAGGGGTGGGTCCTTTGACCATTGCTATTGTTTACATTCGTTTGCCAAAGGTTGCTTATCCACATTGAAAAGTTTACGTCCCTGTACTACGCATGTGTAAAACGTAGGACGCGTCATTTCCGCCGTTTCCGGATTAATTTACTTCCCGGCTGTTTGAAAGGTCGTGGCGATGTTGAGGAAAGGTGTAGTCACATGACTAAAAATTTGGCATTGTTTTCAGAAGCCTTCTGTTTTCACAGTCCACACTGCAGTCTTGTGAAGATCATTTTTCATATTTATTCACTTTCAAAAAGCTACATTTCCGTCGAATAAAAAAGCCGTCTCAGGTGGGATCTCAGTGGTTTTGAGATCACCACCAAGCTGCCATTGCTGGGCTCTTCAGCAAGGCCCTTACCCTCAACTGCTCAGTTGTAAATCGCTCTGAAAACTGAGTTTTTCCAAACTTTTATGTATGTGTAATATATATATATATATATAATCACACACACGTCATGTAGCGTGATGTGAAAGCCTGCCAATTACACCCCTGCCTCAAACTTTTTTCTGTTTGAAACGGCATTTCGTACGTCACGCCCATTTTTCCACGCTGCATCGATGAAGGAGCGAACGGGCTGTTTAATGGAACGATTTGAACTAGACAGATTAATTAGCACCCACACATGACAGATGATATTTTCCGAATCGGCAACACGCCGAACTTTTTGAGGTCACTGATTACGCCTGCGTGATTGGCACATCCGTTTTTTTTTTTTGTTTTGTTTTGTTTTTGCCTCCTACGTCGTTTTGAGCGGCCTACGTTTGCTGGGTTGTATTCGGTTTGATGTTGACAGACCAAGTTGGAATGGAAAATCGTGTTATTAATGTTTTGTCATATACAGGAAGTGCCAAGTTATGATGCGTTCTGATGAACCCAGTGTAACCTAAAAGAAAAATTTCACCATGGTCCAACCTACCCAGGAGTTTTAAAGCGTGGTGATCAGTTTCTGATGGTAAACTGTAATTTGTTAATAATTACAAATTACAGTACATAATTCAGCAAAACAGAGCAATTTATAGTATGTATAAACTCTACAGCAGTGGTCCCCAACCCCTGGGCCGCGGACTGGCACCGGTCCATGGGTCAATTGGTACCGGGCCGCAAAGAAGGAATACATAACTTACATTATTTCCATTTTATTAATTATCTAATTCTGAATGATGTTTTATTTTGGAAAATGACCGGATTCTCTGTGCCACATCTGTCTATGACTCACTCTTGATGCAGGTCATGATGCCTCGGTCACATGTCTCACCTCCATCCACTACCTTCTTAAAGAAGCTGCTCCGGCCGCTAACACAATACATTACCGCTAAATTCAAACCCCCAAGCGAGCAAAATGAACAAAAAACAACACAGTGGATTCACGTTTATTATTATATTTAGAAAATTCCAGTTCCGGTCATATCATTTTATTTTGTTGTATTTATCCGTCACACCTTAAAGGCCGGTCCGTGAAAATATTGTCTGACATTAAACCGGACCGTGGCGCAAAAAAGGTTGTGGACCGCAGCTCTACAGTATATATGCATAGTGTCAAATTTTATTTTCTATTTTGTCACATCATCATTGTCATCGTAAGATCGAAAAATCGTAAGTCGAACCATCGTAACTCGGGAACTGCCTCTATGTACTTCTTATCAATAGCAATCACAACCGATTTGATGTTTTTTATATGGATCATTGATTGTGATAGAAGAGTATCTGTGAGAGTGAAAGGGAAAGTTTATAGGACTGTGGTGAGACCTGAGATGTTGTACGGTTTAGAGACAGTGGCATTGAGTAAAAGACAGGAGGTGGAGCTGGAGGTAGCAGAGCTGAAGATGTTGAGGTTTTCGTTGGGAGTGATGAGGATGGACAGGATTAGAAATGAGTTTATTAGAGGGACAGTGCATGTAGGACGTTTTGGAGACAAGGTGAGGGAGGTGAGATTGAGATGGTTTGGACATGTGCAGAGGAGGGACATGGGGTATATCAGTAGAAGAATGCTGAGGATGGAGGAAAAGAGGAAGATCAAGGAGGATGTTTATGGATGTGGTGAGTGGGGAGACGGATGATCCACTGTGGCAACCCCTAATGGGGGCAGCCGGAAGAAGACGACGGCATGTTCACCAAATTTTATAATATAGTGTTTATTAATGTATGGATCTGAGTCACATGTTGAAATTTAGTCAATATCATTTCTTCATCCTTAAATACGATATAAATATTCTATATAAGCAATATCATCTCACTGTATTGTCAGTTCCTCTATAACTGACCAACTCTGGTGTTTTCTCTGTACGCCTAACTCAATACATTTTAACAAGAACATTTTTTTCCCCCTTCGTTTTTATCATTAATTAATTTCCCTCTGGTTCTTTCTCTCGGCTCACGGCCGTCGCTCCCGCTGGGAGTTTGATGACAGCGCAGCGGGATCTGGACGTTGCGTGAAAATCTTGTGGAAATGTTAAGCGTGCCACGTCATTTCCTTCACGTCCCCTACATCTAACGGATTTGGCTCTGCGGAAGAGACGGAGCCGAGCGGCACGTTGATTAAATCCTGGTTATAGGTCGGGGCGAGGTTATGGGAAAGATTGGCTGGGAGGAAGAAAAGAATGAATATTAATTATTCAAATATTTAAAAAAAAATCAATCTTTTTTAAATAATTACTTATAACTACTATTACTTGAGTTACTTTTTACATCCTGCAGACCTGATCCCAATAATTATAATAATAATAATAATTTATTCCTATATTTATGAAACAATTTCTAATATAAGTTATTATATATCAGTATATAAACACTAATATCTGCATATGATATGAAGCGTAAAAACACGGATAAAAACGGCGCGATAAGGTTGCGATTAATCGCGAGTTAACTCGTGACAACCATGCGATTAATCGCCGTGATCACTGAGGGTGTACTTACTTTTGTTGCCAGTGATTTAGACAATAATAAGTGATTTTCAGAGGACAGTAAATCTATACGAGCTGCACATTGACTACTCTAAAATATGTTTTTTTTTTCTATAGTATTTTCTTTTGAATATATAATAAAAAGGGGTGTACTTACTTTTGTGACACTGTAAAAATTGCTCACAAATTATTGATCATTTTCGGAATAATTGAAGTACAGCGCATCTGCTAACAATTATATAGAAATAGATCGTTTTTACAAACGCAAATAGGTTCTAAAAGGGGCATTGCGATGTGAATGGCAACTTATATCAGATGCACACTTTTTTAAATTGAGGCAACACTTCAGCATTTATACCACACACACACACACACACACACACACACACACACACACACACACACAAACATATACACTCAGTAATATTACCCTTGGATGTAATGTGTTTCTTTGGGTATGACTTCCACACCCTTGTATCACATTTTGTGTCCTGAACATCAGCAGTGGTTTCTGTTCTGGAAACATCTGGAAGAATGTTGTGCCCTTTTCGTCTGAGGCATAAATGCCAGCACTCGTGTTCTGTAGTTTTCCGCTTTGCTGCAGAAATTTGATCAATTCTTAAATTTCCTGGTGGAGGAGCAAACTGGGCGCCGCGGGGCAGGAACCGAATGGCTAGGTGTGTGTGTGTGTGTGTGTGTGTGTGTGTGTGTGTGTGTGTGTGTGTGTGTGTGTGTGTGTGTGTGTGTGCTGTAGTCGGAGAAATTGAGGAATTCCTGTAACTGATCTGAATGTGTTCACTAATTACAGCACCACAGGACGGGAAGCTCAGGGAGAGATTCAGCTCCTGAGACCTGAACACATTGAAACGAGAGAAATAATGCAGCATTTTTTTAAACACCTTCGTTCGTGTTCTTCGATCATTTCTTTCTATTTATTTCTTTCCTCTTTTTTTTTTTTATTCTTTCTTTTAGTCCTTCTCTTTATGCCTTTCTTTCTCCTTTTCAGTCTTCCTCTTCTATCCTTCTTTACTTCTGTCCTTCCCTTGGTCTTTTTGTAAGTTTATTACTTTCTTTCTGTTCGTCTGTTTGTCCGATTCATTTTTTTTTCTTTCCTTCCCTCTTTATCATCCATTCTTCCTTTTTCATTTCGTTCTGTTCATTTCTTCTTTTTCCTTCCTTTCTGCCTGGTCTTTTTCCTTTTTAGTTTGTATCTCCATCTCTCTTCCCTCTATTTCCTTGAATTTGTTTGGTTCACTTCTTTCCTTTTTCCTGCTCATTTTTCCCTTTCCTTCCTCTGGCATTCCTTCCTTTTTTCCTTTGTTCTGTCCGGTTTATTTTCTACTTATCCTTCCTTTTTACCTTGTCTTTTCTTCCCTCCCTCCTTTGTTTGTTTATCCCACCCTTTTCCTTCTATCTCCTTCATCTTTCGGTCTACTTTCCTTCCTTCCTTCCTTCCTTCCTTCCTTCCTTCCTTCCTTTATTCTCTTTTCCTGCTCATTTCTTCTTTTCCTTCCTTTGTGTCATTCCTTATTTTTTTAGTTTTGTGCTGTTTATTTATCCTTTTCCCACCTTAGTGGAATTCCTTCTTTCGTTCCTTCCCTTTTCTCTGTTCATTTTTCCTATTTCCTCTCTACCCTGTCTTTCCTTCCCTCTTTCCTTTGTTTGTTTCTTCATCCCACTTCCCTTCATTTTTTTTTACTTAATTTTTTTTTTTGGCCCACTTTCCTTCCTTCCTTCCTTCCTTCCTTCCTTTTTCTTGCTCATTTCAGTATTTTCTTGTTTTCCCTTACTCCCTATTTGTTTGTTCTTCTTTCCTTTCTTTTCTCTCTCCCTTCATTATATATGACAGACAGATTCTTGCAGGTGTTGTTTAGTATGTGTGTGTGTGTGTGTGTGTGTGTGTGTGTGTGTGTGTGTGTGTGTGTGTGTGTGTGTGTGTGTGTGCGCGCTCGCTGTCGGTGAGGAGCCGAACGCATCATTAACGCTCATTAAGCCCAAGTGCTCTGAGTTAGCTAGTTTTCAGGAGTGCAGGTGTGAGAGTGAGTGCAGGCAAGCCACGTCCCTCTGACACTGGGTTTAACGGAGAGATGGAGCGGCAGAGAGAGAGAGAGAGAGAGAGAGAGAGAGAGAGAGAGAGAGAATGGCAGCATTTATCCAGCACTTACAGACACTATGGTCTGTTTTACCTCCTGCTGGATTAACAGCAAACATCCAACGAAACCATCTATCATAAAGGAAAATTCTCTCTCTCTCTCACTCTCTCTCTCTCTCTCTCTTCCTTTCTTTCATGACCCTGCAGCAGTTAATTGAGATGAACTGGGCAGATTTAAAATGTAATATGGAATCATTTACATGTAAACATTTCCTGTTTTTTTCCCGTTTCATGCCCAGTGCTTGGATTTGTGTTGAAACATAACGAGATGCACATTGGCGAGTTTGTTACTTAACGATTAAGGGTACAGTATAAGTGACGACGTTATGCAAGTGTGTGCAGTGACATTTCACATCGATTCGAATCCATATATCGAAAACGACTAGCTAGTCGACAGCTAGTCGATTTTGAAATTATATTGGAAAGGTTTATTTGACCAAAACTGATGTTTTGGTCAAATAAACCTTTCCAATATATTTTCAAAATTCTAATTAAGGTTTATGTTGAATGTAATAACAGGGACCAAGAACCTTGCATATTCTATACAAACAAAAGTTTTGGGACACCTGATGTTTCCAGCCTTGTTTAGTTCTTCACCAAAGTCTTCCCACACACTTTGAGCCACACAAATGTACAAGGTGGCTTTGGATACCGTAGAATGAAATTCCCTTCACTTGACCCAGGAGACCCAAACATGTTCCAGCATGGCAATGCCCTTTAGCACAAAGCCAGCTTCATGAAGATATGCTTGGCATGGGTTAAAACAGGAGATCTCCTGCTGTATAGCTCTGAGCCCAACCCTGAAAGAAGCTTTGGGATGAATCGGAACCATGGCTGCAGTCCGGACCTCCTCATCTCACCTATAAGCACAAATTTCCACAAGAACATACCAAAATTTATTGGAACATCTTCCCAGAAGAGTGAAGTATAACAGTAAATGGGGACTAAATGTTGAATGCAATGTTCAAAAAGCACGTATCAATCATATGGCCGGGTCTCCAGAAACTTTTGTCCACAAAGCATATGATGAAATGTTCAGATTGTAATTTTGAATATTTAGAATGGAGCCTGCAGAAATGTATAATGACAAAAAACAAACAAAAAAAAGATATTGCATAAACACATTATAATATAACAAAACATTTATAGCCTGTACGTTATCTGGAAATGTGTTCAGAACAGAGCAAGAGAATGTTCAGGAGTCATGCGTAACCGTGACAACAAGTATAAAGTACCTACGGTAGTAATTTAATGAATTAGGTTGGATAAATGAAATGAAAATGGATTTTCGATTTCCAAACCACGCAGTTATGTGAAACTATTTTTACCCTGATAAATTAGCCTTTTGTATGACAAGATCCAGAATTTTTAGCACTTTTTTGGTTTATAAAATGTCTTTGTAATTGCTCATTAGTTTTAGTTGACCTTAGATGAAAGAGTCATTTGATGGATGGATGGATGGATGGATGGATGGATGGATGGATGGATGGATGGATGGATGGATGGATGGGGGGGAAGGGTTTGTTGGGTCAGTGGATACTTGGATAAATGGAAGGAAGTGGTGGAGAATGGAGAGTTGTTTACAGTTGGTAAGTAAATGAATATGTGGACGGATGAATAGTGGAGGGATGAAAGGAATGGGTGGTGGAATGGACTTGAAGAACACTTGATCATAGATGAAAAGGTAAATAAATGGTTTCAATGAATGAAAAGAAGAGATGGGTCAGTGAGCGAGGGAATGGATAAATGAATAGAAAGGTAGATAGAAGGAATGGGTGGAGGATGAATAGGAATTTGGATGGGTGAAGGAATGCAGGGCAAAGTTTGTCATGGATGGATGGATGGATAAATGGATGGAGATGTACAGTAAATGGGTGGATGCTTTGATATAGGTGAAGGAATTAAGAAGGCAAGTGAGTGAAAGCATGAATAGAAAAGTGAATGGGTGGAGGTATAAAGGGCTTAGATAGTGGTGGATAGATGGATAAATAGATGGATGGGAATGTAAATGGGTGGAAGCAGTAAATAAAAAGAAAAGTAGGTGGATGGTGGAATGAAGGGCTAAATGAATGAGTAAAAGATGGATGGATGGATGAATGGGTGGATGGAAATGGAACTGGGTGGATGCTTTGATAGCGCTGGTGCAATTAAAAGGTGAGTAAATGGATGAATAGAAAAGTGGATGGGTGGAAGAATGTAGGGCTGAGTTAAGGATGGATTAATGGATGGATGGATGGATGGATGTATGGATGGATGGATGGAAATGTACTGTAAATGTGTAGATGCTTTGACGGGGGCAAAAGAAATGAGAAGTGAATGGATGAATAGGTATGCAGATAAAAAAAATCACACGTGACTGAAATCACGTTTCATCTCTATATTAAAAAAGAAGAAAAAAAATATATAAAAATTCCAAAAAAAATGGTCTTATGTTCTTTCTCTTATGGGGGGAAAAAAAAAACACCTTATAATCTTACAGTTCGTTTCCCAAACCTAAGGTCACTTCACACTCATAATTAACAACATAATAGAAGCAAAGCGAGACTAATGTGATGCAGGATGCACACACAAATGAGCTGACCCTGTTTCGCTTATTAGCCATGAGCTCATTTGCCTGCTGCTTTCATTCTCGCCGCATGCAGTAAACACCGGCGCGAGAGCAGCGAAGCGTCCACGCAGCAGGCCCACCGCTCCTTGACTCCACGACTTTGACCTCCCGCAGACTCTGCCTGTTCCTCTTCTCTGCTCCTACGTGCGAGTCAGAAGGAGTTCACCGAAGTAGCAAGAAAGAAAAAAGACAATGTTGTGTTTGATAAATCCTCACCGAAGTGTGTTTTTGTTCGAGGCACGTTCAGCGTTTCTGAATGTGGAACTCGCCCCGGTGCATACATTTCAAAAACAATTTTTACATTTTGAAAAAGCTCAGCTGAGATGACTCCAGCATCTCGATGTATTCTGCCTGACTGGGCTGATCGTGCCATTTATCAAATGAGAGGTTTTAGTCCATATCAGGCAGCATGTGTTGATTGTGTAATACACCTGCACACGCTACAGTGTATCCCCAGGAGTATTTCGCTCAAATCAGGACCATGCAAAGATATCAGATTTGTCTGCGCCGCACTGCACGGCGCTTTGTTTTGCTCGAGGTTCGCATGTCTGCCGTACAGTGTGGCAGGAGAACTAAAGGAAGCAGAGGTGATGCTGCTGTGAGGTGAGGTGTGGTGAGGTGTGTGGGACTGCATCTGGTCTGCCTATTTCACAGTGTGTGCAGGTGAAAGATTTCACAATTCTGGCCGAAAAAGTTTTTTTTTCTTTAGTTTTTTTCTTTTCAGAAAAATAAGTCTCAGGGCAGGGTAAAGAGAAACTGTCTGTAGTCTGCAGGTTTACCGGATATGAGAGATGGATGGATAAACAGATCGAATGTTGAATGGAAAGATGGATAAATAGATGGGTAGCTCAATGGATGAAAATTTGGAGGATAGGTGGATGGGTAAATTTCAGATAGATGGAAAGATGAATGAACATGATGGATGGATGGATGGATGGATGGATGGATGGATGGATAAATAGAATTTGACAGGATGGAAAGATGGGTGAACATTAATTTAAATGGATGGGTGGACAAATTTTTATGCATAGATGATTTGAAATGGATGGAGGAAAAAATAGATGGACATGAAGATGGGTGGATGGATAGATGGATGGATGGATGGATGGATGGATAGATAAATAAATAAATAGATAAATAGAATTTGACAGGATGGAAAGATGGATAAAAATGAATTTAAATGGATAGATGGACATGAATTTGAATGCATGGATGGAGGAAAAAATTGATGGACATGAAGATGGATGGATGGATGGATGGATGGATGGATGGATGGATGGATGGATGGATGGATGGAAATGAATTTGGATGGATGGATGGATGGAAAGAAAGATGGATGGACATGAATTTGGATGGATGGATGGAAGGAAAGGTGGATGGACATGAATTTGAATGAATCGCTGGATGGATAGATATACATTTATATGGATGAATGGATAGAAGGAAAAATAGATGGACATTACGATGGGTGGATGGATGGATGGATGGATGGATGGATGGATGGATGGATGGATGGATGGATGGAGAGACACGAATTTGGATGGATGGATGGTGACACAAACACCATGAGACTAGTTAAAGCATATGAATAAGTAAGAAAACTGCAGAATAGAAAAAAAAACCCTCAGACTCTGTATTCCATAAATGCTGCATATCGCAGTATAATGTATGATGTATCGCATATTAATTGTCCATCTGCTGCTCATTAGTCCCACAGTGGGCTTTAGTCAGCATCCACATTAATGCTGTCCAAGTCCAGCCTCACACTGGATTTGTTCTAAACTCTCAGCAGTTGGCAGAAAAGATTCCCCAATACGACTCTGTGCTTTCTGATTGGATCAGCACAGATCTGCAACATTCTTCACTTCCACAAGCATGCTATAAGAATCCGCAGTTCTGTTTTTTTTTATGTTGAATGGTACTCTGTGTATAAAATGGCTTCTTGATCGTGCTTGATGATGCTTGGAATTAACTCTAAATTTAACAGGGAATTAAATATGTGCTGGAATGTCATTACTGGCATTTTATTGACATTTTGATAGAAATCCAAGATGCATAATTATCTCCTGTTTTGTAAGACTTTGGGGTTTGGATTTAAAATAAATAAATAAATAAATAAAATAAAGTCACACAGTAGTGTTACAGGCTCAGTTTTACGCAGACTGTGACATTTCTCTTCTGTCCTTCAGCTTAGTTTTTAATCTTCTCTTCTCCAGTCCCAAATACCAAGCTGGAAACTTCTGGCTGGTAATTTTACATTCTCTCCCTCATTACCGGCGGATACCGAACTTTTACGGCTGGGAGCGAGCTGCAAAGTCACGCTTACCTTTTTATTTTGGCAGCGAGCAAATTTCAATGTCATTTTGACAGGCAAGCTTATAGCATCACCAGCTAATTAACCTCTGCTCTGCAGGAAACACGCTGTTTTTCATACACCTTCACATGTTGTGACTCAGAATAAGGATATTGAATAGATATTGTAGTAGAAGACTGTGAGATGTTGAATGATCGAGGAGCTAACAAGTGCTGTTTTCTAACTAATAGAATTTATATATTACGGAGTAAAGATGGTAAGATTCACAACGGGGCATCAGCCAAGATTTATTTAGATGTAATTATCAGGAGATGCGCTATACAGTCATTATTGAGAAAATGACCAATAATTTGTGAGCAATATTTTATATGTAGTTCGGTTTCTCCTCGCGAAACGCCGCTACGTGAATACGCCGTATCGCAACACTATGTAGACCGAGGCGTGTCCTGAGAGTCACTTAGAATACAGATTAACATGGCAGAGGTAGAGCTGTAACCTCCTGGAGACATGACAGCAAAAGAACATCTGTTTTTATTTCATCGTTTTTCTTTTCCTTTTTTTTTTTCCTGCACTACAATCAGAATACTTTATTCATCCTATAGGGTAATTGTTGGGTTGCAGTTGCTCAGTGTAAAATCAAAGTAAAGATTTAAAGTGAAATAAAAATCTAATTAAATAAACATATGTATTTAGTGAAATGAATTGTGAAGCATATAATGAAATGTCAGACTCGAATCTTTAGCACCAGTCGTCCGATTAAATCTTGCCTTCTGGTCTTTTATGCAGATCTGGACAAGGACCATCCAAAGAACGAAGGGGGCATGGTCTGGAGAATGACAGGTGGCCTCTTTAACCTGACCAAAGGAGCGGTGGGCGCTACCCTTGGCGGAGTGGCCTGGGTGGGCAGCAAAAGCTTTGAGCTGACCAAAACGGCCGTGACGAGCGTCCCAGCAGCCGGCGTGGGATTGGTCAAAGGCAGCGTCTCCGTGGTAACCAGCGGAGTCGGGGCGGTCGGCTCAGCCGTGGCCAGTAAAGTCACGACGAAGAAGAAGGACAAATCGGATTAGCGCGGGTGCACACTCACTCCGATGTTTCCGTTACTGTCCGAGCGGGTGTACGGTCACCGTGTTGGGTTTAAGCGTTACCAAACAGTACATGATGCTGATCGAGATCAAATTTCTGGACGAAGTTGCCCTCTTGTGCCTCGACAAACACGGTTAGCACTACACGCGGCAAAAAAGGGCAACTTCTGCATTTACTGCTGGTGTGTGTTTGATGATCGGGCTCTCCCTCTGTTTGTCTGTTTTGTTTGTTTAGTTTTTGCTTTGCTGGTGTTCTAGCTGAGGGACAGGTTTGTTCTATTTACACTTTTTTTATGGGGTAAAAAAAAAAAAGGTCCCTTATAAGTTACACTTACAATCCACAAGATCAAATGTGAATATACTGTGTGGCGTATTTGTACGTTAGGATCAATCAGTGTGAGATCAAGTATTACCTTTTTTCCCGCTTTTTTCTTTCTTTCGTGAAATTGTTTCATAATGATTTACTAAAAGAAAACTAGAAGGACACACACACACGTACAGATCCCAAGATTTAAAAGCATCTCAATCAGGGGCCGTGTATTAATCACTTAGCTGATCCTTTCCGTTCCACTTTCGCCGTCTCGAATGTCCGTGTCATTGTCTGAATGAAGGAATGTCGCGACAATGGCGTTTCCTAAGAATCCTGAACCGCATGATACAAATGCTGTGGGTTTTTTTTTTTAAATGGGATATTTTTCTGTCAGATCTGCAATGAATGAATTAATGAATAAGGAGACGCAGGATGTCATTTCGATGCTTTTTTCATTCATTGACACTAAAATTATTCATCTTCACACTGCAGGCAAAAAAAAAGTACATGGAAATAGCACTGTGGTCTGGTCTCCCGGATATGATATTTAATAGAGAAGAAATTGGGTATGAGGGATGCATGGATGGATGGATGGTTGGATGGATCGAGAAATTGGGTGTGTGGATAAATAGATGGAAGGCGGAATGGAAAGCTGGATTGATGGATAAAAGGGTGGATGGGTGGACAGTTGGTTTGAATGGGAATTGAATGGGAATGTGGCTGGAATTTGGAATTTGGTGGATGGGTAAAACTATGGATGGATGGATGGATGGAAAAATGGATGGATAAGAATTTAAGTGTATAGAAAGATGGATGGATGGATGGTTGAATGAAGTAAGAGTCATTGGGTGTGTGGATGTATAGATGCAAGGTGGAATGGAAAGATGGATTGATAGATAAATGGATAAGTGGGTGGATAATTGGTGGAATGAGAAGGTGGCTGGAATTTGGTGGATGGGTAAAACTATGGATGGATGGATGGATGGATGGATGGATGGATGGATAAGAAATTAAGTGTATAGAAAGATGGATTGACAAGAAGATGGATAGATGGATGGATGGATGGATGGATGGATAAGAATTCAAGTGTATAGAAAGATGGATTGACAAGAGGATGGATGGATGGATGGATGGATGGACGTCGTCTCGAATGTCCATGTCTGACTGAATGTTGTGACACAATAACTAGTGATATTTTCTCTGTCAGATCTGCACTGAATGTATGAATAAGGAGACGCGGGATGTCATTTCGCCGCTTTTCATCAGTCATGAACACTAAAAGTACATTTGATTCTCGACAATCGTCTTGATTTTTTTTCTCGTTGGGCAGCACTTACATGGGATAGTTAGCCAATAAAAAAAAAATTGAGTGAGGACCTTCCGATATACCATTTATATCATATTCTCCTGTTATATGTAAAAGCGTTATGCCTCGCACATCTATAGTTAACTCCGCAAGTGTGTACCAGATACAATCCTTTCATTACAATAACAAATCCAAATGTCTTTTCAGTGTTCCGCGTTGCAGTCAGGAGTCACAACGGTACATTTACGAGTGGCTGTTTACATGTCCAGAGCCCACGCTTACACAATGCGTTTCAACTGAGATCTTATACTATAGGTACATCTGACTGGAATATTAATTAGCTCGGACAGATGCTGGAAAGTTTCCAAAATATTGATGTGAGTGAACAGAGTACAGGGAAACGTAGTCGCCTCATGTTTAGACACTTTGTCGAGCAAAAAACATCACACTTTTATTCTCCACAGTCTGTATTAATGCATGTCAGTTGCCAGTTTTGAGTCTTGGTTTACTCGGTCGCTGGCGAAGAACTGCAATATATGGACAAAAGTTCGTAGACGCCTAGGCCATAAGATTCCTGTGCTGTTTTTTTGGACATCAATCTGCACATTTATCCCCATTTTTCGTCCACTCTTCTGGGACGACGCTCCACTAGAGTTTGGAGTGTGCTTGTGGAGATTTGTGCTCATTCAGCCACAAGGGTGTTAGTAAAAAAAAAAAGGGTGCTTGGTGGTTAAGTTGTTGGACTTCTGATCAGAAAGTTGTGAGGTCAAATCCCATTACCACTAAGCTTGCTCAGTTGTGTGAAATGAGATTTCAAGTCACTCTGCGTAAGGGCTTCTGCCAAATACTGTAAATGAAGCAAAGTCAGATACTGATGTAGGGTGAGGTGAGGAGGCCTGGGGTGTTCAAATTCATTCCAGAGGTTTTCAATACGGCTGGAGCTCTATAGCTGGCCACTCAAGATTTTCCATTCCAAACGATGCAAACTGTATCCTAATGGATCTTGCTTTGAGCACTGGTGCATTAGCATGCAGGTTTAGGTCTCCTAGGTTTGGATCTCCTAGTTCAAGTGAAGAAAACGTTTAATACTGCCACATCCAAAGACTCTGTGTGTCCAACACGTCCAAAAGTGTGAGGAAGAACCTTTACATGGCAGGAAAAGTCGAGTGTCCCAATTCTTTTGTCCGTATAGAGTATCACTCATCTGATGGACTTGATCATTTTTGTACTTTTTCTCCCTTGTCTTTTGGGGGGCCGTAGACTGAGATCTATCGAAACCGCAGGCCAAATCCTTATCTGTAAAGAAAGATATACAAACTAATGACTAAACTACTACTGCTGGGCCCCTGAGCAAGGCCCTTAACCCAACCTTAATTGGATCTGGCCTTATTTGTAAGGATAAAAGCGCCAACCGTAAGAAGAATAAATCGTCAACGTGCAACGAGAGCCCGAAGCTTACAGATTTAGTTTTGGGTTGCAATTCATAAATGAAATCCCCATTGCATTCACATGCCTTTATTTCTGACAGGAAATGAGCTCGGTATCATATCGCCTTACAAAACAACTATATTTAAGCAAGAGAATCCTTTCTGTTCTGCGTATGTGTATCTCTACCTATTAATAATGCTGTGTTGAATTTTGTGTTACGTTTGATTTAATCTGCCAGGTTTACACGAGACCACGAGGTCACATTTACTTGGGTTGTTGCTCACTTTTTGGGGAGTTTATTTTGGGATTCTTAGTCGATTAGCTGTAAGCTTGGATCCCCATAATGCATTGAACTGGAACAGTAATCAGGTAGATCATGTGGAATGAGATGTGGGTACAGTATACTGTATGGAAATTGTCCTGTCGTGAAGGTTAGGAAATTTCAGCCACAAATCCAGTACCTGCCTAGTTTTCTTTTCCCTATCCATTGTAGTTTACATACAACTTTTTTCTAGTTTCTCCTCTGTTGTGTCTTTCCATACCCTTATTCATCGCAGTTAGCTTCTAATGACTGCGCTGCATGCTTCGCCGTGCTGTCTTCTCATCTTTATTTATCCATTTCCCATTTCACTGAGAGACCCCGTTGTTTCGGGGGCCCTGTTATTCGAAACTGAACTATAGGAAAGTAGTTTTTTTGTCTATTATAGAACTATTTTTGCTAAATTGATGCTGTATTCTACAATTAAAGCAATTCTGTATTTTAAGGACATTTCTGTTGCTTGTTTATTTGTTCGTTTGTATTATTTGCTCATACAGTTTTGCAATTGTAAAAGAAAAATGAGAAATGTGAAAGAAATGACACTGTATATAAATGGGGTATGTTTTGGTGTTATTTTGGTGAGAAGGAATTCTTAAACCTTCATCAGCTCTTTAACTGTAATCCAACTGAAACAGATTTGCTTTTATTTTTAAACATACACCGATCAGGCATAACATTATGACCACCTGCCTAATATTGTGTTGGTCCCCCTTTTGCTGCCAAAACAGTCCTGACCCATCGAGCATTAACAGCATTAACTCCTTCAGCATTCTGATCTACAGGAGCTCGTCTATTGGATCGGACAACACGGATCAGCCTTCGCTCCCCACGTGCATCAATGAGCCTCAGCCGCCCATGACCCTGTCACCGGTTCACCACTGTTCCTTCCTTGGAGCACTTTTGATAGATACTGACCACTGCAGACCAGGAACATCCCACAAGAGCTGCAGTTTTGGTGATGCTCGACCCAGTCGTCTAGACGTCACAATTTGGTCCTCGTCAAACAAAATTTTTACGCTTCCCATTTTTCCTGCTTCTAACATCAACTTTGAAAACAAAATGTTCACTTGCTGCCTAATATATCCTACACACTAACAGCTGCCATGATGGGAATAATTTGTGTTATTCACTTCACCGCTCAGAATTATGTTTTAATGTTATGCCTGATCAGTGTAAGGCTTGTTATTTAAGCGTATAATAATAATCTATTTATTGATGCCACATAGCATTTTATTCGTGAATATTTCAGGAATCTTTGTATTATTAATTATATAATCACTTGTTTGAGGTAATTAGATTCGGATTAAACCTTATGCAAATTTTATTAAAACAAGCACAGAATTCATGCCTACAATTAGGGCATCCTCAGATGTCCACAAAACTCACTTAGTACAGAAATGCCCAAACCAGGGGGAAAACATTTTTCCATTAGGCATTTGATTTGGCCCACCATGTCACATGAGAAAGAGGAATAAAAAGGCAACTGACTCAAATCTTCCTTTTTATTTTGAAGCTGCCAAAAACTGTCTGGACCTCCCTCTTTAAGCAGACTGTCAATCTGATGATCTTCAGTGTAAACTAAGAAGCAAACTGACTCTCAACTACATGATATCTTGAGTTTGTCAGTAATCAGCTGCTGCACAATTTGGAAAAACATTTGAAAAAATGAGGGCCGGATTTATGTTTTATTAGAGGTAACTATTCTTACAAGCATGTGATTTTATTAGGTATTGAACTCTATTGAACTATAAGTTTAATTTGGAAAAAAAACAAAAAAAAGCATAATGTTTTTAATATAGAAACTTAAAAACAAAGTTAAATTAGTTGAGCAGATTATAGAGTATTATTTTATATTATTTGTTCATTTATGTATTCATTTATCATTATAAAATCGTAAATAAATTAAACCATGGCAACTTTAACTTTATAACATTTATAAATATAATATAATATTGGAGGTCGACCGATAGTTAAGTTGGATCGCATAGATAAAATATATAAATCGTATAAATAAATAAATAAAAAACTACTGAATCATGAAAATGAAATATAAATATACTAATTATATTAATAAATATTGAGGAAAATAAAAGACGCATTCAAACTGAAACAAAAATTTTGAAAACAAAAATTATATCCTTAATTAATATAAAAAAAATGTAAAAAAGACACTTTATATAAACAGCAGGTGGCATCAATGATTCGCCTTTAGAGGTCGCTCTCGTACTGTATAGCGCACCCCGGAAAAACTATTGGTATGTATTTTTGCCGATAATTCAAGCAATCAATTATCGGTGCTAAATAATTCGGCAAAGCTCATGAATTGGTTGACGTTTCTTTCTGTCTCTGTCTCTGTCTCTCTCTCTCTCTCTCTCTCTCTCTCTCTCTCTCTCTCTCTGTATTTATAATAATTTGGTATAATGCAGCATTGCTAGCTATTACTTTCAGCCCATGTCCCTCTATCAAGTTTGATTTAGGCAAATCACCTCTAATCGAGGATCATTCTTATATAATAAAATAAACATTACAATGGTCGTAGTGGATCCAGATTCACACGGCTGCCCACTGCATCACACCAGACTCTGATTTTGATTCAAAGTGGCCGATCTACAGTACATATCTGCATGTTATTTTAGGAGGTGGAAAGTAACCAGAGAACCTGGAGGAACACATGTGGACAAAAGAAAAAGGTAAGCTAAAATTCAGGCCTATTTATCAAGAAAGGTGCTAATGATCCCTCTCATTACAGTTTGGGGGAGTTTTCTTCTTTTTTGTTTTGCCCTAAAAAAATTTCTCGGCTCCAAAAGTGCGAGATCTACAAGTCTTGTATTTGCATTTGATCCTTTCGAGATCTACACTGATACTCAACTGTTTACATCAGCGCTGTGTAAATATTCATACTGGAATCGGTAATCCTCCTGACGCAAGGTAACCCAGAGGGGGGGGGGGGATTATTTCCATAAAATGCCTACTGCGCATTAATGCTGCTGAATGAAAGGTTAATGCATTCTGGGGAGAGAGAAAAAGTGAAAACTATATAATAAAGCGAAGTACTTGGGCGTTAGAATTTTAGACCGCGGTAATTGAGAAACGCTGAGAAAATGAGACTGCGACATTCACAGGTTTATTGCATGGTGTTACCATTTCAGACTTCTATTTAGCACACGGATGTATTGCCGATTGTCTCCACCCACAAACATCCACCTTTATCAAAAGCAATGGGTTGGAATACAGGAATACATAATTCATTCTCATCCTCAAGTCTGCTCCAGGCTGAAGTGAATATTTTGGTTGGTTGGTTTGTTCTTGTGCTGTTTGGGTGAGTTGGAGCCATTTCCCAAGTTCTTAGTGCAAAACATGTCGGATTAAGGCAACAGCTGTAGTGTAGAAAAATAGTTGTACGGCCTGATCGCTCGCTACAAAAAGGGTGCAAAGGTCTTGTCCTCAATCAGTGAAAGGGACAAGTTCTTGAGCTCCTCGGGCGAGTTCGCAGCTCTGTAGCCAAGCTCCTCTAAAACCTGCTGACACACCGTCTGCGTGTAATCGACGATGTCGTGCGAGAGCTTGAGCCTCCAGCTTTCTGCGTTGGCAGCCGAGTCCCTCAGAGTGCCGTATTTATGTTTCGCCAAGCCCTCGTTGCTTCCTCGTGTGTTGTTCCGAATCCATTCCTCCACCCCTTTCTCCATGGGCAATCCGAGGAAGTCGTAAATCTCGCGGGTCTTTTGGAGGGGCTGGCGCGCTAAATCTTCATAACGCACTAGCATGTAGCGACCGCGGAGCCACGCCGGATGCTCCGAGCCCGTGCTGATAGAACGCAAGACGTCGTCGCATACTGTCGTGATCTGGCTCAAGTCGAGGTTGTACGGTTTGCGCCCCGTGGCCCTCCAGATCCTCCACAGGCGATAGGTGTCTCGGAAAGTCTCGATCCTTGATGCCAAAATGCCTCGTGGGTCCCTAACCAGCTGGACAACCTTCAGGTTAAGCCGGGGATCCTCTACAAGAGCGCGGAGATCACCAATTTCTGGGATCCGCACCGTCTTGATCGCCACGTGGCGCCTTTCTCGACAAGACTCGGCCGCCAGGGTCAGGTTAAGGAGGGTGCACTTCCTCACGCACTCGCCCTCGTCTATATTCGCCTCGTTGACGTTGAAGGCGTCGCAGACAGGCGGCAAACAGAGCGCCCGGCTCGCTCCGCGCCGAAAAAGCTTATCTGTGGTGTGATTTGCAGGCAGAGGTTTAATGTAGCTTTCCAAGAAGTACAGGTCGCAGTGGTATAAGCTGCGCAGAAGGTCACGGCTCGCTCCGAGCATCACCCTGCGATCTGCAGTGTACCTGCTGTGCGTGAGGTGAGGAAGCAGGGCATTCTGGACGTGATAGAGTGGCTCGAATAAATAGAACACGTCCGAGTGCTGGTTGAAGAGCTGGCCGGCGAACGACGAGCCGCTGCGCGTCGTGGCCAGAATAAGGATGTGAGTCTTCACTCTGGAGCCGTTGTACGAGAAGTAAGAAGGGAAGTCGTCACAAAAGCGATCGAACGGCTCCACTTCCTGAGACAGGCTGCAGTTCATTGAGCTCGGCACAGGGCAGATCTGAAAGGGCTCGGACGTGAATGTCCTGATCGCTGTGTACTGGATGGCGATGGACGCCAGGCCGAGCAGAATCACAGCCTTCCAGGAACATTGCATGGCGGGGGAACTTCATTTAGACAATGCAGTCTGAGACGGAGCCCATCGGCGAAGGGGGGGAAAGCTAAAATGGGCAAAACGGAAAAAGATAAATAAGACCAGTGTAATACAGGAAGTAAAATCACATCTGTCAGGTTTGAATTGATTTTGCACACGACTCAATTTAACATACACTGTATATTCTTACACTCATAATTAGTCTACGATTATTACAATATTATTATGATGTTCCTATAGATTGTTTCAAGAACGAGAGCTATTAAAGTGTTTTTTTTACACCATAGGTATTAATTTAACATAGAATGAATTCAACACTAGAGCCTGAGCTGTGGATGTGTCCCACTAACAAGCAAGGAAAGATTAATTAGACTTGCCTAGCCTACTTAAAAAAATGAGTTGCCATAAACCCTCAGTGTATGATCCCAGCTGGATGTTACACACACACACACACACACATTGTGCACGCATTTAGAAAACACTCAGAAAATAGCCGCACATGAGACATAACCTATTCAGGAGCAAAACTGCACCAGTTCTAGAAAACACCATGCATGCTTTTCCCCGACAATTAAAACTCCCAGTTTTCTTCAATGACGTGAAGCACCTGTGGAGAGGTTTTATAACGCATAATAGATGCTGTATGTATACATGCACATATATATATATATATATATATATATATATACCTAAATAAGAACAAACACTAATACATATTGATATTAGTTGATAGTCCTATTTTAGGGTTTGCATCTTATTTACTAACGCAATGAAAGAAATTAGGCTTTAGAAAAACGCAATAAACCAGAGGTCGGATCTCATTCGGATGCGTGCTGCCTGGATAAGTGCACTGCACGGGGGTATGGATGAACAGCGTTCTGCACCCTGAGTAGTGCACTCAAGCCCCTAAAGCAGGCGAGAAAGACGGGATCGGAAGTGATCCACGCACCGCGGTGGAGGTTGGAATGGAGATTCGGCGTCGGAATAAAGGCTTTGCATTTGTTTTACCTGCCTTTCAGAGTTGCACGAGGATGAAGATGGATGAGGGGCTCATATATGACGCTCGCGGTCAATCTCTCCACGTCTCGGCTGTGTCCTTATAGCCGGTTGTAGAGATACGAAAGATTTGTCCATATGCAATAAAAAGAAATCAAGCTGCAATCCGTCTTGACGGCTCACGTCCCGATGATGCCATGCATTTATTTCTCCAGAATGGTGCAATCAAAATAGTTAAATAAAAATCATTTTATTCATTGCGCGCTCTCTGTCTCTCAGTGTGTCTTCAAGCCTCAAATGCTTGATTTGTGCTCGCGCGCGCGGCGAAAGAGAACGGAGGAGACTGGAGCGCGCGCGTGCCGGACCGAGCGACACTGTGGGCGCCGAGTGCGTGCTGGAGTGAGGCGCGTGAGACCGCAGCTGCGTGCGCGAGCTCCCCGTCCGTGCAAAAAAAAAGACCACCCCCCCCCCCCCCCCCCCCCCCCCCCCCACCATTCCTCCCCCCTCTTCTAATGACACTGACAGCTCCCCAATCCCCTACTATCGATAAGTCATAGACAGTGAGAGAGAAAAGAAAAGACAGAACACTTCATGTCTATGAATCGGGACAATCCGCCAATCCAGTGCTAATCCCCAAAACTATTTCATGTCCTTTTCAGCATGAATGAGTAAAGGAAAGCTTCAGTGAGTCTGAGGTACAGGTGAAGCTCAGGAGAGATTTGATTGAAGGGGTTCAAGAACCCAAGGTGCTAGAACGCTACTGTAACAAAGAACCCTACTGTAACAAAGTACCATATTGTAGTAAAGAACCCCTACTGTAATGTAGAACCATACTGTAACACAGAACCCTACTGTAATGTAGAACCATACTGTAACACAGAACCCTACTGTATTGTAGAACCATACTGTAGTAAAGAACCCCTA
This sequence comes from Silurus lanzhouensis, assembly GCA_039877035.1. Taxonomy (NCBI): domain Eukaryota; kingdom Metazoa; phylum Chordata; class Actinopteri; order Siluriformes; family Siluridae; genus Silurus; species Silurus lanzhouensis. The sequence continues at coordinate 2,421,777 of JBCEWE010000464.1, forward strand.
CTGTAATGTAGAACCACACTGTAACACAGAACCTTCTGTAATGTAGAACCCTACTGTAATGTAAAACCACACTGTAGTAAAGAACCCCTACTGTAATGTAGAACCATACTGTAACACAGAACCCTACTGTAATGTAGAACCACACTGTAACACAGAACCCCTACTGTAATGTAGAACCATACTGTAACACAGAACCTTACTGTAATGTAGAACCATACTGTAGTAAAGAACCCCTACTGTAATGTAGAACCACACTGTAACACAGAACCCTACTGTAATGTAGAACCATACTGTAACACAGAACCCTACTGTAATGTAGAACCACACTGTAGTAAAGAACCCCTACTGTAATGTAGAACCATACTGTAACACAGAACCCTACTGTAATGTAGAACCACACTGTAGTAAAGAACCCCTACTGTAATGTAGAACCATACTGTAACACAGAACCCTACTGTAATGTAGAACCACACTGTAACACAGAACCCCTACTGTAATGTAGAACCACACTGTAGTAAAGAACCCCTACTGTAATGTAGAACCATACTGTAACACAGAACCCTACTGTAATGTAGAACCACACTGTAACACAGAACCCCTACTGTAATGTAGAACCATACTGTAGTAAAGAACCCCTACTGTAATGTAGAACCACACTGTAACACAGAACCCTACTGTAATGTAGAACCATACTGTAACACAGAACCTTACTGTAATGTAGAACCACACTGTAGTAAAGAACCCCTACTGTAATGTAAAACCATACTGTAACAAAGAACCCTACTGTAATGTAGAACCATACTGTAACACAGAACCCTACTGTAATGTAGAACCATACTGTAACACAGAACCTTACTGTAATGTAGAACCACACTGTAGTAAAGAACCCCTACTGTAATGTAGAACCATACTGTAACACAGAACCTTACTGTAATGTAGAACCATACTGTAGTAAAGAACCCCCTACTGTAATGTAAAACCATACTGTAACAAAGAACCCCATTATGACAAAGAGCCAGATTCTAACAAAGAACCCCTTGTAATGTAGAACCACACTGTAACACAGAACCCTACTGTAATGTAGAACCACACTGTAGTAAAGAACCCCTACTGTAATGTAGAACCATACTGTAACACAGAACCCTACTGTAATGTAGAACCACACTGTAGTAAAGAACCCCTACTGTAATGTAGAACCACACTGTAACACAGAACCCCTACTGTAATGTAGAACCACACTGTAGTAAAGAACCCCTACTGTAATGTAAAACCATACTGTAACACAGAACCCTACTGTAATGTAGAACCATACTGTAACACAGAACCTTACTGTAATGTAGAACCACACTGTAGTAAAGAACCCCTACTGTAATGTAGAACCATACTGTAACACAGAACCCTACTGTAATGTAGAATCATACTGTAACACAGAACCTTACTGTAATGTAGAACCATACTGTAACACAGAACCTTACTGTAATGTAGAACCACACTGTAGTAAAGAACCCCTACTGTAATGTAGAACCATACTGTAACACAGAACCCTACTGTAATGTAGAATCATACTGTAACACAGAACCCTACTGTAATGTAGAATCATACTGTAACACAGAACCTTACTGTAATGTAGAACCATACTGTAGTAAAGAACCCCATTATGACAAAGAGCCAGATTCTAACAAAGAACCCCTTGTAATGTAACCTGTTATAATGAAGAACCCTATTGTAACAAAGAACCCCATCTATCTATCTATCTATCTATCTATCTATCTATCTATCTATCTATCTATCTATCTATCTATCTATCTATCTATCTGTCTGTCTGTCTGTCTGTCTGTCTGTCTGTCTGACTGATTTTGTGTGTGTGTGTGTGTGTGTGTGTGTGTGTGTGTGTGTGTGTGTGTGTGTGTGTGTGTGTGTGTGTGTGTGTGTGTGGTTTTCCTTTTTTTTTCCTTTTCCCTCCTGCTTTTTCATGTCCTAAAGACATAAACTTCACTCAGCTGTAATACTCCCTCGATTCACCAGGTTCTGACGATCCAAATTCAAAAAAACCATTTAACTGCAACCACTTCTTGTTCTTTCCATCTTTCCAGGATTTGGTATATTTTCACACGTTTATGTCATGAGCCAAGTTAAGAGTGCTAATTAGATTCACAAGCATAGATTACACAGATTTGGGTAAGTTTGGGGTGTGGCCATATTTGGAAGATAAAGCTGAAGTCGTTGTGGATTTGATAATGATAACATGCATTTTTGATGAAGACTTAATAAAAAATAAAATAAAATGGCCACCATTGAGCAATCATCTTTCAGCAAGAATTTGATTGTGTTAATATTAAGCTATTGTCATCATGAAATTGGTGGGGGTGTTTTTTTTGTTTGTTTGCCAAAATCGTTATAATTTATTAGAATTTGAGCCCAACTGGAGGTACATGTTTAGTACAAGGTTCTGAGGATGGATGCAAAGGTTTAGAGGGGACAGGGTTAAGTACAAATATCTGTTCCTCAAAAACCATAAGGCCTACCCAAGCAAAGTTTGGGTGCATTTATGCGTGAAGTACATTTTTAATTATTGGCACAAAAATTTTCAAAAAGTTTCCCGTCACACTCGAGTTCTCACCCAAATTGGCTACTGTCATGCAGTCAGCCTTAAAAAGGCTTTTTAAAACAATTAGCATTGAGCTTATCTTCAGGACTATGGTCATTTACAGTATGCTCTCTTTATGTCTTTGAATATCATGGCAAGAACTGGACACTGGGGGCAGTATTTCCAAGAAGTAAACAGACCCTGCATATCACCAGTTGAAGCAAAATTTTACTGCAAGGAATGAACATTGTTGTTTTATAGCACAAACAGTATTAGCAATTTATTGCAGAATTACTGTTTTTCCACTCATAACCCTTTTTGAGGGGGTTGAAGATTTACTTGGTGCATTTATCGTCACTTTATGACAACATGTTTGATCTATATGTGCTTTTCTATTCGCATTTAAAAAATATATATTTTATAACTTGTTAATTACTTGGTCAAAAGTTTCATAGTGTCATTTTACATTGGATGCAATAATGATTTGTTCCCCCAAAATAAATAAATAAATAAATAAATAAATAAATAAATAAATAAATAAATAAATAAGTAAATAAAACAATTTTAATGATTTTTGTGTTATCAATTATTCCTTTTTTTTTCATTTAGAAAGCCTAAATAGTCTATATTTTTATTATTAATAATATTAATAATAATTTGTTTACTAACAATTATTCAGTTGCAATAAGGATTCTCTCCTAATTAATTGAAGAATTCAAAGTGCAAACCCCATAACATCTTCAGAAAGTCAGATTACTTGGTTGTAGGTTAAATTTTCTGTACGGTTTTGTGTAGCTGCTTATAAACGATGCTATTCAGGAGGTTGGAGTGGACATACGTTATGTTAAATGCTTATAAAGTAAGACAACCATAATTTTCCTCTGTGTTTGCACAAAAGGAGATGCCCGTTAAAAGATCTCATACCTCCAGTTTATCTCAGCGGCTGCACGTTAAAAAGGTCAACACCAAATGCGGGTCACAATTGAATTCACATTGAATTTTTAATTGCAGCAGCAAACCATAAAAAGTGTCACTACAACCTACGCTGGAAAGCCGAGACTTGATTCTTTTCTTTTTTTCTCTTGTTTAGAAAAAAAAATTATCGTGGGCAAAATGTTCCCTCTAGCAGAGCGTTTGGTCCCTGGCTGAGATTTGTTCCCTACATTCATCCAATTTACATATTTTACCATAAAGACAGACGAAAACTAATGACTGAAGATTTTTAAAGGTTATGCTACTCAACAACAACCTAAATGTGCGGATCTGGTGATGAAAACAAGAAAAATGAGAAATTAGCAAATGCCATTTGGCAAAAAAAAAAAAAAAAAAAAGCCTAATGTGATCTAATCAAATAATGCCATTATATTCTCATTATAATTAAACTGTGATATGGTGATATGAGACACCACGATAGTTGATTTAATCAGATTCGCTTTCAATATCTCCATTAAATCAAATGCTGGAACACATAATATCGTAAAAAAAATTCCCCCCACATAATGATCACTACATTGAAAAGAGTGATGATTTAAAGACCAGAACATGATGAATGCTAGTGAATATAAATGAAAGGAAATTAGTGTTTCTGGATCGGCTACTTATATAAAATACCATCTAAAAGATATAAAAAGTCTTTCGAGTCCTGGTGGCTAATTTATAAAGAATCTATCTTATACATCATTTATTCATGTAAGTAGAAATGAAATTACACATTTAACTGCTGGCAAAGAAAAACTCGACCTCATGTATTATTCATTATTCAGAAAAGGCCAATCATAGTGAAACCTATTGCCAGTTCTTTTTACTTTCTTTTTTGGATATATATTTTTTTGCCACTAGAGTAAGAGAATGTCAATAATACATTTACTTATTCATTTACTGAGAATAAATCATTCATTGATTTATGTTTACTAGGTACTTTATCCTGAGCAGGGACGAGGTAGGATCATAGACAATCTCTGGACATGATGTCATCCACTTAGTCCTTCATACTAGGGACATAAACAGGAGGCAACTTTTACATTCTTGGGTCAGAGACCATTAAAATAAAATCGAAATGTATCCAATAAATAATGAAATTCTACTCTATTAAAGAGCCTAGAGGGCGAAACATGAGGCAGAGATGCTCATTACTAATTTATTGTTTTTAATTAACATTGGAAATGTGCACTAGAATGGACAAGAGCTGAGAGCTACTCAAAATAAATAAAAAAGCAGAATGTGAAATTAAAATGTAGTAGAATTAATGAAACAAGACTTGTTTTTTTATCGACACCATCTACAGAATTTTAGCATTCTCGTTTATATGATTCAGTTTGTAATACTTTAACTTTCACAATACACTGATTTGACTTACTTGAGCTGAATGAATTTTGGTATAAGTTAGCTGAAAATAGCTGTTAGGTGACAGACCTAGATAGTTGGATGTCAGCGAAGCCCTGGTGCACCACAGAGACCACTACAGAGTCTCTGTATATATGGAGAACTTATTTTTGTACAAAATCACTCTCTATATCCTTCATTTCCAGGTTTAAAAGACATGGCCCTCCAGGACTATAACTCCTGACCCCAACTTTGACTACTTTACCTTCAAACCCTAAAACTTCTTCACTGAGAGTTCGGGACGCGTTTTCTCCTGTCCATCGCTTGGATTTCTGTGCCTTGATCATTGAAGTGATGAAACAGATTATTATGCTAACGATCCCACTTTTAAGCAGCACAGCGTACCAGGCCTAGAGCGAGAGGAATACATTTCCTCTTAATGAATTCTTCCTTTAGAACTTCAGAAGGAGAGCTGCAAGTTTTCTGCCCAAAGTCTGCGCCGCCTTTTCTCTCGTTCTGTCCCCTCATTCGGGGTTTTTCTCCTCTTGGTCCTCTGTTTGAAAGGAGATTTTTCTCTCAGCTTATGCCTCCTTTGCAGTCTCAGCAGCTGCCAAACGTGAGATTATGGCTTAGCTAAATCAGTTTTATCTCTGTGTGTTCAGCGCAACTTCAGTTTCAATCAGTGTGTGTGCTCAAGCATTGGAAGATGTCAAGCCCTGAGTATTGGTGTGAAAATTAGTGTCCGTTTTCTAATCCAGTCTGGCGAGTGCGGCCGACACATACTAAGGGCCACAGCGCAGAACAATTAAACTCTGCGCTGCCCTTTGGTGTGAGCTTTAATGTCAAGAGGTTTCGAGGGTCGTCCCAGTGTTTCAATATCCCTCTTTTTAGCAGGTCAGGTAGAAATCCCATGTTCTTTCTTAGACGGTAGACTTAATGTCGTTATAGGGCTTTTTATAAAGTGAGACATTTGATCAAATGTCCTGAGTGCAAAAACACACATTGTTTTGTCAGTTGTCTTTTTCTTTTCAAGGGTGTAGACAAAATAGAATAATAAAGTAGACGTAACAAACACAGTTTCGGCCAATCTCATGTTTATAGTACCTATAGAATAGTACTGCATCCTTCATATGTCAAAAGAGTCTTCAGTTTGATCAGATCTCTAAAAGAAACCTCCAGCGTTACACTTCTCTCCAAAAATTTAGTTTTTTAGTAATATCCGGTCACATCTTAACTATCAGTCAAACGTGAGGCTAATAAATAAAAAATGCTCTGCAAAACACTGTGCAAAACGTTAAACAAACATGAAATGAACAAAACATGAAAAGATTTAACCTGCATTCGTGGATGACATGGCAAACTGTTATTAAAGCTCCAGTATTGATTTCTTCAGATTCTTTGAAACATTTTATGATATTATGTACTGTAAATGGTGAGATGTTCAACTGTTTATTGAAGATGAACATAACATAGCGATTTTATGTCGAGGAACGTCATTTTGAAATTGTTCCACAATTTGTAGACATTTGTAGTCTTTTGCAGATTGGTGAAGCTCTGCCCATCTTTAATTCTAAAGGACTCTGCCTCTCAAAGATACATCATTTATAAACAATCATCTGACTGACCTGTTGTCAATTAACCTCATTAGTCGCAAAATGTTTCTCTAAATGGTTCTTTTTAATAACACTTCATTTTTCAAGTCTTTTGTTGCCCCGTCCTAATTATTTTAAGACCTGTTGCAGCGATCAAATTCAAAGATAACCTTATTTATTTTATGTACATTAAATTGTACATTTCCCTAATTTAAACATTTGATATGTATTCTATGTTCTATTATGAATAATATATGGGTTTATGAGATTTGCAAATCATTGCATTCTGTTTTTATTTACATTTTACACAGCGTCCAATTTTATTGGAGTTGGAGGTTGTACATGCGTCCTCCTAGACACATAAAGCCAGACATTTGGATCTTGTTGGCCTGCTGCTCATGCAGTGTCACCTCACAGTGCAGTGTAACAAACTTAGATTTGACCTCTTACACAAACATGAGTTCCACATATGCCCATGATTAGTGTTGCTGAGATGGGAAGGGCAGGTGTAAGACCATTTTCCAACCTAAGAGCATGGGCAAATGTCTGTCATAGATTGTCCATAGCATCATCGAGATTTGGACTTGCAATTTTCAGACAAAGGACCAACCTAGACAAAAATTTGCATGGTTTGAAAAAAATGGAAAATAAATAATGACACAGTTAGGGTTAGGGTTAGGGTTTTTGAAGAGCCCTATACTCGACAACTAGGGACATTAGGGGATCTGTAATTGCCCATTTGTGGAACATGGCTGTCCTACTGTGGATGCGAAGGCTGGTCCATGTGGTCCGATCCAACAGACGAGCTCCTGTAGCTCAAATTGCTGACAAATTTAATCCTGTTAATGCTGGACGGGTCAGGACTGTTTTGGCAGCAAAAGGGGACCAGCAAAATATTAGGCAGGTGGTCAGATTGTTAGGTCTGATCAGTGGCCATCAGGTTATGCCTGGTCGGTAGTGTAGTGTGTGTGTAACATATGACTAAACATTGGCTAAATGTGGGACATGGCCCAGTAGTGGTAACTTAACAAAATAAATATAAAACATAACCAAAAAAATAGCGCAGGCCTTGGGTGCATTTATTTTATACACATACTAATACTGATGTAAGAGCCATTAGATAGAATTGCATCTGAATTATAATATTTTTTTTTATCCTACCTATATAATTTAACGCCAACTGACTGTCTGTCCAGAATGTTGAATTGTCCAGGTCTATCTGTAGCTTCCTTCTCTAACAGCCAAGGCAGCTGCCACAAGCGCCATGCGTGGAATTGTCACCTGCTTCAATGGTGCAACCTATCAAAAAGGTTACATGCACAATATGTTGTTCTGCAGACAGTTGAAAGTAACCTACTATACCATAGGCATGATCAAAGGCATCTGAGAAGTGATACAGTTCTGCCTGCATGGATGCACCAATTTCATATGGCTCTAAAGTGCTCCATCTTGTCCAGACCTACCACCCATCTTCTCCACTCCTCAAATGCTTTCTGTGGTGTTTCACGATCCCAGCTGCATTTGCTTCTGTAAAGATCCTTAAGAATGAACTTAGCAGAGAGTGTTACAGGAGATAAAAAACCCAGAGGATCATAAATGGAACTTACTATTGACAGGATGTTTCTTCTGGTGTGGGGTCTATCCTTGAAAGAGATGTTAAGCATGAACATATCACACTCTACACACCATAGCAGTCCTAGTGCTCTCTCTTTAGGGAGTTTATCCCTGTCTAAATTCAGCTCCTTTATCTCAGTAGCTCTATCCACCTTTGGAAAATGTGAAAGAACAATGCAACTATTACTCACCCATTTGGTTAGGTGCAATCCACCCTTGTGGCAAAGACTAGTAATGTCCTTCACCATGGTCCCTGCTTTCTGCTCTGTTTTAAAGGACTTCAAGCAGTCATCAACATAAAAGTTAGCTTCAATAGTGTTTAACACTTCTGGACTAAAACACTGATTATTGTCAGTGGCAGTTTGTCTCAGAGCAAAGTTTGCACAGCTTGGAGAGGATACTGCGATACTCAAATGAGGCTTAGACACTTCACCTTTAGGCCACCACAAGAACCTTAGAAATTCAGCATAAGGCCTGGAAACTCTGACCTGATGGAACATTGACTTTGTCTGCCATCAAATTCAGAGGCATTTGTCTAGACCTAGTGAGGACACCAAAGAGTGTGTTTGTCAGATATGGGTCTTGAATGTCACCAAACACTGAGTCTGCTTGCCTGCTTCTCAATGAAATTTACCAGATGTCATCTTTACTCTGCGGTCACCTTGTTCCTGGATTTCACAGGCCTTAGGGCACCATTTTTCTCTCAATTTATATGGCAACTTGAGAACAATACTTCTTATATTAGAAACTGTGTTAAGCTAATTCATTTATGCAAGGCCTTCCATGGCAATTTAAGGTTTGCATCAGGTCTCCTGTCACCTTGTAACAGCCAGCCCAGAGCGGCGTCGACACACGGATCAGGTAGTGTTTATTGATGTTCCTCGTTACTATCCACTCAACACTCATGTGGCCTGCTGTTACAAGTTGACAGGAGACCTGATACAAAGCTCTAAAGACTGGAAAGGAATATACAAAAATCTAATCTCCATAAGGATGATGGTGAGTTTTATCAGTCCTGCTATGTGGATAGCAGTAGTAAGGTGCGAGGACCCGGCAGAAACGAGCGTAGACTGCAGACTTTTTGTGATCTCAACACAGGATCAAGTGGAGCATAAGCACATACTGTACATGAACGGTTGGGGCATAGTGGAAGGAATCATGTACTCTTTCAGCTCAGAAAGAAATACTGGATTACCAATGCTAACTCTGCAGCTCGCAAAAATCTAAAGTTGTATCTAAATGTGTTGTGTGCAGGCATGTCCAATGATAGATCTCCTCAAAGAGAGACTCAAAACTGACAGCCCCCCATTTACCAACATCGGTGTAGATTATTTTGAACCCTTTGAAACACCTAGAAATGGCTCCCTCCTTAGACACAGAATCATGCATATTGCCCTAAGACGGTCTATATGTAGAAGAGGTCAAGTAAAGCCAACACGTTCTCACTCCCAGCTCGTCACTTATGGACGTTTGGTAAGGATCCCTTGAAGTCACATTTTGACGCACTGGGTACCCCTTTGGCGTATTTTTTCAACGTGCAGGGATTTCCACAGACTTCTGTAGATCTCAGAACCGGACAACATGTTCTTACATAGAAGATTAAGAAATCTATGAGTAATCCAAAAAGGTATTCAGTGGTTCTTTAATTTCCTCGGCCGCATCACATCACTGTGGAGTCTGGGAAAGGTTGATACGTATGGTAAGGCAAGTTCCGCTCCATTGTACAAGAACACACCCTTGATGATGAAGGCTTACAAACACTGATCTTTGAAGAAGAGCCGTCCCATTAGCACATCTGATGATGAACATGATATAGAAGCACTGACACCAAACCATATTTTGCTTTTTAAATGTCATCTTGTTTTTCCTCTATGACTATAAAAAAAAAAAACATCTCGATATCAGATGCCGCTGGAGCGCATTGAAGATGTCTTACCAGATTGGGTTGGCAAATCAAAACCAAAACCGGTATATTTGAAAGGCCAGTAACGAAGCTCTGCCTGCTATTGGAAGGTGCTGAGGAGAAGAATTGAGTTGGGTATTACTCACATTTATATTAGTTGTAAGCATAAATGTTTGTATCAGGCTCCTTTATTTGAGTTACCTATGATAATTGTTGCCCATGGACACAATTAGGGGCCGGTGTGTAGGAGCAATTAGATAGAATTGCATCTGATTTATAATTAATTCTCATTTGGAATGTTATAATGTGTTTTTTTGTTGTTGTTTGTCTTGTGAGTGTGCACTCTCTATAGGTCGGGGGCACAGTTATAAGGGTGGGGCAAGGCGTGGCTGGAAAAGCTTTGCATACCATTCATTGGCTATAACAAGCAAGACTCCTGAAGTCAAGTTTATTGTTACTTTTCTTTCCTTTTTCTTTTTTTTTAAGTCAAGTCAAGTCAAGTTTATTTCTATAGCGTTTTTTACAATGGACATTGTCTCAAAGCAGCTTTGCAAAATGTATTTATCAAGGTGAATGATGTGTTTTTATCCCTAATGAGCAGCCTGGGGTGACTGTGGCAAGGAAAAACTTCCTTAGATGTTATGAGGAAGAAACCTTGAGAGGAACCAGACTCAAAAGGGGAACCCATCCTCATATAATGTGATATAAGAGTGTGATTATAAATCTTAAAAACAATACAGAACACAGGGGAGTGAGAACTAACATGAGCACTGGAGTGTGTGATTATGAGTAATGTCCTTTCTACAGTCTTATACAGTCATTTGAGATTATGGAACCAGGAGCTACTGAGCAACTCATAAAATAGCTCAACATTTGAGATCATCACAGATCCAACACCAGCTTCTCTATGCCAGAGCAATTTGTCCATTGTCCAAACTCCTCATGAAGTGGAATCCAATTGGCGCCTACTTTTTTAAAGGTCCACAATCTTTATGAGGTGGGACGTGACTGAACCTGGTGCAACCTCGGGATGCCTCGGGTTGGGTAGAGAAAAAGAAGCAGTGGAGAGGAATTAGCGTAGCTGCTGTTGATAATATTAACAAGCACAAGTTGCTAATGTGCATGTGATCAGATGTTCTGGAGCACAAGTTTATGATATGTGATGTGTGTTGTGTGTAGGACTCGCTAAAAAGATACGTCTTTAATCTCACTTAAACCAGGAGAGTGAATTTTAGCCCCGAACACTGTCAGGAAGACTGATCCAAAGTTTAGGAGCTAAATGTGACAATGCTCTACCACCTTCAGTGGACATAATGCTCCAATTCCATTTAAAAGTATATAGAGTATACAGAATCTAAAATACTAAGGCATATTTGAATATAAAATATATAACATATTGAAATGTATGCATGCGGCAAACTATTAAACAGGGCAAAACTAATTAAACAAACTATTTGGCACTTAGTGGGATTATATTACCAGTGCAGTTTTAGAGCTTTTCTTTAGAAAATGTCTTTATTTTCAATAGTGTTTAGAGAACAATTGGAGGTTATTGTCTGTTCTTGTCATGCTGAGGCATAATTAAACCAGAGTGGGCCCCCTGCGAAGTGAGCAAGTGAGGTTGGTGAAACTCATCAAAATCCCTGTAATGAAACATCACTGAAATCGCAACAGGAACCTCTTCAAATGCGTCGTTTACAATATGATCGTGTGACTGGATATGATGAAGATCGAACACAGCTTCACTTGAAGTGAAAACCAACTCATACATTACATCCAGGGAGTTGATTTAATGGAATTATTTCATTAGAGAATGTCTGATTTGATTGTACTGTAATCTTTTCTTTTTTATGACTATTTATTTCAACAATAAAGGCAACACATGTAAACCAGTGTGATGTACATGACAGATCTGGTTATGTAGATGATGTTATTTAGAGATATTAATTATTAGTTATTAAAAGTAGCCCACCTGACAGACGGACAGTCTATATATGAATTGCCTTTTAGTAATTTCTTGATATTTGTTGATGGTTGGAACGAAACATTAACAGGACTTTGCATATTTTAAATATAAAGATGTGGATAGGTTCTTTTTTTTTCGTTTTTGTGTATCAAAACACATTAAGCAATTTATTATTTAGCACTGATTCATTTTTAATAGTTTATATTTACAGATTCGAAGATACTTAAATTTGAGCACCAGTAAATGCAACTGTATTACAGTTATGCTCACACTGAATCTAGGAAACTGTGTCTGAGACATTAACGATTAAACCCTTTCTCCCTTTATGAGAAAAAGAATTAGCGTTTAGCATTAAATGGAGTTTGAAAACAAAGCAAGCATGAATAGTTAGCATAGTTAACTGGTGGAATGGAAATAAATAGCAAATAGGATTTTAAAACTTATAGATGTAACACAAAAAACTGAACCGCTAAGTCCCCTTATAGATTAATCAGGTCCAGGACCAGGTCAAAGCAAAACAAAATATTTTTTGATAGATCCGAGTGTTTTTTAATCATTTTCATACTTGTGATATCCAAGATTATTTGTTGATTTTTCATTGACACACATGTCTATTTTCACATTGGTTCACAGATTCTTGCACTACCCACAATGCCATGCTACCTGTTGTGAAGCGGGACTTAGCCTTCACTTTATCTCTACAAAGACACTCAAAAGATCAAGTTCTAAACCTCAAAATTAAAGAAGATATTTGTAGATCGGTAACTAGTCAAGCCAAGCTGAGTTTCGGTCGAAACTGTGTTGTATTTTGTAGCTGCATTGCAGTTGGGACTTTAAGTCCAGTGGGTGCTCTCTGTACTACTATTGTGTTCGATTTCTTATTGATATGATGTGGGACATTGCTGGGAAATGGCAGCGATGGGCAGTGAGGACGTATTTTTACTTCATTACCGTACTTAAGTACATTTTTTAGTTCATCTGTACCGCAGAGTATTTTAAGTCAAGTCAAGATGGTCATTTAAGTCATATACAGTACAGTACTCAATAATAAGAGACTACGTTTCACCAGGACCGAGGTGCTACATAAAACAACACGAATTGGAATAAGATGAGACAAAGCACAAAACTAGCAAGAACACAATTTAAAATCCATCCATCCATCCATCCATCCATCCATCCATCCATCCATCCATCCACTAAACCACATCCATTATTCACATACAGTTCTCATAGATCACTATTCTTACCTCTGATAATAAACTACATTAAAAAAACATGCATTTTTTAAATTTTAGTCAAGTAGAAATGTAAAAGGCGACATATTGGGGGCATGTTCAAGCGGTGGATTTGTACTTTAACCAAAGTACAGGAATAATCTACTTGATCCAACACGGGAAAATGGTAAGTGATAAAAGAAGCTGTTGTTTTGATTTGTTTTGTTTTTTCACTGAAAGCTAGCAGCAAAATATGGCTGTTCCCTCTCCTCCGTTTAAGTTCGTTATTTATTTATTTGTTGTTGTTTTTTTAATTGAATAAAATCCTTTTTTTTCAGCTCCATTACAGATGTGTGAGTGATGTCCACTCCTGTTTAGTGCAAATGTCTAATTCTAAACATATTTGATGTGTTTCAGGGTTCTTTATATTTAAACCAACATTGGATACTTGTACAAGTATTAAATGATCTAACTCGTTTGAATTTGATTCAGCTTATTATTCATTCGCTGTTGGCTAAAAGTGGCGGCCAAATGGACTTGCCTTGCTGAATCAATTGTGCCAGTTGATAATATCAGTCATCATTTTGTGTAGTTTCTGATTCATCATTTGCATTATTCCGTTTAAAGACTGCTCCAGATTTTGGCAAATATGACTGGAAGCTGTCTATGTGCTCTCGTAACTCTCAGCCCTGCTTTACTGCGCCATATGTATTGCCAGAAGGTCTTGAGTGGACCTGCTCCAATTGGCGCTGTTAGAAGGGCTGTAGGGGCCATGAGGCGTTGACGCGGATGGCAGCCGGGAGCATGGGGCATGTCAGGAATAAGTGGCTTCCCTGGAGTATTTGAGCCGAGGAACATTATCATTTCCTCATTTGTATACGCTAGGAATCGAGTTATTGGGGGGCTGCTCGTATGCCCCTGCTGTGGGGGAGGAAAGCCTGTTGAGTTAAGTGGGGCCTTGTAATACACAGCGATCTCACCCGAGCATGGCGGCGTCATTTTGGGAGTGCGCTGGTGGAATTCTAAACAGGAGGAGGCTTGATGATGGGGGAATAATTACAAAGATTGGGTCTTGATTAAAAAAAATAAATCATTGCAGCTATTATGCTGCTGGGAATAACTACAGGTTCGAGAGAGCACGAGAGGGTCTGGGGTGACTGAACTGATTCGTTTAAAAACAACTACTACAAGAGGATGGAAAAATGTAAATTATTTTTTAAGAGTAAGCAGATTAATGAGGGAAAGAATTGAATTCTCTGAGGCAGGGATATATATTTTATACAATAAATTAATTTATATACTTTATATTTGTACTAAATTAGGGTGGAAATTGGGGAAATGTGGGCGAAGAACAAGACACTGTATTAAACTTACTGGCAATAAAAAAACATTGTTAGTGTTTAACAAATATTTATTACATTTAGAATTAAATAAATGGCTAGAGATACAGTAGCTTTATTAGTTACTGCTTTCCATCTGTAGATTTTCTAAAAAAGGAAAAAAAAGGAAAGATTAAAGGAAAAAAACATCTAATCTTAATCAAATGACAAAGAGGTAAACTATACAAATAAAAGTATTGAGGAACCTGATTTTTCCAGCTATTTGTGGTTCTTCATCAAACTGTTACCACAATGTTGGAGGCTTACAAATGTTTAGGACGTCTCTGGATGTGGGAGCATGGACTTTTCATTTCCACTTGAACTTGGAGACCTAAACCTGTTCCAGCATGACAATGGCTACTGTTCCATCTAGACTGCGGCTAAATGAAACCAATTTCATCATACAGCAAGACAATAAGCCGAAATGTACAAGCTCTGCAAGCATTATTTAGAGAGCAAACAATCAGCTGGAGTGATATCTATCATGGAATGGCCTGGCCAGTCACCGCACCTAAATCCCATGGAACTGCTCTTGGATGAACTGGATTGATCAGGAGGAAATCTTCAACTAGTGAAAAACACCTTTGGAAAGTGTTTCAGCTGAATGTTTGGAGAAACGAACTGTCAAAAGAGTGTGTAAACCTGTAATTAATGCTAAGGGAGGATTTTTCAATAAATTTTACATCTGTGCATTTATGTTTCATCGAAGTGAATCTTCATACTGTGAGATGACAGTTTTTACAAATAAACAAAGTAAACATGCAGGTGTTTGTAAAAACATTAAAGAATAGGTGTGTCCAAACTTTTGGGATTTTTTGCATCATTCCTTTCTGATATAAAATGACATTAGTGCTGAATATTTCAATTTTATTTCACAGAGCATCTATGATTACATTCAGCAGCCTGGAGACATAACACAAATGCATGGTGTTCTTAAGAAAAAAGCTGCAAACGGAAAAAAGGGTCACAAACCCAATCAAGACCAAACAAAAACCCACCTTCAAACGGAATTGAGCGACTTGAGTGAAAATATCGCAAAGTACTTTCCTCTTTATGAACAGGATCGCTTGGAAAGCCGGCTTTGTGGGAAGCTGCAGATTTTCTTTAGATAGCGCTGACTTCGCCTTTGGCGTGTCGAGATTTAATTAAACGCTTTTGATGATAACAATTGAAGTCTTGTTTCTGGCGCTAATTAACCCGGAGGAGCCATCGAAACACTCGGCTTGGGCATAAAACACAGAGCCCGGAGAAATATTATTTCTCTGCAAACGCCATTGAGGCCTTAATGTGTGTGACGGTTATGGCTTGTAATAATAATGTACAGCAAGCAAATCGCTTTCAAGGGAAAGCAATTGGTGTTCTAGCCTTCTGCTGCTGCCCTTAATTGAAATTTTCAAAGCCGTATTGACCCCAATACCGTAAAAAAAAAACGATGTACGACCATAATGACGCTGTTCCTCATTGAGAAAACAGGCTCAACATACCGCACTGAAATAAGGAGCTGGAAATAGGAAACAGAAGAGATGAATCAATCGGATACACAAACCAAATAACTTTCATCAATCGATCAGCTGACTGCATTTCTTTTTCTCAATATGGTGAAAGTACTGGGACACCCACCTTTTCCAGCCATATGTGGTTCTTCAATAATCTGTTACCACATAGTTAAAGGCACAAAATTGGATAGAATGCCTTTGGATAGCATTCAATGTTCTCTTTATTTGAACTATGAGTCCCAAACCTACTCAAAAAGCCAGATCCACGATGATATGGGTTGGAAGATCTCCAGCTATAAAGCTCTGAACTCAACTCTATTGAACACCGATGGAATAAACGTGAAAGCTGACTGCATCCCAGGCCTCCTCACCTACATTAGTACATGTCCTTACTAACACCCTTGTGGTTAAATGAGCACAAATCTTCACAAGCAAACTCTAAAATCTATTGAAACCAAAAATGGGAGGTTATTATTGCAGCAAATGGGGATTAAATGTGAAATAGGATGTTTGAAAAGCACATACCAATAACCCAGCCATTATGGATGCACAAGCCAGTGCACTCTTAGTGCCGGTCCCAAGCCCGGGTAAATGGGGAGGGTTGCGTTAGGAAGGGCATCCAGCATAAAACATGTGCCAAATCAAATATGCAGATCACAAATAAGAATTTCATACCGGATCGGTCGAGGCCCGGGTTAACAACGACCGCCACAGGTATCGTTAGCCGACAGGGTACCGGTGGAAATTGGGCTACTGTTGGCCGAAGGAGGAGAAGGAGAGGAGGAAGACATCTACAGAGACGGCAGGGAAAGGAGCAGTGTAGGAGAGTGGAGGTTCGGGTTGGTACTTTAAATGTTGGTACTATGACGGGTAAAGGGAGAGAGATAGCTGATATGATGGAGAGGAGAAAGGTAGATATGCTGTGTGTTCAGGAGACCAAGTGGAAAGGGAGTAAGGCCAGGAACATTGGAGGTGGGTTTAAACTGTTTTATCATGGTGTGGATGGAAAGAGAAATGGTGTAGGGGTGATTCTGAAGGAAGAGTACAGTAAGAGTGTAGTGGAGGTGAAGAGAGTTTCTGATAGGGTGATGAACGTGAAGGTGGAAGTTGAAGGGATGATGATAAATGTCATCAGTGCCTATGCTCCACAAGTTGGCTGTGAGATGGAGGAGAAGGAAAAATTCTGGAGTGAGTTAGATGAAGTGGTAGATGGTGTACCTAGGAAAGAACGGCTGGTGATTGGGGCAGGCTTTAATGGGCATGTAGGTGAAGGTAACAGAGGTGATGAGGAGGTGATGGGTAGGTATGGTTTTAAGGAGAGGAATGTGGAAGGGCAGATGGTGGTAGATTTTGCTAAAAGGATGGAAATGGCAGTGGTGAACACTTATTTTAAGAAGAAGGAGGATCATAGGGTGACGTATAAGAGTTTAGGAAGGTGTACACAGGTGGACTATGTGCTATGCAGGAGATGCAACCTGAAGGAGATTGGAGACTGTAAGGTGTTGGCAGGGGACAGTGTAGCTAGACAGCATCGGATGGTGGTCTGTAGGATGGTTTTGGAGGCGAAAAAGAAGAGAAGGAGAGTGAGGACTGAAAGAAGAATAACATGGTGGAAACTAAAGGAGGAAGAGTGTAGTGTGAGGTTCAGGGAAGAGGTCAGACAGAGGTTTGGTGGTGTTGAAGAGGTGTTGGATGATTGGGCAAATACTGCAGGAGTGATGAGGGAGGCAGCTAGAAAAGTACTTCTGGAAATAGAAAGCAAGACAAGGAGACGTGGTGGTGGAATGAGGAAGTGCAGAAGAGCATAAGGAGAAAGAGGTTGGCAAAACAGAAGTGGGATAGACAGAGTGATGAGAAAAGTAGGCAGGAGTACAAGGTGATGCGGCAGCAGGTAAAGAGGGATGTGGCGAAAGCCAAGGAAAAGGCATATGAGGAGCTGTATGAGAGGTTGGACACTAAGGAAGGAGAAAAGGATTTATACCGATTGGCCAGGCAGAGGGACCGAGCTGGGAAGGATGTACTGCAAGTTAGAGCAGTAAAGGATGGAGAAGGAAATGTGTTGACTAGTGAGGAGAGTGTGTTGAGAAGGTGGAGGGAGTATTTTGAGCAGCTGATGAATGAGGAAAATCAGAGAGAGAGAAGGTTGGACGATGTGGAGTTGGTGAAGCAGGATGTAGATAGGATTAGTAAGGAGGAAGTGAGAGCAGCAATTAAGAGGATGAAGAGTGGAAAGTCGGTTGGACCAGATGACATACCGGTAGAAGCGTGGACATGTTTAGGAGAGATGGCAGTGGAGTTTTTGACCAGATTGTTTAACAGGATTTTGGAAGGTGAGAAGATGCCTGAGGAATGGAGAAGAAGTGTGCTGGTACCGATCTTTAAGCATAAAGGAGATGTGCAGTCTTGCAGTAACTACAGGGGAATTAAGTTGATCAGTCACACCATGAAGTTATGGGAAAAAGTAGTGGAAGCCAGGCTGAGAGAAGAGGTGACCATCTGTGAGCAACAGTATGGTTTCATGCCGAGGAAGAGCACCACAGATGCCTTATTTGCTTTGAGGATGTTGATAGAGAAGTAAAGAGAAGGACAGAAGGAATTGCATTGTGTATTTGTGGATTTAGAGAAAGCGTACGACAGAGTGCCAAGAGAGGAGTTGTGGTATTGTATGAGGAAGTCTGGTGTGTCAGAGAAGTATGTGAGGGTGGTGCAGGACATGTATGAGGACAGTGTGACGGCAGTGAAGTGTGCAGTAGGTACGACAGACTGGTTCAGGGTGAAGGTTGGACTGCATCAGGGATCGGCCCTGAGCCCTTTCCTGTTTGCAGTGGTGATGGACAGGTTGACGGTCGAGGTCAGACAGGAGTCTCCCTGGACTATGATGTTTGCGGATGATATTGTGATTTGTGGTGAGAGTATGGAGCAGGTTGAGAAGAGCCTGGAGAGGTGGAGATATGCGCTGGAGAGAAGGGGAATGCAACTCAGTAGGAGTAAGACAGAATACACGTGTGTGAATGAGAGGGAGGGCAGTGGAGTGATGCGGTTGCAGGGAGAAGAGGTGGAGAAGGTGGAGGAGTTCAGGTACCTGGGGTCAACAGTGCAAAGTAATGGAGATTGTGTTAGAGAAGTAAAGAAAAGAGTGCAGGCAGGGTGGAGTGGGTGGAGAAGAGTGACTGGAGTGATTTGTGATAGTAGGGTATCTGCAAGAGTGAAAGTGAAAGTTTATAGGACTGTGGTGAGACCTGCGATGTTGTATGGTTTAGAGACAGTGGCATTGAGTAAAAGACAGGAGGTGGAGCTGGAGGTAGCAGAGCTGAAGATGTTGAGGTTTTCGTTGGGAGTGACAAGGATAGACAAGATTAGAAATGAGTTTATTAGAGGGACAGCGCATGTAGGATGTTTTGGTGACAAGGTGAGGGAGGCGAGATTGAGATGGTTTGGACATGTGCAAAGGAGGGACTTGAATTATATTGGTAGAACAATGCTGAGGATTGAGCCACCAGGTAGGAGGAAAAGAGGAAGGCCAAGGAGAAGGTTCATGGATGTGGTGAGGGAAGACATGCAGGTAGTTGGTGTGAAAGAGGCAGATGTAGAGGACAGGGTGGTGTGGAGACGGATGATCCGCTGTGGCGCCCCCTAATGGGAGCAGCCGAAAGAAGAAGAAGAAGAAAAAGCACATACCAATCTTATGTCCAGAAACCTTTGTTCATATGTTGTATGTATCCTTACTGATTACACAGTTAATAATGATTCAGCATATATTTAACCAAAATGGTTAAAGCTTTGCTTTAAATAAAATCTTGAATAACAAAAGAAAATTTGATTAACTGACACCTAAAGCAAATCAAATGTTGAAATAATTGATTGATTAAAATTCAGGGGTGTGTAATGTTTTTCACAAAGGGCTGGTGTGGGTGCAGGTTTTCATTCCAATGGACTATCAGATTTGTCCCTTGGTTGGAATGTAATCCTGCACTCACACCAGCCCTCTGTGGAAAAGTTTGGACACGCCTGCTCTAAACACTGTAGACATTTTTTACTTCATTCACTTTGTGTCGGTCACACAGGTACAATATTCTCTGTAGCAAGCAATAGATGACCAGTAATGACCAGCAATAGATGACTGGTTGTAATTATTAGATTACATCCCAAGTCCTCTGAATTGTCATCCACATATATTCTGTGCTGAATTTAGAAATATGGTCATAATTTGTAAAAAAACACAAACAATACAAACACTCCCTTACACACAGGTGGTTAGGGTTTTGCTTTGGGTGGAGGAGGTGGAAGCGCAGTGGTTGAACTCTGGATCCTAAAGTCACGAGATTAATTCCCAGCACCACCAAGCTGATCAACTGATTGGTTGGAAGTCGTTTTGGTTAAGGTTGTCTGCCAAATGCCAAAAATGTAAATTTTTACTCTCACAGTTTACAGTTTCTTTGGTAAAATTGTTGCTTTTGTTACACCTGACAAATTGAAACATTTGTGAATTTCTGTCACATGCGTCAAACTTTGTCTGTAGGATGCAAAAATGTATACAGACGCTCCCCACCTTACAAACGAGTTACGTTCCGTATGTTTGTTTGTAACATGAATTTGTTCGTAAGTTGTTACTGGGTTTGTTATTGACTACGCATATCTCCATATTTACATTTACATTTGCGGCATTTCTCCATATGTTTTCTCCATACATTTTCTCCATATCTCCATATGATCTAAGAGCTATAAATACTATCAAATAAACAATACAATATACTAAAACAAATAAAAATAATCAAAATACTGTATACAATATTTTGTATTAAGTAATAAAAAAAGAATTATTTATTAAAATGTATATAAAAATGTATTCACCCTAGTCCAGTGTGCATCATGTAGACTCGCAAAATCCACTCGTGATGTGTTTGCTTTAGAGATTGCTCTGTATCGATAATGCATGAAAATGAACTAAAGAACCAGACTGGCATTTCTGTTTCCTGTACGTAGTCAAGTCAAGTCAAATCAAGTCAAGTCAAGTCAAGTTTATTTCTATAGCGCTTTTCACAACAGACATTGTCTCAAAGGAGCTTTACAGAAATCAACAGTTAAGGTGAGCAATGTGTATTTATCCCTGATGAGCAGCCGTGGTGACTGTGGCAAGGAAAAACTCCCTTAGATGTTATGAGGAAGAAACCTTCAGAGGAGCCAGACTTAAAATGGAACCCATGATCATTTGGGTGACATCAAGATTGTGATTATAAATGTTAAAAACAATACAAAACACTGGAGAGTGAGAACTAACATGAGCACTGGAGTGTAAGATTATGAGTAATGTTCTTTCTACAGTCTTATACAGTCTTTGTGGTTATAATAATAGGGGCTACCGAGCAACTCATAAAATAGCTCAACATTTGAGATCATCACAGATCCAACACCAGCTTCTCCATGCCAGAGCCTTTAAACACTCCAGGAGGTCAGTTGAACAGAAGGTCCAGTTTTTCATCATTTGTCCTTGGCTTCATAATCATTTTTATTTCCTAATTCAAATGTTTTATTTGCATAACTACATGTGTTGTGATGGAATTTGGCAATTGAAAAATTTAGTTTTAATTTCATTCTGCTCAAAATGAACCAAATGATAAAAACGATTTGATTAAAGATTTGTTAGTTTTGCTGAATAAGATTCAATGATCCAAGTCAGTAAAATAACTTTCCAAGTCACACAGGTGTAGATTTGAATTTCTAATGAACAAGCCAGAAAAGACAGTGGAAAGAGAAATTTCATTGAGGTGACCTTAACAAAATGCTGAAAGGAACTAATCTCATAAGCAAAGCCGATATAGCGTGATGGCAGGGGAATTGTAAATGATTACAGCATCAGAGTAAATTCAAACAGTAATGTGTTGAAATTATGTTGAGTAGGAGAAGATTGTGAATGATACCTGAGTACAGGTCAGTCTGTCTGATCAGGGTCAGGGTCTAAAAGAGGTTTTCCAAGATGAGTTTTACTCGGAACAGGCCTTGCAAGGGTCGATCAAAGACGTTGTGTACTTGTGCTGTTCTGCACCTGACAAGTTCTGTAGCGTTGTTTTAGCGGTTAGAAAAGGTCCGCTTGTCAGTGCTCAGACCATATGCTACACACTGCAACAAGTCAGTTTGCAGGGCCATTGCCCAGAATTAAGACTCTTCTAAAGCTGGCTCACAAGAAAACCCACAAGCAGTATGCTGAAGACAACCTGTTTAAATGCATGAATTACTGGAACCATTTCCTGTGGTCTAATGAGCCTAAGAAACATGTTTGGCTCAGATGGTGTCCAGCATGTATGGGGACTCCCTGGTGAGGGAAAATAGTTTCTTGCCTACAATAAAGCATGGTGGTGGCAGCATCATGGTCTGGGGCTGCATAAAAGCTGCTGGTACTGGGGAACTGCGGCTCATTGAGAGAAACACGGATTCCGGTGCTGTGACATTCTGAAGCAGAACATGATGCCCTCTCTTTAGAAACTTGGCCACATGGCAGCTACCCAACATGAAAACAACCCCAAACACACCGCCAGATGAAGGTGAAGGTGATGGAGTGGCCAAGTATGTCTCCAGATGAACCCGATTAAGCACCTGTGGGGGAAGTGGAAGTTGGAGAAGTGCTATGTGTCTAACACCCAGCGGCTCCGCCATTGTCATTATGGAGGAGTGGAAAAGGATCCCAGCAACAACCTGTGCAGCTCTGGTGAATTCCATGATCAGGAGGATTAAGGCAGTGCTAAATAACAACGATGCTCACACAAAATATTGACACTTTAGACACAGTTTTGACATGTTCACTTAGGGTGTACTCACTTTTGTTAACCAGACCCAGCTTTCATTAGTTTCTGAGTTTCAAACAAGGTAGGATAAGATACTGTTGTCCTCCTTTTCTCCCAAATTCAGGATCTCGCCACTCACCATATTACAGCTACCAACCAGAGAGAGTAAAAGGCTAAGGCCTGTTTGCTCCCAACCAGTGAACCACATCTTTTTTCGTATTGCTGCTCATGTTGCGTTGAGAAAACTGCTACCTGCCCTTTTCCGCATAGATGAACCCATGACTGAGGAAACGAGTGTGTGTGTGTGTGTGTGTGTGTGTGTGTGTGTGTGTGTGTGTGTGTGAGAGAGAGAGAGAGAGAGAGAGAGAGAGAGAGAGAGAGAGAGAGAGAGAGAGAGAGAGAGTAAAAGTATGCCATCCCTTCTTGTCAGACAGCAAGGCCAATTTTGCTTCCTTGGATCCTGGCCACAGATGAATTTGGCATCATCAGGAAACGCAATCTCCTGTAACAATATGAACGCTTTTCTGTTGTGTTGCTCAGGAGCCTGAAACTACTTTTGTCCAAAATTGCAGTCAAAACTATATTTATTCCTGAAAACAAGTAAAGACGTAAAAGAAAGTTCTGTTCCATGTCGTGGAACCTAAAGCTGAAATACACAACAAAATTCATTTATTGATTTCAAACAAACGAGGAATTAGTGCATGTGAACAGCCACAAACTTGTATCAAGGTTTGTGCGTACATCATAAGAAGTCCTATAAATAAATAAAAATTAATAATAATTTTATCCTATTCTTCTTCTGATTGTGTGTAATTAATGGATGAAAAAAATGAACTAATTTAACCCAACTGCACTTTTACATATAAAATATCGTCAAAGTTGCCTTTAAGTTAATAAGAGAACATTAAGACAACAGTAGTAACCTATAGAAAGTCCTTGTATTCTCTGTCAAAAACTCATCATGCTATTCCACTGGGACAGGAATTTTTAAATATTTATGAAAATTAATGATTTATTTTATTATTAGGATTATTTGATGTACTGATTTTGCACGTCACATGAACATTGTTGGACCTTTTCTACTGATTCAGATTCTCTGCATATGCATCCATTTCCTACGACAGCGTATTAGGGACAATTTGGGATTTGAAAAAATAGAATTGGAAGGGGAAGTTAAGGGAATTTCCAAGTTTAAAACTCAACATTTTCAAGGTGTAAGTTGAAAAATTTGAGAAAAAAATTAAATTTAATAATAAAAAAAAAAAACTAAATTAAAAACTAAATTTTTTTTCAATTAAAAAATCAATTAAAAAAATCATTTTTTTGGAGAAAACAACTCACAAATTTATCAGAAATAAACAGAAATTTGTGTGGGGGGTTTTATCAAGGAAGAAAACCACATATAAACTTTTCAAAGTTTGGCAGACGTCACTTGTTTTGCATTATGCCTGAAGTGAAAGATCTAATCAAACTTTTTTTTCTTTTCCCTTGGATTTAGCACCAAGGAAAAACTTGTTATTTTAGCCCAGAATCAACAGATCATCATACCGAAAACATTTAAACTCATAAAAAAATATATTTTTTGTAATCTTTTGATTTTTAAACGTAAAATGTTTAAATAAATTAGAATATAATTTTGAGTAAATATTTAAATATTTCTACTTACAACTTTTTTACTTAAAACAAATTCTTTTCTTTTAAATCCCATTTTGGCCCTAATATGACCTTGTAAACTCCAGCTAACCTTCTTTTCATTATTAATATTATATCTATATTTTTGTGTTGTAAAGCCAAATTTATTTCCTTTACTATTTATTGCCCAATAGTTAATTTCCAATCAAACACTTATAGGCTTCAGTACATGAAATAAGCTGTACTTGGTCATTTAAAGGTCATTGGCATATACAGTGGAACCCGCTTATCTCGACCTCGGTTATCTCGACAACCCTATTAAGTCGACGTTTTTGAAGTGGAACCGCCAAATTCTCGCTTTTTCTAAGCATTTTTTATCGGTTATGTCGATACACTTTTTTTACGTCGCCGAACCCTAATATCTCGAGCACAAGGGGGGAAAAATTTGCCATTTAACGTCGGTTATCTTCGTGCAGCCGCAGAAGAACTCGCGAAAGAAGTGGCTTCAAGTCTAAAATTGCAGATGGTTGCCTTGACATCTAAAAGTCAGGATGACAAACCTAATCACTTTTTCTACATGTGATAGGAACTTTATTGAATCGTTTTAGTACAACTCAGCACTTTAGGTACTTGAAGACCTCTGGCTCATTACTTACATGCATTTCTTACCAAAAGTCCCCATCCTGCAGCTATACTGAATCTAACTCTATCATACTATAGTATTATTATAGCTGTCACAGACACATGATTCATTCCAGTATGTCTTTCCTTTCATTATAATCATAATTATACTATATAGGACCATTGGTGCATTTGGTATGTAGTATAAGTATTATCATTTCTTATACAAAAAATGACACTGAATACAGTAAATGGTGTTTAGATGTCTTCACTATGAAAGTAGTCGTATTTCTCATTACAGTAGAATGAGTCCTATGGGAATTTCCTAAATAAATTATCCCACAAACACCACAGGCACACAACAATCAGTCTGTTATAAAGCATGTGTGTAATCTCAGACAGATCATTGCCTCCTGGTCTCATTATATTGCAATGAAGCTTTTGAGACTTCCGGTTCATCCATACGGGATGCCAAGGTTCCATTGGCACAACATAGCGATACCTTAATAAGAAAAATCGTATCTCTAAAAGCACAGTGCACAGCCCTCGAGCGCAACGCAGGACTCAGCTGCTACAAATTATATAAGTGTATTGGAGTCAAGCTGAAAGATAATATTGTTACAGCCCTGCCACTGCTGGCCGACAACAAGCGTACTGCCTGAGGACTTGTGATATTTCCCACTGCAGTTCCAGCCCTTTGTTTTTGCACTGGTATTTCACAGCTTGAGCATACGGACACTTGGAGAGTCCACATGCCGAGCTCGGAGACCACGGGGATGCAGCCTTGAGCTCCTAGCCAAGCACTAATGCACAAAAAAACAACTAATTTGTGCTCGGGTCAGGGATCAGCAAGCTAGCTACTGAGCTGAAACATTTGTTTGCCTTGTGTACAGCATGCTTCCAGATAAATAAGTGCATTTTTTCCCATTAAATTGTTACATTAAATCCATTTAGTCAATGATTAACATTAAAAGAAATGCCTTCTTTTTATCATTATAGTACTAATTCGTGCTGTCAGGGTTATTACTTATTGCTAAGAGATGAAGAAAGTATCATATTTAATAGTGCACACAAATAAAATAATTGCACTCAAAACAAATGCAAAATAAACTAAGAAACAAAGAACAAATAAACCTGGAGGGTGGAACAAGAGTACAGAGCATACCGAGCATGAGCAGCCAACAACCATGGATAATAAAGAGTCTATTTACAAGTGGGAATAAACCAGCAACGTGATTCAGGTGCATTAACAGACCTGTGACATGGCCCTGTGATGTGCAGTGGCTGATGGGAAACAGAGAAAGGAAGTAATGAAGTACAAATACTTCCTTACTGTACTTAAGTCGATTTTTCTGGTATCAATACTTTACTGCACTTTTTATTTTTCAGACAACGTTTGACTTTCACTCGTTACATTTTTACATAAGTATCTGTACTTTGTACTTCTTACATTTTTTTTTAAACAGGCTTGTTACTTTAGTTTGAATCTATTTGGTGATATGTCAATATTTTTTATTTTCTCGTTGCACGCTGTTTTGTAGCCCATCAACCTGTTTCTTGTCATTGTGCAGCTTTTCTAAAACTGGTGTATAATTTATGGAACCCGTCTCAGAAATGTGAGATATAAACTCGAGTTTTAAAGTTAGTATTCTGACTTTCATTCTCGCAATTCCGTTTTTATCTCATTTGCAACACTTCATGGCAAAGCACCAAAGGGAACCACGAGATGCGATTCTTACAGAATACAGGAGTTTCCTTTTTATTGAAAAAAGAGCTTTGGATTCCATTTTCCCAACAACAAGATTTGGCCATATTAACTCTTCGGCATGATAATCCTTTACGATCCGTGTATGTTATAATAGATATGGAAGCCTATTATGTGCTTTGAAAGAAAATGTCGCAAATGAATTATAAACTCGCAATTTCAAGAAAATAAGTCCGAAATCTGACTTTATAACTTGCAGTTCTGACTTTTTCTCGCAATTGCGTGTTCATATCTCACAATACTAACTTTTTCCTCGCAAGTGCGAGTATATATCTCACAATCCTGACTTATTTTTTCGCAATTGTGAGTTTCAAATCAGCACCAAATCAGAATTGCCAGATGTGCACATCCGGCAATGAACCCTCTAGGGGTCGACAAACACGCCGGCGCGTTTTGTGGCATTTTTTCCTCATAATGCTGAAACACTTAAATTACTCTGTGTTTTTTAATAAAATTGTTTCTAGGTGTGAAAGTGTGTACATGGCGAAGGTGGGCAGTAGCAAAGTATGTTTATTACTTAAATGTACTTAAATACATTTTTCAATTATCTGTTAAAACACAGGCTCAAAGATGCACTAGTCCTCAACACCAAGACACATGTTAGTGAATAGATAAAAACAGTTGATTTGTGAGGTTTTATTTCCTAAAATCCAAATTGTACACCTCAGAACCGCATTAACTATCAACACAACAACCTCTTCACCATGGCAGAATGAAACAAAGATCAAACAAATCAGTCAAAAAAAGACAAAGTAATAAAACAATCTTTTAAAAAGGTATCTTCAATTAATAAAGAAAATTAGAAGAACCGTAAGTATTCATTGGAAATAAAATAACATTTAATAAATTTATATAAAGTAAAACCAAATTTTCAGCGCTGACTGACTGATTGCAAAATGTAATTGTTAACACTCATTGTCAACTAAAATATAGTGGAGTAAAAAATACATATTTTGCATCATAAATTTAGTTGAGTAGAGAGTAAATGTTGCTTATATCTTTGATACACAGTAAAACTAGAAAGTAGGAAAAAAACAATTACTTCAGTACAGTAACAAAGAACATTTACTCACTAATAATTACTGAGAAACTGTGGTGGGAGCACAAGGGTAACCCCACGGTTCTGGTGAGATTGTGTGGAGTAATGGTTCTCTCACTGTGTGTTTATAACTATAGAAAACTCTCTCTTTAACATCAACTACATCAATTATTCACAAATCACAATTAAAGATCACCTTTAATTGTATTTATAATCTTCTTCTTCCTTCGGCTTCTCCCATTACGGGTCGCCACAAGAGAAGGCATGTTCGATTTGGCACATGTATTATACACTGGATGCCCTTCCTAACGCAACCCTCCCCATTTATCCGGGCTTGGGACCGGCACTAAGAGTGCACTGGCTTGTGCAACCATAATGGCTGGGTTACTTTTTTGTATTTATAATACTTGAGACATTCAAATGCAAAAGCTTTTGTTTTTATACTCAATAAGAAGTGTTATATTTAAGCATTTTTTCTTTTACTTTTAAAATTAAGTTGA
This sequence comes from Silurus lanzhouensis, assembly GCA_039877035.1. NCBI lineage: Eukaryota > Metazoa > Chordata > Actinopteri > Siluriformes > Siluridae > Silurus > Silurus lanzhouensis. Next base: position 2,450,186 of record JBCEWE010000464.1, read on the forward strand.
AGATGAAGCATTTATGTGGCAGCCTGTGAAAACACTTCACATGATGACATTTTCCACTCTCCAGAGTTCTGAAAATGAATTATGAAAATGAATATCTTTATCTCATCCAAAAGCTAATTTCTATCAATTTTGAAGTCTGATTAATTGGAAAAGTGGCACTGAAGCATCATTTACAGCTTTTGGAAGATGCCCTTATGCAAAGCATCTTACATTAATACAGCTGAACAGTTGGGTCAGGATTATGCCACAAGACTACGTCTTCCAGAAACCATTGCACCTTGTCACTGAGTACGGTGCTCAGTAAGTGTTTATAAAAGTGCTCATGATTGTGAATGTGAATCAGGTGCAAAAAAAAAAACAATTGCAAAAAAATAAAAATGAGGGAATTTGCTCAAAGGCCAAGCAGTGGCAGGTTGAAAATTCTTGGATTAGAACTCAAAGTCCATTAGTCATCCATTAGCATCACCTGAACTACAAATGCATTACAGACATTTTGACAGGAAAATTGTCCCACTTGGCAACATCAAGGTAACCTAATAAAAAATTCCCACATTGTTTATAATTACTTAAATATTAAAAAATTCTAGTTTGCTATAATTTACAACACAAAAAATGATGTCACTCCAGAGTATTTCTCGCCACTGCCCCGATATCAATATGTTGGAAGGAGTCTCACAACATCCAGCACCAGCTGATTAAAAGATATATACTGCACATGTACAGCACTATGATAAATAAATAGATTCAGTGTCACTTGAATGCGAATGCATCCTTTTTAATTCTGGAAGTTTTTTCCTCATATCGTCTTACCACTAATACTGTATCTCTGCTTCACTCATTTGGGACAAAGTTATAAAGGCACTATTTAATTTATTTAAGACCTATATTTAAACTGTTTATTTAAGGTTCCCTGGTGGTCTAGTGGTTAGGATGTGGCGCTCTTACCGCTGTGGCCCGGGTTCGATCCTCGGTCAGGGAACCAACCCCAGCCTTTAGGGTTGCACAAACCTTAGTGCCGGTCCCAAGCCTGGATAAATAGGGAGGGTTGTGTTAGGAAGGGCATCCAGCGTAAAAACATGTGCCAAATCAAACATGTGGATGGTCCGCTGTGGCGACCCCTAATGGGAGAAGCCGAAAGAATGTTTTATTTAAACTATTTATTTAATGCTGCCTTTTGACATAATTCAGATTTGGATTCCTTGTCAGATTTAAATCTCAGAAATGTTTTACTTTCTGTATTTGAAGATTAGATAATACATTATAATTATGGTGTACTAAGTTGTTTCATGACATGACTTCCACTAAAGAGGCTTTGCGGATTTCTAACGCTGCAGACTGGTATAATTGTTTAAAGAAGATTAGTCAGGACAGCTGTTGGATGCTGAAGGCTTTGCAGATGCCCTAGGCATCATAGAGGCATCTGTTATTTTAACTCTAAATGATTCTTTAACTGATCATCACTGTTCTGGTTCATTAAGTCCAACTGGATTCTACTGTGGGGTCAAATCCTGACTGGAGGGGAAAACAGATATGGTCCAGTAGGTTATATTTGGATTATATTTTACTTGCCTGAGGTGAACTGCACAGACTTCCTTAGCAAAGCTCTCACGCTTTCTGTATTTGTTCTGGAGTGTCTGAAAAATGCTCTCTACAACAGTATCTGAAATAAAGGCCATGAACTTGGCGCCAATGCACCACACACAGAGGGAGAAAAAGAGATTGTTCTGGATGCTTTGCCTGTCAGCACTCCTTGTGTTCAGCCACATCATTAACTCAGCTGCTCTTTTGCTTTTCGCCTTTTTTTACTCATAGACCTTGCTGAGGAAATAAAACACTTTTGGTGCTTATTACTGAGGCCAACAACTTTCGCCTAAAATCAGCTGTGTTGCATTTCCATACATGGCTATATTTTGCTACATAAATCAATCTAATGCCAGAGACTTTAAAATGAATTCACACATCTGATTAGTAGGCTGCTTAACCGAAATCTCTCACTTTCTCTTTCTCTTTTTCTTACTAAATCATTTCTAATTCATTTCTGACTAAACTATTGGTTTCCGAAATATGCCAAATCATATTTAACAGTTAATACATATAAAGAGCCCCAAGAAATAAAGTTACATCAGACATTAAATGTAGTTTGTGTCAATGGTCACACATTGACTGTGTCGCCTGGCGATGCGATGTTTATAACACTAAATAAAAAATATATTTTAATAAAAAAAATACAAATATACGATCAAAATTAAATAGGAAATAGATTCACTAGGGGTGTAATGGTACCGAATTGTTTGTTTTTTACCGAACACGTGTACCGTATGCAATCCTTTTTATGTGCTTGTCCCTCAGGAACGTATTAAGTGGTGTTTTGTTTAGTCTCCGTCTCGCACTTTGAGTGCATTTTTATTAATATTCCACTTGAAAACATACACAACAATGCCAGGGGTTTAAAAAAAAAAGAACTTAGAGTTAGCGCAGTGTCACTGTGGCAAATCAGTCCGTAAAGAAAATACGCATAAAAATGCTAAAGAGTCAGTAGCGCTAGCGTTAGCGTTAGCCACTAACCAGGGAGTGTCTAGCGGCTAATGCTAGTGCTAAGGATTCTTTAGTGTTTTATATCCAGCTTCAAAAATTTCTCTTTAAAGAAGAAAATCCATTCAATTCCACGTCCTTCTGAAGATTAGAAGGAATGAAGACATTTGTTAAAGTATGCTGAAATAAGTATAACAGTTAAGTAGAACAAATCTTTAGAAAATTAAATATATAAAATGTAAAACACACACTTACTTAAACACGTGTATTAACTAAATAGGGTCTAACAAACGTGAGCTATTACTTTTTTTCATTTATTTAATTTTATTTAATCAATATAATGTGTTCCAATCGAATTGATTACTCAGTTAAATCAATATAAGAAATAGTGTATTGCATTCATTTGATTTATTCTATTTAATTTTTTTATAAAATATTATAAAATACTATTTTATTTATTATTCAACCAAACTGCCATTTTATTAAAAATAATTTATAAATGTAAACTGTTTAAATGTTGATGATCACAAATGTTAATAATAATAAACTGCATTAATAAAAAACAACAAGTAATTTTATGCTTTGTATTTCTCCCCCTTACTGTACCAAAAATGAACCCAACAATGGTTTAAAAACTGAGGTACATACCGAACAGTGAATTGTGTGTTTTTCTACACCCCTAAGATTCACAACTTAATTAGAAATATTGCGGTATTGCAATTTCAATGCAATTTTCAATAGCAGTTTCTAGTAAAGAATGTCAGGGGTAAATAATCCATGACATAGCAGTTGCTACTCAGTGATTCTACACTCATTATTTGTACCCAAATACAAAAATACAAACTTTATTTCTTTTATGGTCAAATTTAGGATCTGTCTGATGATTTTGCTCACATCTGATTCCACATCACTGGAATTTCACGAGCAGATGCTGCCTCTTGTGTTTGGAAACACCTTTAACCTCCCCCCATGTGTCTATCTGTCTGTGCATACATCTCCAGAGATTTGTAATTATTCTGGCAAGCGCGGAAATGACGGGCTCTTTTCAAGAGGCTCTCAGCAACGTTCCCAGTGTGGGCTGTATCACTTCATCTCCGTACTTTCTACACCAGGGGTCGATCAAAGGAAAAAAAAACACCACTGTGTCAATCAAAAGTGTCTTCTGAAATGATTAAATACACTTTTATTAGAAAGAAGGGTATAAAACTTTATTTTACACAATGTCTGTAAATACATTTACGATCAGGGTTATGGAGAATAATATGCAGTGTGCGTTCTGTCCCTCATACAAGCCGCCGAGCTTTTCATGTTGTTCCGTTATTTATGATTTTAAAATGTATTTGGTCTATTGGTTGCATTATTTTGGAGTGGAGGTGGTGAAGGTGGATGAGTTTAAATGCATGTACAAAGTAATGGAGAGTGTGTTAGAGAAGTGAAGAAAAGAGTGCAGGCAGGATGGAGTGGATGGAAAAGGGAAGAGTGTTAGCAGGAGTGATTTGGGATAGAAGGGTATCTGAAAGAGTGAAAGGGAAAGATTATAAGACTGTGGTGAGACCTGCTTTGTTGTATGGACACGGTGGCATTGACAAAAAAGACAGGAGGCGGAGCCGGAGGTGGCCGAGTTAAAGATGCTGCAATTTCTTACTGGGAGTGGCGACGATGAACAGGATTCGAAATGAGTTTATTAGAGGGACCATGCAAGTTGGACGTTTTGGAGACGAGGTGAGAGGGGTGTGATTGAGTCGGTTTGGTGAAGGACATTGGGTTTTTCCCTAGAAAAACGCTGAGGATGGAGCCACCAGGCAGGAGTAAATAGGGAAGGCCAAGGAGGAGGTTTATGGATGTGGGGAGAGAAGACTTGCCGGTAGTTGGTTTAAAAGAGGCAGATGTGAGACAAAGACAGAGTGGTATGGAGACGGATGATCCGCTGTGGCGACCCCTTACATGAGCAGCAGAAAGAAAAATAAGAAGTTGCATTATTTTAATAGTTGCTTGTAAAAGGAACTTTAAAAAAAAATCTGTTAAAAAGGTGCTGCATTAATAAACTGATTGGTATTCGTTACAGACATAAGGTGCTACTGCTGACATTTACAGCACTTCATCGTCTCACCCCCTTTACATCTCACGCAGCTTCTTCGACCTCACACTCCACTCGTCTTTTTGCACTTCTACCTCTCCTTCTGCTTCTGTTTTAAAACCTGACATTCGAGATGCTTTATTTATACTGCAGCGCCACTCTATTCAAGGTGTTGATTAATTTTCTATGGCAGCAGCTCTAAAAGTAGGCAAATCACAGTTTAGTTAAATGTGCTCTAATTTGAACACTATTGTTTCTATAGTAACGGCTCATTCACAGGCATTTGTATGATGGATACTCTGCTTAGCCTAGACCCATAAAAATATTTTGTTTTGTTTTTTCAAAGAAAAGGGAATGTTAATGTGGGTTTAATTGCTTACAATGTAAAGAAGTAATGTCCAGTGTCAGGGTAAAATCAGTATATTTTAATTCTACTTCATGTCTTCTGAGGCAGTCAGTGAGAATAGGAATTACTATACTTAAATTAACATGTTAAACAAAAACACAACAGGTTGTGGGGGATCTCGCCTTCCCTCACCCTCAGCAATAAAACACCCCAGGCACGTGTACCGGGATGTTGTACTCTTTGTACACTTGTGTGGCCACTTCCAACTCAACCACCATTGTCACTTTTGTAGTGGTCCTGATCTCTGGTAATTGCGCCATCCTTTAAAGATCTTTTAAGCCTGGACAGCTGGTTCCAGGAGAACAACCTTCTCCTGAATGACAACATGACAGAATAGCTGGTTGTGGTTTTTCGGCACAAAGCAGGAGAAGAGCTATGATTTAAAGAAAAAAAAGAAAGGTGCTTTGTACTTGTCACATGTACTTTACAGCACAGCGAATTTCTTACTTTGCATATCCCAGCCATATTAAGAAGCTGAGGTTAGAGCACAAGTTCAGCCATGTTACAGTGCCCCTGGAGCACTGAGGGTTAAGGGCTTAGCTCAAGGGCACCAAGAATGACAGCATGAACCCCCTGACCTTCTGATCAGTAATCCAGATGCTCAATTTACTTCAGCTCAACAGACCCCAGTGGAGGAAGTGGACAGATTTCAGATTTTTTTGGTGTTCCCATCATGCAGGAACTGTCATGGACCTGTCACATCAACCACCTGGTGAAGAAGGCCCCGTCAGAGTCTTTAGATGCCTAAGAGACTTTAAACAGTTCTTTAAGGTTCTCGGGAACTTTCACACCTGCACCAGTGAGAGCATCCTGACAGGAAACATCACAGCCTGATCTGGAAACAGCGCCAAACAAGACAGGGGAGCTCTCCAAAGAGTGGTGCAATCAGCAAAGCGTCCAATCCGCACTGAGCTCCCTGACCTGCAGTCAGCAAGCGGTGCTGGACCAAGGCCCAAAAGAGAGTGAAAAGATCTCGGCTAACCAAACAAAGGACTTTTCTCTCTGATGCAGTCAGGGAAAGGTTTTAAAACACAGAGAGAATGGAGAGGAATTTTTTTTCATATGTTTATGTTTATATCTTTTCTGCATTTCAGTTGCAGATGTTGCACAGCTGCAATTCAGAATGCCATACCTCCATTATTACCCACAACATATTAATACTTATATTTTCTATTTACATCCTTATCCTTTTTATTTATTTGCTTTAATATTTGTTTGTTTGGATGTATTTATTTCATCTTATGTCTAGGACCAGTTGTACTGTGTATGGTTATATAGGTGACACCTTCAAAATATATATAATATTGAAATATAACCAATCACCTTATCAGGTTTTATTATTATTATTATTATTATTATTATTATTATTATTATTATTATTACAACATCACCATCGAACCATCGCCATCACAATGAGAGACCACATGATTCTTGTACTCAGGAACGTTTCTAGTCTTTCTGGCACCCTAGGTAAGATTCCTATTGCCCCCCCCATGGCTCCACCCTCCCACCACAATTGCTCCACCCCCACACCTCACATATCATTTGCAATCTTCAAAAGGTTACACACATTTAATATTGATTGCAAAATTGCCTTAAATCAAGTATGTAAACATATACTGTATATTACATTATAAAACAGGTAAATCATTTAAATGGGTGAGGGCAATGGCGGGGCAGCTGGGGGCACCCTAGGCGGCCGTCTACTTGGCCTAGAAGCTGTGCTGCCTGTAGGACACATTCAAATTTCATTTAACATCATGTGTATCTCTAATCAGTTGCAGGTCAACTGTGAGATAATTAAGACTTGTACATTGTGCAATCAAACCACATGGGAAATATAAATACTATCACCAAAGCCTTGCAAAAAATCATATGAAACAAAAGAGCAGGACGGAAAACTCAGAGTCGTGATTGTTTTTATATTTTCTGTCTGGAAGATTACAGAAGCGACGTGCCGAGCCAAAGCTGCATTAAAGCTGAAATATTGCATTGTGATTCATCAATTGGCACGGATTAGTCAAACAACAGAGCAGGGAGGCGTATATTTTTAGATGTGGCCCATTTACATGCCTCGAAGCAATTCTTATTCCCATTTGTTTTGTCATTTTTACAATGGACTTTGTTTCATCCAGATTGAATACAGGCCTGACGTGTTCTGCTTAAGAGGGAGAAAAAAATGTCGGCATCAATTTCAGCAAACACGAATCAAGTTTAAGTTTCAAATGTGACCCTTCCCATCACAGTGGCCTAAAATCCTGGTTTATATCACACTGCCGTGTTATATTTAGCTGTTGCTGCATCAAACGTGTCTATTTCCATTTTTACAGTTTTCTTAGATGTGTACTGTTGTGTACTGTCCTTAATTGTGACTTGGGTTGCAGTAGATGTTACATGTTGTATGGTTGTGTCCCAAATCCCAAAGTTTATGTCAAGAGGTTTTATAGATCAATGTTTAGACAAATAACCAAGGGTCTCTGGTTAAGCCCGGATAAATGGGGAGGGTTGCATTAGGAAGGGCATCCATCTTAAAAACATGTGCCAAATCGAACATGCTGATGGTCTGCTGTGGCAGCCCCTAATGGGAGAAGCCGAAAGATAAAGTTTAGACACTTAACAAAAACATTGTGAAAATTGATTTGAAATCTTGTTGTATTTGAGACCGTAAGTTTAAATGTACTGAAGTTGTTGAGTTTGTATGAGAAGTGACATTTCAATGTCTTTCATTATATTTAAAGTTGATTTGTATTTAATGGCAGTAATAGAAAAATTCCATCTCAGATACTCAGACAAGTAAATTCTGTCAATCTTATAAATGTAAACCGCGTGCAGGTCTTTTAAAGAGTCTGAATGGCCACACAGAATTTCAAATGAAAACAAAAAAAACCTCAATTCTCCGTTTGAATAGGAGAAACGTCCCCAGCATAAATATTAACATAGCGGAACTCAACTGATTACACCTCAAATTTATTGAAAGGTTTTTTGTAATATATTTATTCTACTTTTGTACTTGTTTCTTGTCCTTGTTGTGGTGTTGTGGTGCAAGATTTGTTCTTTTAGAATTCATTCTATCATGCAGCAGTCATACAGTTATAGTTATATAAATAGTTATTTATTCCATTTAAAATGATAAACATGACTACTGACACAGACAAAAACTTTAAGGGTTCTTTGCTTGTCCCTATGTAGAAACCCTTAAACGATTGATGCGTTTTTTTAACAGAATGGGTTTTCAATAAAATTTTCAATAAAACAACCAAAAAAGAAACATTTCTTTTAAAAAGTGAAGAGAATTACACAGAAGGTGTGCTTCTAGAAAAATGGGAATTGGGAAATGGGAATATTGTTGCTTATTTCAAAAGAATTTGTTAATAATTTCTTCATCAACATTGTAGTTTATTTTTATATTTATGTTTACTTTGTGTATATTGAATTTGTATTAACTCGAGAGCATAGGCTATAATGTGCCTTGCATACATCTTGCACATATTCTTATTTTTCATTTATATGTTTTCATTTTATATATACACTCCCAATCAGAATTATTCAACCCCCTCACCTCAATAGACAATACAGTGATGTTGATGAAAGATAATGAAAATAAATGGTAACAAAAAAACCTCGTGAACTAACAAAATATTTATTGATACATATTTGAGTTATTTTGACAAGAGAAGTTGACTTAACTTTGAAGTTCAAATGAAAATTGTAAGTCTTGAGCATGAGCATGTACAGTATTATTCAACCCCCAGATTCAGTACCTTGTGTAGCACCCTTTAGTTTTTATAACTTCGTTTTTGATAAGTGCTGACCCAAAGGCTTAATGATGTTTCAGCTCCACTACAGGCCATAAAAACTGTCAGAAAGCTTTAAAAACAACAATATTATATAGGGGTTGAATAATTGTGACATGGCGATCTTAACAAAAAATACTGTTACACGCAAATACTACATCATACATTTTCTGTGTTGATTTTATGTATCACTAAACTCATTAAGAAGCCATCCAAAGCAGAATCCTGCACTTTGAAAAGTTTTTATTTATTAATCCTTAAAACTCTTGATTGAATATTTCTGCTTGCGAGTGTAGATAATGTGTAAGTGTTGTTTGCCTTAACAGCTTCTGCACATAATCTTTGCCATAGCCTATTTATTTATGTATTTGCTGTACATATATTTACAAATCTAACTGCACTTGTTAATTTTCTATTCACTGTTGTGGTAGAGGCTACACTGCATTTCATTGCTATGCAATGACAATAAAGATTTGTCTGTCTGTCTGTCTGTCTGTCCGTCCGTCCGTCCGTCCGTCCGTCTGTCTGTCTGTCCGTCCGGCAAAATCAAGACTTGATTCCAAGCATTTACTTTTCTTTCATTCATGACTTTTGCCAATGAATAGGCTGTGTGTTCCAGAAAGTGGAATTACATCTTGTTGAATGTTTGCAAGAAGAAAACAGAAAACCACCTTTATACCTCTAAATCATGACTAACACCATATTTAGCAAAACCACTGCCCAAGTCTGAGACAAGTCTGAGCCCAGCTGTGCTTGAGCCTAAGATCCCAGAGATGCACCAGTAATAATTGTATTACCCCTCTTTTCCCTATGTACAGAGAATTCATTTCAAATTGGGCTTTAATTTGCCCAGTAGTACATCGTATAAGTTAAAGAGATTTTTATTATGTATCTGTAATTTTACTTTTTTCCTTGAATCTTTTTTTTTATGTATAAAAGCTGCTTTTTCATGTCATGACCAACCTAATGTCTGCACAATGTCAAAACTCTAAATTAGATATTCCTATCTTTGTGCAGACATTCATCTTATATAAAAACATGCCCACACAGTTCAGCTTTCTGCAGACCATGCTGCAAAAACTCTTTCTTTTATATATATTATTAAATCGTGTGATATAAGAAAGATGTAAGTATGCAGTTTATGTATTTTTTCTTGCGGTAGACAACAACAGTACATATACTCAATTCTATGTTTCAAAAAAGCCTTGAAAGTGTTCATTTGAACTGGACGATCTCCATAGACACCCTTCTTTCAGCTTAAACTGTGAGCTTCACTATATCCAATATGTGTCAGGCGTTCTGTTGCTTTCTCTCTGAAGTCTGTGTGATTTTGGGCCAACAATTCGATTCTTAGCTCGTTTTTGGAGTGTTATTGGTTTCTGATTAAATGAAGTCGCAGCTCACATGCTGTCTTCATATTATTGTGAAATTCAGACAATAAACTTCGACTGAAGGCTTTCAAACACAAGATGATATGGTACTTTTGAGTGAAGGCTGCAGTTTGGAACTGTGCTTATTTTTTATCTTTGCTCCACTTTTTATTTCAAAACAAGCAAGAAAAAAACTTGAGTGAACCACTGTGTGTGCTACAAGATACAGCACCTTTCCAGAGGAGTGGCATTTTTTGCCAGAATTTGTCAATAGTTTAGCATAGATTAAAATACATGTCTGGAGAACCCAACATCCCATTCCACATTTAGATTTACTGTTATAATAACCTTCTGGGAAGATGATCCACTGTTCCAGCATGGCAATGCCCCTGTGCACAATGAGAGCTCCAGAAATATATGCCTTACATGGATTGGAGAGAAAGATCTAGAGAGTTCTGCTATAGAGCTCTGATCTCAACCCTACTGAACACCTTTGGGAATGAATTGGAACACTGACTGCACCCCAGGCCTCCTCACATCACCTACATCAGTACCTGACTTTACTAACACCCTTGTAGCTGATGAGCACAATTGTCCACAAGCACACTCCAGAATCTTCCCAGAAGAAGTGTGAAGTGAATTAAAAGAGCAAATTGGGAGTAAAGGTGGAAAGCGATGCTCAAAAACACATACCGTACTTATGGCCAGGTGTCTGAAAACCTTTGGCAATATAGTCTACAAAGACTTTCGCTGAAATACATTAAAAAAAAAACATTATATACATATTATTCTAGGAAGAGTTTAGTTCCATGACCTGTGTGCTTAGCTAGTGTGAGATATCCTTGATCACTTCCCCAAGCACTTGTAGGAGAGCAGAGATCGAGAGAAAAGGCTGAAATCAAGGGTATCCTGTCCACGTGACAGAATGGAATCATGTCCACATGACAGAGGATAAAACACTTCCCTCCAGCTAGTGTAATTTTTGGAAAAGAAACTGTGCTTATTATTGTATTGGCTAAAATATTGTATTGTATTGTGAAGCTTACAACATATATTTTTCTTCTTTGTTTGCTAAACGTTAGCGATGAGAATTAAGTCCAAGGATTTTTTGTGGCTGCTTTTTGAGAAATTTATAAATTTATTCTTTTCCTCTGTGGTATCGCTGTTTGTCCATGTTTTTGATATACACAACAATGACTTCTAATGCTGTTCCCTTTGAAACACTAAGCATTTTAGTTTCAGCAATGGGAACACCTGCGGTTTCGTCTCCTACGGTGTAGGCTCTTTGGTTGCCTCATGTTTTGAAATCTCACATCTCAAAGTGTTAATAATCAGAGCTCGTTTATAGGCACTGCATGCTGTTCGTTGGCATTCGATCTAACATAACTCCACCGTGCCCCTGTGCTTGTAATTGTGATTTATTCACTAAAACAAGTCAAGCTTTTTCCCTATAGCCACCCTCTGTAGTATCACATAGTAAGGAAAAGAGACATGAGGTGAATAATGTAACAAGCTATAGTTTCAGTAGGAGATATTCCCAACCCCTGACAGCACAATTATACAGTAGAAAGCCTAACATCTGGAATCAGGGTTCAGAAGATGTTTTACAGTCAGGTATTAATTGCAGAGCGGAGACTAATCCTTCATTTCTCTACTATTCCGTACTCACTGTTGTCTCCGAGTGGTATTATTACAGCCCCATGAAAGACAGAATTAAGTTTAGCATGCGAGGCAGACAGGCCGGGTAATCCGCATACACACTGGAGTGTGAGAGTGTGAGAGCAGACCAGCGCAACGTTAATGATGATTAATGGCGTGGAAGTGGATTAATGACAACGGGAGGCCTTGAGCAGGAAAAACCCGGCGCTGTAGAGGAAAGCTCTCATCCGTTCTCGCTGCCTACCAGCGGCGCTATGCTTCATCTCTAAAGCGCCCAGCGCCCTTGAAGGGCAGGTCCAGTAATTATCTCTCTCCTGGGCAGATGGCAGCAGGTGCAGACCTGCCTCGAAGCTCCTACATAATTACATTCCACTGCTTCGCTCAGATCAGACCTCAGGATGATTAGAGCCGCGAACTCTGGTGTCACTTTTGGAAAGTTAGCGATATCGACCGGAGGACTTTCTGTGCAAATAGCGAGCGGATTTTTCTCCGGGTATACGGAGATGGAGATGAAGTTGTGCATGCATGTGTGCAGGCTCTCTGATGAGCATGAAAGTACTCTGACTGTGGATTTCTTTATGGTGGCTAAACTTTGCATGGGCTTTTACACTACGCAATGTACAGGAGAATTGGCAGCAAAAAAACAGCCGTGCATTTTTAATTGCTCACTGGTCCAGTTATAGTTTTATATTCTTTGGTACCTGCTAAAAAGTGATACCCACAGGTTCTGCATGTGAGTAAAAATCAGGGCTAGCATTAGGGATTTTGCATGCACACTTGAGCAAAAGAAAATTGGTCCAAGCACAAATTGGCAAAATATTAAGCTTTTAATTGTCTTACCAACAAATCATCAAATTAGCGAAATCCATCTCTAGCTATTTATTTTTTTACTCTTGATGGTGCATCAGGTATGGGAGATAACCAAAAAATGAATTATTTTAAGCTAAGAAAAATCTCAAACATTTTTTTGTAAATATATTTTTTACATGTTTTTGTGTGTTAATTTTAGATCTCACATTTAAATCAATACTATTGTACCTTTGTAAACAGAACGATTTTATAAGTGTTTCAGTTTCTTTCCTTCCCTTAAACACTTCACTGCCATTAAAGCTCACAAGCAAATGGTCTCAATAGTGCATTTGTTTAATTCCTGCTCATTTTAAGACCAATGATTTGTCATTAAGACGATATTTGACAGTTCATATTTTGCCATTTACATGCAGGGTTTGCAGATTAGTAAATCCTGAACCCCTGGGCACAGGCCGAAGCAGTAATTTCAGTCAAATTGATATGCAGGCTTACCTTAGGTGCCTGGCTTCTACTTTTTTCTTGTCACCTCTCAAACTCATCCACCAAATCGACAAGGCCAGCTTTTTAACGAACTCAGTGTCTGTTGAGTCTTCTTCAGTCAATTTTATTTTAAAGTTTTGTAATCCTTCTTATTGAGGAATATAAGATTCTCTGGCATGGTTTCTTTGTGTGTTCTTGTATTTAACCTTTATTTTTTTTTCATACAGTATGTTTATCTACAGTGGTGTGAAAAAGTGTTTGCCTGATTCCTGCTTCCTTTTTTTTTTTTTTTTTTTTTAAGTAACCGCATTTCAGAAAAAAAAACATCATACCAACAGTAAAATATGGTGGTGGTAGTGTGATGGTCTGGGGCTGTTTTGCTGCTTCAGAACCTGGAAGACTTGCTGTGATAAATGGAACCATGAATTCTGCTGTTTACCAAAAAATCCTGAAGAAGACTGTCCGGCCATCTGTTTGTGACCTCAAGCTGAAGCGAACTTGGGTTCTGCAGCAGGACAATGATCCAAAACACACCAGCAAGTCCACCTCTGAATGGCTGAAGAAAAACAAAATAAAAAAAAATTGTTGAATTACAACAATTCTGCATAGATGAGTGATCAAAATTCCTTCACAGCGCAGTAACAGACTCATTGCAAGTTATCACAAACGCTTGATTGCAGTTGTTGCTGCTAAGGGAGGCCCTAACAGTTATTAGGTTTAGGAGCAAACACTTTTTCACACAGGGCCATGTAGTTTTGGATTTTGTTTTCCCTCAATAATAAAACTTTCATTTAAAAACTGCATGTTGTGTTCACTTGTGTTTTCTTTTACTAATATTTAAATTAATTTGATGATCTGAAACATTACAGTGTGACAAACATGAAAAAAAACCTAAGAAATCACTTTTTACACCACTATATCTCAGAGTAAAGAGAAAAATGCACACAATAGTGAAATAACTATGCAAGGACCTTTTCATTACAAAATGTACAAGAACTTTTGCCAGGACAAAAATAGAACTGAATGTTAAAAATACTATATAACATTTACCAGTTTATTTTAAATTTTGTGGTTTTACATTTCTTTTTCCTACAGTGTATATGGTGATGTGTATCACAGTCTAATGGTCCTTTTCACTTCAAGTCAAATTACCAAGGCACCTAAGCACCCAGGTTCCAGATTGCAAAATGGCTCCTTGGTGTTTTTATGTCTGCACCATTAAAAGCAATGTTGTGCCCTTTTATTTCTCACCATTTAACATTTTTATCAATTTGACAAAACTCACCACAGCAGTATTTTTCCAACACAAAAGCAGAGCGAACAGAATTACCTTCTGCTAATAAATGGCAGTTCATTTTGCTTAGATACCATCTTCACACTTTTTTCAGTGTTCTTCTTCTTCTTGTTGTTTGGTTGATTTTGTCATGTTATTTTGTGTGGAGCAAGCTGAAAATTGAAGTCAGGGTTAATCTGAGCACTTTTTTCTATTTTGAACAGTGATGACAGTGCTCACCATAATGATGATGCTGTCACTTCTTGCTGAGACCACTGAAGAGGCTTCTAGTCAACCTTTGCTTGTTTTTCCGATGTGCTCTTGCAAAACACTCCTACTCTACAAAAAAAAAAGTTTTTTCACTAGGGTTCTTTTTCTTTGTCTAAATGAAGATTTTATAAAAGCTTCCTTAAAGGTTCCTTCCTGGAAACACTCTCGGAGATAGCACCACTCTGCTCTTGATATTCTAAGAATTCATTTCCAGTTAGCAACATCCAATCTTACTAAACAAAGATCTTCTGAGTCCTAGCTATGTTTGAATAGTGACAACAGTTACCTTTAAAATTGTAATTATTACAGACTTGTGCATGGTTATAAATAGGACATCGCATCACCGTATTTTGAGCTGCATGACTCACGTAAGGCTTGATGCAGAGACTGAAAACATACTTCTCTGTCTAAACAAACCTGCTACCCTTTCTTGACAAGGATCTGCTACCAATGCTGTAATGAGTCATCTTTAAGAAAACCTGAGTCAGAAACTACATTTGGGTTTTTTCGAAACCTAACAATGGCCCTTACCTTTTACCCTAACCATAACCTATTGTTGATGCTTTCTAAATATTACGTATTTTGATGCTTTTCGACACCAACATACTGTAGATTGCGTAATTCAAATCCAGAGGGGCCTCTTTATTATTCCCTTAACCACTGCTGGTGGGTACGGTCAGCTCCTTCCCTTCTGCCTATCAACCAGACCTCCAGCCTTGAGGAAGAGGAGCAATCAAAGCTCCATAATGCATACAGAAGTAGCACGCAGGTTATTTACATTCTAAAGTGCCTTTGCTTTCTTCAGCCATTTTTTCCCTTTGAATCAGGTGAAGGTTTTCTGTCAGGAGCAGCAGATGTTGACACAATGTAGGGCAAGATTAGGTTTATTCCCAAGACTTAAATCATAGCATGTACCCTGCTCCCTTTTTATCAAAGTTCATTCAGCTTTAAGCCCTCGAACAGGAAATGTTATTACATCTTAGTTCAGACTAATTCAAAGAATTATATTTGAGAAGCTCATAACCTTGGAGTCTGGATCACAGTTCGATGATGTCTCTGCTCATAGACCTGATTCTGCTAAACTAATTAGCAGGTTTAGTAGATTCAGGCTCATTTGTCACCTTCGAATCAATCTTTAAACTGAAATGAAAAGAACTCTATGAACAATTTGGTATATCCAATAAAGATCTTGTTGGCTCAGTGTTCTTCATATTATAGTCTCATCGAATTAAATCATAGTCATGCTCATAGTCTCGTGAAACAGTAACAAGATGATGTATTAATAAAGGCTTTAAAGTAATTCACTTCTGATAAAGACGTCTGCCAAATGCCATAAATGTAAATGTAAATCTAATTCCATTGCCAGGATCATCAACCAGATGTCAAAATACTAAAAGTCTCCTCACCCGATCTGTCACATTCCCCATGTTCCCAGTCACTGGTTCTCAATTAATACTATACACACCACAAAATCTTATTGTATGAAATCACCTTGCTTGGACACATCTATGACTATAGTTTATTTCTCAATACCATATATTTTTTTGAGAATCAGAATCAGAAATAGCTTTATTACCAAGTATGCTTACACACACAATGAATTTGGCTTGGCGTCAGGAGCTTCCAGTGCAGGAGAAGTACAGACATAATGTAACAGAATACTAAACCAGACAATTAAATAATGCAGTATATAAAGAGCTTTCTCCACATTTGGAACGACCCTCTGAACAGTTCCAGAGACATTTAATTTCTAAAAATTTTATTTCCAACATATGTTTTACTTTTACTTACATACTTATATCTGTATTTGCTAATTACAGTTGACTTTCAAACAAAAATTGATCTTAGTTATTAATAGAGAGAAAGATTGCTGGAACTATCGGCTATCAGCAAAAATACCTACCGATAGTTTTTCCGGGTTCCGGTCCACTGTAATTACAAGAGCGGCCTCTAGAAGAGAATCGCTGGTGCCACGTGCTGTTTGCTTTAACAGGTAAGATGGCATGCTGCACGGAGAGTGCTATATTTATTATTAATAATTTACTAATTTTATAATTATATAAATTTTTTTATGAATATATTCATATTTATTTTATTTTTTTTTATTTTTTTTGTAATACAGTTCTATGCTATTTTACATGGAGCTTGTAAAAAATGCTCTTATAATAGGCTATATATCTCTTGAAAAGTAATGCTCATTTGTCTGTACAGTAAATAACAAAATAATAAACTAATCTAGCATTTGAAGGCATAATAAATACATTTAAAATCATAATAAAATCTCAACAATTACGCTGGGAGTCACTTCAATACACAATTTTGATTTTTTTTGTTACCCTCCCACCATTAAAGAAAGACAAAATCATGTGACCCTCACTAAAAATGGTTCGGGGACATCTGAAATACATGTTAAATAATGAGTTGTCTTGAGTACAAAAAGCAAGAGGTGAAGCATTTAAATAAAAACATAACAGTGTGCAAAAGAAATAAATAGTTTAAACTGATGATTTTTTTTATTATTAAAAATTATATCAAAGTATAATAACAAAGTACTTAATTAAAGTATTTTGTCTAGTTTTTCTCTTAAAATTGTTTATGCATTTTTTTTATCACAAATTAAAAAAAATAAAATAACTGTCACTCTATAGTATAAAAAAAAAAATTATTAAGGGAATCGTCCGACAATCCACAAAGGCAGTATTGGTGGTTGACTCTAGTTAAATTATTTGAAATAAACCCCCAATGCCTCTCTTTGGCAAAGCTGAAATTAGCCATCAATTAAAGCCCAGTGTGATGTGGATAGTCTGTGCCGAGCTAGCCCTGACTGTGCGGTGCAATTTTACCTCACTCAGCGGTATAATAGGCCCCATTAATCACACACTCCAGCTCGCCACCATCTGATCCACACCCCCTCCACCACCACCACCACAATAAAGCCAGGAATAATAGAGCCGATAAAGCAAACAGGAGCGGAAAATTATGCAACCAAATGACCGTGTAAAGTGTTACAAATGCAAAATGCAAATCATCGCAAATTTAAGCACTTTGAAATACACTCGCACAGAGAAAAAAGACAGCTGGGATCCATCAGTGAGACAGCGTATCAGCAAGACTAATTGAGACAATACTGCCTAATTAAGAGTGTTACGGATTGCCTTAGTCGAAAACAGTCATACTTCAGGAACACTTATTCGGGGTATGCAGTTCGCATGTGGCGCTGTGCAAAAGCCTTAAGCAATCTAGATTGTCTTATTCTTGATACTTATTCTTTGATGCTTAGTAGCCACATTCCCGGTTCCCACTAATCAATTTGTATGTGAAACAAATTGTTAATTTGGTTGCAATGACTGGAAGATCCGCCCATACAAACAAGAACACACATTCTACATTGATAAATCCTACACATGTGCTTGTGTGGAGCCTCATTTATTTACATTTATTTTTACATTTATGGCATTCGGCAGACGATCATATCCAGAGTGACTTACAGTTATCTACAGCTGAGCGATTGAGGGTTAAGGGCCTCACTTAAGGGCCCAGCAGTGGCAGCTTGGTGGTGCTGAGATTTAAACTCATAAACCTTATCCACTAAGCTGCATCTTCTATACCATTTACATATAGATATAAACAACTCAATATTCCTACACTAGCTAGAACCTTCTTTTCCTAATTGGCTGGATGTTGATGTTCCACATACTGTAGGTTTTTTTTTACCCTAGCGCCCTGTTAAGAGTCTTGGGAAGTCCAAACCTTAGTTGAAGAGTTTCCTTTGAGCAGATACATTACTTACAGCTCTGTAATGCAAGGAGATCTTTGACAAATATTAGAGGAAGCTGTGGAAATGAATGGAAATGCAATACACTGTGCTGAGTGTGGGACTCTCCCAGTGCAGCCGCCCTCTCTAGAGACTCCTGCTTTATTTGCATTGCAACATAGACAGCGCACTGCTCTAGTTTATAGTCAGTCTGTGAGCTCTTCCAGCTCACAGCCTTTTTTCAAGGCTGGCATGAGTGCTCATGTTTCCTGTATTAATAAAAATAACTCCTCATGCTTTGCCCTACCAGATGCTACAGTGTTTTTAAAGGCTTCGTTTGTTTTATTGGGCTGTTTGCCTGGATTGTGGTGCTTTTTTTGTGTCACAAGGAACAAGAAATAAGTATTTAAGTGTGTATAAACACCTTTTTTATTTGACTCCAACAAGCTCAAGGAATGAAACAAAAAACTGCAAGCTAAGATGTAATTCTTAGAACAAAATGTTTTTTTTTAATATCATTCCGAATGCTATAATGCTACTGAAGTCACATTCACAGATACTGACAGTGACTGAGACCACTAATACTTTTCTGAAACTCACAAGTATTGAGACTATATTTCCTTTACTTCATGTAGACCTGAGGCCATCTCATTTAATTCTTAAAAAAAACTATCTGGCACTGAAGCGTATTCAACTATAGACTATAGACTGACAGGCACTGAGGACTTTTTTTGGCTCTGACTGGCACTGAGACCGCACATCTTTGCTAGGACTGTCAGGTATTGTGGCTATACGTCCTTTGCTGGGACCTGAGGCCACATCTACCAATATCAAACCTTCTCCCTTGGGACTGACTGGCACTGAGTTCTTCACTCCTTCTAATTGAACTGTTCCTTTTTCTACAGGAAATGACATCCACTAAACCAACATCTCCTTTTGTAATTTACTAAGATTGACCACCTTTATTCTGACTGTCAGGCACTAAAGGTATATTTTGTTTAGTAATTAAATGTGATTTAGGGCCACTTTTTCACTAGGACTGACTGTTACTCAAGCTATAACTCATTAACTCTTTTTTCAAGTTTACTATGATTGACAGTCACTGACGGTATATTTTTCTTGAGTAATTTACCTGGGTTTAGGGCCACTCCATTGGGACTGACAGGCAATGAATCCATACCTCCTTTACTATGACTGCCAAGCACTGAAGTTTTATTTTACATAGTTATTTACTGCTATTTATGGCCACTTCTCCATTGGGACTGATAGGCATTGAAGGTATAGTTTAGTGAGTCATTTACTGGGATTTAGGGCTACTTATCCACTGGGACTGACAGGCACTGAATCCATACCTACTTTCTTATGAATGACAGGCTCTGAAGCTACACATTGGTTAACCATTTACTGGGATTGAGGACACTCATCCAATGGGACTGACAGGCACTGAATCCATACTTCAATTACTACGACTGGCAGGCAATAAAGGTATAGTTTGTTTAGTAATTTTCCGTGATTTAGGGCCTTCCTCCATTGGGAATGGCAGGCACTGAAGCCATACCTCTATGACTATAACTGGCAGGCACTGGAGGTATATTTTGTTTAGTAATATACTGGGATTTAGGGCCACTCCTCCACTGGGACTGACTGCCACTTAAAACCACCTTTACTATGACTGGCAGGCTCCAATGCCATGCCTCCTTTAATAAGACTGTTGACTGTATTATTTATACTGAGACCCATGCAGTGCATTAGTACATTCAGTCCCTTACAAAACATTTTGGGCATAAAATCACTAACACTCTGCATATCATTTCCTCTTGATTCTATCTCTGCTCCCTCTTAAAACTTTATCAGGGCTAGTCAATGAAGTTACACCAGTCTATCCTAATGATATCTAATGCTGGTCTAGTTTAAAAGCCTATTTACTTTGAGCTAATGTTAAAAAGCTGCATTATCAGTGATATATGAGACTGCAGAACCTTTCTTGGGCCTGTTTTTCTTTTAAATGGTGTGTGCTGTCAGTCCAAGATGCTAAACTCTGAGGTTAAAGAGAGCCATGCTGCTGTCAGATTACACTGATTTACTGTCACTTCAGATCACAGCTGGATTACACTTGAAGCTCTCGAGTGACTGTATCAATGCAGATCTGAAATGTTTGATATTTCATCTACAGTAGTCAGTCTAGCTCCTAAGCCACCCCAAGTCTCTGTCTGACTTCGAAGTGAGTTACATGCCCTTTTGCCTTGGAGTCTTGCTAAAAAAAGATGAACCGTAAAACATTTTAGAGATTAGAGTGAGACAAGAAAAGCAGAGCGATGCGGAATTGTTGTACTCATAGGATATTATATTTTAGTTGCATTTTTGAAAGTATTTTTGACCCAGACTTATAGCTTTTGCAATATAAATAACTAAGAACGGTGCACTGCGCTCATTCACTGTATGTTATATTTAATGCAAGGCTCTGTTTTAAAATCAAAATACCCATGCATTGACCTAAAATAAATGGTCTAAAATTAGAAGTAGTGAATGTTTTATTGAAAGTGATTGGAATCTTAGATCCCGTATTCCCATAACCTTTTGTGTGTCATTAATTAATGTTTTTTCAATTATTGTTTAAGGGCCTAATAAAAAAATCTAAATATTTCAGTCTATTCTTATGAAGATATTCAACAAAACAATCAGCTTATTTTCTCTTGGCTCCAATGATGGCCATGTGATTGCATCTTCTACAGGAGACAGATAAAATAAGCAATAGTTTGGACAAAAACAAGTGACTGGGATTGTTGTGGCTTGAATAATAAATCATCAACCTCATCTAAAACATCATTATCATTTTGCAGACGAAAGCATGTTGATTATTGTCGTCCCTTTAGAAAGTAAATAGGTCTCTTAAAGGCAGCGTGTGATGTCATTATAGAATGTATTAATCATGTAAATATTTCATATTATTTTTGTATATTCACTTTATGAATTGAACTGATTTGCCTGAGGAGGAGAGCCAGAATTCAAACACCATGCTGATTGTGCTGGCATTTTTACACCTGCATTTTTTTCCAGTTGGTTTCAAGTGTTTCAGTTGCGTAATGGTCTAATACTTAGTGTCTAATTTAACCAACACTGAGAAAAATCAAGCCTTGAGGGTAGTCTTTGTATTTTGAATGTGACATCAGTATGTGGAGATCAAATACAGACTTACTAAATAATAACATCCGAATTATGTGATGGATTATGCCAAATATAACTAAAAAGATTAGCCAGACACACTCTGGAGTTGTGATTTTAACATTTACAGATAACATTAAGTCCATCATTCAAGCAAGAGGTGTTTTTTTCTTGCATGTGGGTGTATGGAACACAGGAAGAATGCAGGACAAAGAAAGTGCACAGTGATCATTCACATGGAAGCATTTGCGAGTGGGAGGCTTGTGTGTGGCTCATGATGTGTTTGCTTCAGGGGGTAGGATTGGTCAAACCTTCTGCTGGAGTGGTTAAGATTGGTCAAACCTTCTGCAGGATAAAGCAAGTTTGGTCAAATCTTTTGCTGAGCAAGCAGGATTTGTCGATCGTTCTGCGTGAGTGGGTTCAATTGGTCAAAACTTCTGCAGGAACATGCGGGATTGTTCAAACGTCTATGAGATCAAGCAGTATTAGTTAAACTTTCTGCAGCAGTGGCTAAGATTGCCAAACCTTTTGCAAAAGTGGGTGGATTGGTCAAACCTTCTGCTGAAGCAAACAGGATTAGTCAGAACTACTACAGGAGCTGGTGGGATTTATCTGGTTTTCTGTGTGAGTGTGTAGGATTAGTCAAATCCTCTACCAGTGCCAGGGGATTTGTTCAAACCTTCTGTAAGAGTGGGTTTAGCTGTCTCTTGTTCAAACATTCAGATTTGATGTAAAAAAAAATGCCACAGGTTCTATAAAATAAAATTAAATAAATAAATACAACTTAGTCTGTGCAGTTACACAAGCATTGGGGCAATTTGAGTATGATTGTTCCTTTGTTCTCTTTTTTTTTTAATGACCTGGAATTGCCAGTCTGGTGATTGTTGGTGCTGTGCAGTAGTGTCAGATTTTCATCTCAGGTTTCACCATGTTATCAAAGTCTTAAATGTTCTTTACTCTGCACTCGTTCTCCCCAAGGAAATATTTAAACACATCATTTACCTGCTCTATTTCCCACACTAGTTTTCCTCACTTTTCTTGCTCTATGTAGGCCATCAACATAGTGACGTCTTTTCACAGCAGTACAGGTTCACTCCTGTTAAAAAATATGGAAATATTCAAAATCTGGAAGCTACTGAAACTTCATGAAAGGAACCTGATCCTCTATCTTGAGAAACCTCCTGTTTACCATTTACTCATCACAATCTTAAGGACATTTTTGTGCTTGGTATTTGTTTATTTGATGTAATTATAGTCTCACATGTATATGTTTGTTACTGATCTTTACAGGAATGTCTATTTCTTTTACTGATCTGACACGGCTTTAAGAACTTTTGTTATCATGGTTTGCTGCCATTGCTTCTGCATTGACTTCTTTCACATTTCTTGGGATGCCAAACCATTATTTTTCATTGATTAGCTTCGCAATTGCTCAGATGCTCTATAGCTCTGCATTTATGGCCTGTTACAAACACATAACCTTTAGGACAGGGATCTCTGAATTGCATGTCTTAAGGTTATGTTTAGTTTATTTTCCTTCCAAATGATTTGCACCGACTTTGTTCTTCGTCTTAATGACTGGAGACTGTCAAGTGATGAGTTTTTCATAATGAAAAAATTAATTGATAATGTTTTTATATAAGAAACCACGATTTATCTGTAGCAAATAAAAAAAAGCTTTGTAAGAAATGTGTGCAGAGTTGCAGAAAATTTTTACTACATTACATAATATAACATGTGCCTACCTGCACAAACTCTTCTATCTTGGGAGTTTAAATACATTCATGGCAGAAAGGTTAGTGACTAAAACAAAGCATTGACACTAGAGATGCTTTCTGTTGAATAAACATATGATTCTGTATTATTTATGTTGAATAAACATCTTTTACTAGTTTATTAGTAGACTTACAAAATGTAGAGCATCTGCTCCACATATTATATATATTTCTATAGAAACAGACCTATCTTTTATAAGACAACCAGGATGACCATCAGAACTGTTATAGCAAATTAACAAATTAACCCATACCCTGTGATTGGAAAACTCAAGTGGGATGAGGTATAAAGTAAACTCAATAAGACCTTCTAACCAATCAGAATTGTTTCTTCAAGGAATTCTAAGCGGCACACTTGGAACACATAAGGTTGCATGTACGAATCACAAAAGAGCTCAAAATTGAAGGTGCTATCTTGGTGTGAGGAAAGGTGTACTATCACTCATCAAGCACAGCAACACTATCCAATCAGAGGTGTTTGTGAGCTGTAAGTGTTTGAGAGGGCAGATTGCACTTATTTATAGCCATGAACTAATCACTAAAGGTTAAACATTAAAACGGAACCGTTTTCTATTTTCATGTTGGTTCATTATTTGCACAAATTGTTTAGAATTCAATAACAATGGTTAAGCTATTGGCTTTAATCGGAAGGTTATGAGTTCAAATCCCAACACGATAATGCTGGTTAGGGGCCTTGAGCAAGGACCTTGACCTTCAAACACACAATGAGATTATTGTAAATTGCTCTAAATATGGGCATCTTCCAAATGTAAAAAGCTAACATTAGTTTTCTTGATATAAACTTGAAGCTGTTTTTCATTTCGACATTACTTGCTTAGTTAGCATATAGTGCTAAAACGCTCAGAGTGCTCAACGTGCTCAGATATAGAATAAATTAGGAATCATTTTTATCAATTGTTTGTGTTTTTTCCCCAAGATGACATTTATTTTACTGAAGAGGTGTAAAATTGTTTTGTTGTTTACACTGTGTTTATTAGAAATGAGAAAATAAAGTCTTAAGTACTTCAGCTATCAAAACAAGCTGGAACAAACTGGCGGGGATCTGAGGTAACGAAAGCTAAATAATGGCTTGAGCGTTACTGAGTGAACTGCGCTAACTTAGTGTGTTTTAAGTCTGTTCTCTACATGAATGATTTAGCGTGTCGTTAATTTAAGGTTGTCATTGCTATTGAAGAGTCTTACCAGTAGAAAGAAGATCAATATACCTAATGAACTGTGAAATCAGTGTAAACATTCTCACTAAATATATCACCAGTCTAGTAACTAATAAAGCGTAGCGTATGTTGACTGTAAACTTGCTTGTTAGCGTTATCCAAATAACATCATACTAATTTCCACTGGCTTTTTTTAACAGATTGGGTTAATATCTGTCACTGAAACAGGTAAATAGTTTCTTGATTACTGCCGCTGGGTGCGCTCTCCAGACCGACCATGAATGAAACTGATTGTTTCTTGTAAAACAAAGTGTGATTACAATCAGTTTTTAGTGCTCTTTTTTTATCACAGTATGGCAGTCAATCAAGAGAATTTATCCACAGAAGATTGCAATCAGATTGTTAGGAGTACTAATCAAACCGGTTTTCTTCCACAGAAATCTGTGCCATGTCTGCATCCCCAGAGAAGAAAGAAAACAGAAATGCAGTAATTGTAAGCGCACTGGCAAGCCTGCAGGGGCTGAGACATGTCCCCGCAGTGGCCTATAAAAGAATGTGAAGTGTGGCCTTTGTGAAAATATGGTTACGGAAAGCACCTGGGGTTCGACATTCAAGCAGCCGTTGTATTTCTAGGTGAGAAGAATTGCAGCCCTGTCCTGTCCCTGTAGGTGCATATGTGGAAGCAGATTTGAAATATAATGTGTTCTTGTATTCAGATTTGTTGAAAGTTTAGACTGTAAAAGTGACAGTCCAGCATATGGCATGTTGCAACGCTCAAACACCTACTGTAGATGTAGCACTTATCCAGTATATTTGGGACAAATTTGAACCATGTATGTATTAGCCTGTACCTTTAACCATAAAGAATAGCCTTTATTTGTCACATATACTTACAGCACAGTAAAATTCTTTCTTCACATATAACATCTTGCTTAGAAGCTGGCCTCAGAGCGCAGGGTCATCCATGAAATGCACCCCTGGAGCACAGAATGTTAGGGGCTTTGCTCATGGGCCCAAGAGTGGCAGCCTGGCGATACTGGGGCTTTAACCCCCAACCTTTCGATCAGTAACCCAGAGCCTTAACCACTGAGCTCCCACTCCCACTCTGAGCACCCACTATATCTTGTGTCCTCTAATGTTATACAGAAAGCTCAGTTAAGCTCAAGGTGTCATAAAATGTTATAAAACTGCATATTTAAATGCTCCTTGAGCCAGCAGGTAAGGCTTTGGATATTTTGTAAAGGTGCCTTATTGCTACTGTAAATAGCTGACTCTGTAGCCAAAAATGATCACTGTGAATATATACTGTACGTGCTATCTAATTACTGTATCAAGTGCCTGAAACAGCATTTGGTTAAGCTAGCTAGTTAATTCACAGGAACATTCTTGATATAAGTTGAGAAATCATGTTCACTTCATACATACATACAGTGCCTGTCAAAAGTCTGGAGTTTTTTTTATCGCTTTTGAGAGTATGTTCCTTTTTTATGTAACATACTAGGTAAAAGGCAAAAACACACAAGAATTAGACTGTGAATGACTGGAATACATTTCTGTAGACGGATGAGTCCAAATTTGACATTTTTGGCTCTAACTGGAGAACTTGTGTAAGACAGAGAACAAGAGAGTAGATGCTAGCAGACTTCCTCACCCCCACAGTCAAACATGGAGGTGGAAGCTTTGTTTTGGAGATGGAAATGTTTTAGACTTATTTCAGATGAAAGGAATACTTTGTTAGACAATGAGCCGAAGCAGACGTCCAAACTCTGTTAATGTTTTTAGAGAGCAATCAGTCGTCTGGAGTGTTATCTATTATGGAATGGCCTGCCCAGTTCCAGCACCTAAACCCTACTGAAAAGCTCTGGGATGAACTGCATCACAAGGTCAGAATTAAACAACGTTTTAACAAGAAGCACAGCAAAATATTTCAGCTGAATGTTTGGTGAAACTAAGAGAGTTTTTTTTAATGAAAATAAAGTGTAAAATCTGTACAATAATATATTTGTTTGGTCGAAGTAAATCTTCGTAGCATTTAATGAAACTTGTTTGTTGCATATAACCAAAAGGAAGTTGCATGTTTCTCTCAAAAACCATAAAAGATTAGTTGTTTCCAAACTTTTGACAGGCACTGTAGCTTTTTTGATTAGCATATTGTTTAAAAAATAAGATGCATTTTTATTTATTGATTTTCCTTTTTTTTCCCCACAAGATGACATTTTCATTTTACTAGAAAGGTGTAATTTCTATTGCCTTCAAAATGAGTGCCTTCATTAATGATGAAAAGAGAACTGTTGCATTCAAGCTAGCGAAAGCTAAAACCAACCGAGAGACTTGAGGTAACGGAAGCTAAGGAAGGCTTGAGTGCTACTGATCTGAACTAGCTTTCTAAATGCTTAGACTGAATTCTTTTTTTTCCTTATAGAGTTTAAAAGATCCTTAAGGTCCCATAATTCAGTCTGTTCTCTACATGACTGGGGAGTTGTTGTTTTTTTGTTTCTTTCCTAATTCAAGCACTAATGAGCATCCATTATAAACAGCTTTCACTTTGCACACGCACACACACACACACACACACACACACACACACACACACACACACTCTCACACACACATGCTAATGTTTTAGCTAAGAGTCGATAAGGTCTTTCAAAATGAGTGCTAGCAACATTACCAGCTCATTTTCAAGTCTCCTCTGTGTTTGTGCTCTGCCGCTGTACAAAACTCCTCTCCCCCAAAGGCAGAGAATAATAGTGCCTAGCTGATCGTGTCATTTTTTTGTTACAATAAAAAATGTTGTTTACTCTAATAATAGGGGGGAAATTGTTGTTTAGGCTTATTTTAGTCACCCAAGCAGTCTGCGTCCCCTCAGTTAAATGGTGCAGAAACACATTGCGACGTCAAAGCAGACCGCCTGATGTACGACATACTCTTAATTAACACATGGATTTCCAATCCAATTAATACTCTTAAACACTTTATGTTTAGGAGACTGAGTCGCAATAGACTCACTTTATCCAGCATTAGGTTACGCTAGAAATTCTTCACTGAGAAGGGATACATTTGGAGCACGTTCACTGACTCAGATTGCAAATGATATGATCTTTTACAGCTCATAAAGCTGCCAAGCTTAGTCCTAGACAAACTGACTCATTTCTACTAATGTCCACTAAATTTGACTCTAAAGTTGTTTCTATATTATTTGACTATTTACATTTTGGAACCACTTTGTTATATTATGTCTTTTACATCACAACATCATACAGTTTGGATTACTGATCATGCAGCCTGTCTGGCAAATAGAAACCAATGGAAAAGAACAGTTATGAAGTTTGATACTGTGCTTCTTAATTATTTATCAAACAGTTTGTCTTTACACTAAAGCAAAATTGAGATATCTTTAAGGCATTAAGGCATATAGATAGATAGATAGATAGATAGATAGATAGATAGATAGATAGATAGATAGATAGATAGATAGATAGATAGATAGATAGATAGACAGACAGACAGACAGACAGACAGACAGACAGACAGACAGATAGGGAAGTTTGATTGATTGTTGAGCAGTCAAACAGTCAGAATGTTTTGCCGTTAAAAAGGGGGACCAACACAAGAATTCATGTAACATACTCTTTATTTATTTGCTTTCTTTTTCTTTGTTTTATTTTTCTCCCCATCCTATTCCCTCATGCCAGACAGTCATATAAAGCATTTCACTGCATGTTCTACTCTGTATGTATGTGACAAATTAAATTGTATTTAATTTGATTTGATTTGTATATTCATGTATATAGGTATATATATATATACTTTTTATACTTTATACTTTATTATTTATTTACTTTTTTTTTTATCCTTATATGCTATTTCTTTTTTCATGTTTAAATGTTGGACAGTCATATAAAGCATTTAACTGCATGTCGTACTCTGTATTTATGTGTATGTGACAAATAAAATTTGAATATATGGCAGGTGGTCAAGTTTTTCCTAATTAGTGTAAAGCATTCTGCTCTTGTTTTCTGTCTTACATAAGTGCTTCTGTTAGAGCTCAACTTCAACTGCAGCCAAACTTGGTGTGTGTATATTACATATTCGATCTCACTGCCTGTACAAATCCTATTTACTAAATATTTCATCCGACTGATCAAATCTATGTAGATGAATGGGATGGCAATAAAAATCCACATGCCTTAATGCTCTTGAATAAATGATCAGCTGTTTCTCAATACGCCTGGTGAACGAGCAGGTGGGATGTGTGCAGCAACAAAACAGAGGACATGTCGATAAAGAAATGTGGGAATGTCATAAAAGCAGCCATGTTTATTTATATATTTATTTTTTGCACAGGTCAGGTCATGTTTCTGTAGTAAAAGCGTGTCCCGGGCATGGTGTGATCCTGTGACCTGCCGCTTAACAGCAGCTGTGAGAGGAGATGAAACGATGATGAATTACACCACTGCCTTTGATATGTGTGTGTGTTCTGGGCAAAGTAATGAAACCTTGCAAGACTAAATGCATTTTTTTCTTTCCCTCTCTCTCTCTCTCTCTCTCTCTCTCTCTCTCTCTCTCTCTCTCTCTCTCTCTCTCTCTATCTATCTTTATCCACACACATTTTTACACAGAGGGCCGTAAGGTCGGCCACTTGTCGCTGCTCTGCAATCTGCCCCCTTAAATTGGTTGCGATAACACATAGAGCACATCGGCACTAACAGCATCCTCTGTTACTTGCTCGAACACATTCTAACTGTATAAATCTACATACACCACAGCACTGTTTCTGAATTCTCACAGCTGTGACACACTGTCATATCTGCACTTAAAATGTTATATTAAAATAATTCTAATTATATTACAATTATATTAATATAGTATAATACGATTTCTTTTTTCTGTAACACTCTCTTACTGTACCTGTAACACACATTGTTACATGCTGCATGTACTGTAGCTGCCTCTTTCACTGATACTCTCCATCATCATATTTACTACTACTACTAATTGAAGTAGGAGTCCCTGGTGGTCTAGTGGTTAGGATGCGGGGCTCTCACCGCTGCTGTTTAATCTCCGGTCAGGGGACCAACCCCAGCCACTCTTAGTGCCGGTCTCAAGCCCGGATAAATGGGGAGGGTTTCATTAGGAAGGGCATCCAGGGTAAAAACATGTGGATGATCCGCTGTGGCAACCCCTAATGGGAGAAGCCGAAAGAAAGAAAGAAACTAATTGAAGTAGGAGACCCAAACCTGTTTAAGCTTAACACTGTCCCTGTGCACACAGCCAGCTCCATGAAGATATGCTTTACATGAGTCGGAGTGGAAGATAGGTGTGAAGTGGTCCGCTATAGATCTCTGACCTCAACTCTTCTGAATCCCAGACCTCAACACCTCACCTGCATCAGTACCTGACTTTACTAACACCCTTGTAGATGAATGAGCCCAAATCTCCATAAGCACACTCCAAAATCTAGTGAAACCTTTTATTTTCAGAAGAGTGAAGGTTATTATAAGCGCAAATGTGAAACAGGATGTCCAAAAAGCACATACAAATCTTACAACCAGGTGTCCACAATTTTTGTCCACATAGTGAGCAAAATATAAAAAATATGAAGCCACCTTTTAAAATAAAACTGAAGCTGTAAGCACACAGAATAGACAAGACAATGACCTAAAATGCTGCAATCTATACAATAATTGTTCAGGAACAAGAAATAGGCAATTAGGAGACAATGACAAGAAAAAGGCTGATTGTGTTTTTTTCCTCATAGAGTCCAAAAGAACTTACTGAAACCAACAAAGAAATTAATTTCAGATAACTTTTTTTTTGTAAATATTGCATTGTTTTTATTAGGATTAAGTGTTTTACATATATAACTCCATATAATATTTCTTATATATTAATCATAATAATTAAGAGGTTGTATGTATGTAATGTGTGAACATTTTCTCCTCAAAGTTGATGTGTTCGAAGCAGAAAAAATGGGCAAGCGTAAGGATTTGAGCGAGTTTGTCAAGTTTGAGTCTAACCACTGATCGACCTCTGACCACCTGACATTTCATTTGC
This sequence comes from Silurus lanzhouensis, assembly GCA_039877035.1. Taxonomy (NCBI): domain Eukaryota; kingdom Metazoa; phylum Chordata; class Actinopteri; order Siluriformes; family Siluridae; genus Silurus; species Silurus lanzhouensis. The sequence goes on from JBCEWE010000464.1 coordinate 2,480,780, forward strand.
ATGAAATCGTTAAATTGCATCTCCATAGCAATAACCAAAAATCCAGAAACAGAATATCAATTATTCATTTACTTATTTAACATTTAATTGACATGAATACAACAAATTTTGTCTAAATAGGAAAATAATTCAACAGTTGTCTCAGTGCTTGGTAATTAGATTCAATATGCCAAAGCAATGTTGGGGGCTTCACTGACTCATTATTTCTGTCTCCCTCGCATGAGTTAAACTTGCTCCTGAGGCTCCAGTGACCACTGTTACTGCCTTTTCTCCTCGGATCTTCCCACTTCGTCCAGGCCTGCCTCTGGGTAGTGTTCTCTTCGATTGGAGGCCACTCTGTGCAGCTGGGGATGGTTTCTCATCAACAAAGTAGTGAATGTCAAAAGTCTGCTACACTGACTCAGGACTAAGGTTTGCTCTGATCACCATCACTGCACCCCGCAACATTGTTTAGCTGTAATAAATGGACATTTGGTGCAACCCAGATGAGGATGGGTTCCTTCTTGAGTCTGGTTCCTCTCAAGGGTTCTTCCTTATGCCATCACAGGGAGTTTTTTCTTGCCACAGTCGCCACCGGCTTACTAATCAGGGAAAAACTTACACTTATAAAGAACATCTTATTTATTTTATCACCACATTATCTGTGTAAAGCTGCTTTGAGACAATAGTCATTGTTAAAAGCGCAATACAAATAAAAATGAATTTAATTTAATTTAATATTTGAACCCATATTGTATGTCATCGTATTTTTGGTAAAAAGCTGCATTAAATTTTCCTGTCTTTTTGTTGGAGAATGCCCCCCTCCTCTCTCTCTCTCTCTCTCTCTCTCTCTCTCTCTCTCTCTCTCTCTCTCTCTCTCTAACAGCATTGTTTGGTCTTTTCTTACCTCTTCCACTAAATTTCAAGGAATGTTTGTTTAATTCTCATGTTAAAAATGAGCTGATTTTTTCTGAAATTGTCTAAATGTGAATTTGGATAGTGTTTCCACACCATACTTTTCCACATCCCAGTCTTGGTTGCAAACTGGTGGTTGTGGACCTCTGTGTTACACAAATTAAGCTGATTTTTAAACAGAATATAGTACAAGATTTTGTATTTTATTCTACATTTTTTTAACCTTTACTGCTGGATCCTTCTTGATTGAAGCAGTTAGCTGCTCAGCTCTGTGCCTGGATGCCCATGAGGCTTATTTGAATAAATGAAATGAATGAATTTACATTTTAGATGGCGTCAGCACTCGATGACTAATAAGTCTGTGCTGTTTTCAGTCCCACGCTGTGCAAAACAATGACGACTTCCTCACCCAGGAAAACAACAATGTTCCATGTTTATAAGAAATAGTTTATTTTTCCATAATTGTGCCTACTGAAAGGTGCAGGATCATGCTAATAAACACGGCAGCCATTGTTTCATCGCTCATCTTAAAAAAACAAAAAGAGTCTATAATTCTCTGCTTTGTTTCAAATGCACCTATCCAGCATGCTATCTTTTCACTTCACTCTATATTGTCTTTAAAAGGCTGATCGATAGCAGACTCCGTACCTTTATGACTTCTCGGTCCGTCACTCGCTCTTTGGCCGCGGAGTTTACTTTGGCTGGAGATGAAAAGCAAAGTGAAGGTGAAGATGATATCTCACAGGTTTTTAAGTGTCTAGGCAGGCTGAGATGATGAGACCAAAGAACACACGCTCGGTTATTGAGCTTTTCTTAAAGAGGCCATTATACAGAGCAACACTTTAATCGCTCTCAGTGCTCACAGCTATGATAGCACTTTGATTTATCTCCCTGGCTTCAATAAAAATTTACAAATCTTGCTTTGGACAAGTAAACGATGAAGATGATGATGATGACTCATCTAGAGGTGAATTTTTTTTTTTGAACACTTTCTACCTTCACAATTTATATAAATACAGTAACATGTAGAATATGAGCACTCATATTCAATAAAATCTAAAGAACCTCATGCTGATGAATTTTTTAATCTATATTTATGGCATGTGGCAGACATTCGTATACACAGCAACGTGCATTCATCACGTTCATAAAACTGAGCAGCTACCAGATTGAGGGCCTAGCTTGAGGGCTGAAATTTTAACTCACAACCTTCGGAGTCGAAGGCCACAGCCTTAACCACTAAGCTACCACCTTCCCAAGGATGTTTAGAGGAACCCACTGTGTAGCTGTCATGATAGGTTAGTCAAATATACATGAAGTATTGGCTATTTTATTGGAATTTCTTCCCCTGAACACATTCATAATTCCAGTAGTCTTATATCTATCACATCATAATAGCTTAAGTCAAAACGCACCTCTTTACATTATACTCTAATATTCTCATCGCAGCATGACATACTTTATGCTATGTCATGTCGGAAACTCTACTGCTTTTTAGGCGTAGTTTCCAATTTAGGACATTTTAGGGTCAATCTACATATTTTATGACAATTCCATCTTTCAACTACCTGGCAACTAGCATTGATTTTATTTCCAAGGAACTGTGCTAGTATGGAATACGTACTCAGTACCTATATTGAGTACAAAATGTCAATATAAGACGATCAATGTGATTCTGTTCATCAGCTAGTTAGCACTAACGTAAGTCAAGCTTTTGCCTCTTATTCTAGAAATGAAAGGGAAGATATACGCTAGTTAGAAATTTTAATATAATGATCGGAAAAAAATTATCAAATAAAAAGATTCAGTTCTTTGTCTAATTTAGGGAAATAATAGCTTAGTGTTTAAGGCTCTGGATTGCTGAGGAGAAGGTCAGGAGTTCAAAACCCAAGCTGAAAACAATAATATAACAATCATTTCAATGTGCTGTTAGGTATATGTGTTAAGAAAAAATTACCTTTACCCATGTTTTTCCCTCATCATCTAGCTACTTTTTTGAGGTTTATGTAGAGTTAAATATGATGATGATGATGATGATGATGATGATGATGTTGATGATGATTATTATTTATATATCATCCAGGTTACACTGCATTTTCAAACCAGGTGGTGATGACTGAAGCCAAAAGAAAAAGAAGAATCACACATTATCGCTACACACCGTAAAGGCTCAGTGGTGACCACGTAATGTATACCACTCAACTGGTGAAACAACACGAGTTTTTTGAGCTAGCTCTGGCCAAGACAGGACAAATTTAAAGCGCCCACATCCCTGACAATAGTTTTATCTCTACAACTGCGCCCTGTAACAAACACGCCATTTGAGAGGCTTCGGTATTGACAAGTATGATGAAAACCTAGAAATACTCAAGGATTAGCCAGACCACAAAGTATCCTCTCGAGTCACACAATTATGGCTGTGTTGTTGGCAAATAAAATTGCAGCCTGCAGCTCAGATGAGTCACTCTGAACTCTTAATCCAATGTTGTTGTTGTTGGGGTTTTTTTTTTCAGTAGACCTGAGCAATTAGCAACCAGAAGACTGAGGACTACCAGGGAATAAATCTTCTAGATCAGATCATATTCGCTCTCATGCTTAGAACTTTAAATCTCTTTGCCAAATGGGACAGGCTTATTGTATTGATGAGGTGTGTGTGGACTTCTGTAGGGACCATCTTTTTTTTTCTTTCTTTAATGGGATTTCGATGAAAGAGACCATCTATGTGTTCTGCTGCCTGAAAATGTCCCCTCTAGATCTTATTTCTTGCTGATTCACGGAAATAAATTCAGTGCCATAAAAGCAGCAGTGAAAGCAGAGATACATTTTTTGACACTGCCCGTGGGCCTTCTTCTCTGCTTTTGTCTTGCCGTGTTCTGTTATGACACTCTGTGTAAACTTTTATGATTAAAGTGTAATGTAGACCATCTAAAGACTGCTTAACCCCTTAAAGTCCCAGTATACTGTTTAGTTTTTTTGACTAAATGCATATTGTTTAGTACCTACGAAGTAAAATATTCAGTGAAATCAATGGGAAAGGTTTATATTTCTGAGTGCAACAGATTGGTAATTAAATTTGGTGCTCAAAGGCATGATAAGAAAGATAATATTCGACATGATGTATATATTTATTGTAAGTGGAGGGAAGTGGTAGCTTAGTGGTTAAACCCTGATTGGACGGTCAAGGGTTCAAGCTCCAGTATCACCAAGCTGCCACTCTTGGGCCCTTGAGCAAGGCCTTAAACCCAGTGTGTTCCAAGGGATCTGTATCATGGTTGAGCCTATTCTCCCACCCAAGCTTCCTAACATCACATACCCAAAAAAAATTTCACTGTGCTGTAATGTACATGTGACATGTAAAAATAAGCTTTATACAGTATGATGTTGCCTCTGTACGGGTCAGTTTTAATGAAGGAGACATGACCTGTGAGTCTGTCAGTTTCAGTAAACAAGGCACGCCCTTTTTCACTTAGGTTAAGGAGGTGTGACTTCTGTCTCGGTCAGTCTAGTAACAGAGGTAGGACTTCTGCCTTTCAGTCCCTGTACTCTAAATGAGGCATGTCCTTTGAATCTAATAAAGGAGGTGTGGCCTGTCTGCCTGTCTTTGTAAGTGAAGGTGTTTACCTGTCAATCTCAGTTAATGAGGCATGGGCTTTAGGCTTGTCGGCCTCTATAAAAGAGGCATGCTCTTGCAAATTGTCAATTTAATGAAGAAGGTGTGACCTCTTTTTCTGTCAGCCTAGCAAAGGAATTCTGGTCTCGGTTTGTCAGTCACTGTAAATAAGCTGTGGCACATGAGTCTGTCAGTTCAGTCAATAAGACTTGGCCTCTGTGTCTGTAAGTCTCAGTAAAGTAGGAGTGGCTTGTAAGGAAGTGAATTCTTCCGAGACTATTGTGGTAAACATGTATTAGCATTGTAAATATTTCTTTTTCAGAACAAAGATGTTAATTTTGTAGTTGGACGTACCTGTACACTAGTGCAAATGTGAGTTATGGATAGTGCAAAAAATAAATGTGTAGTTGATAAGCAGTGCAAAATACATAGAACGTGACAATGCAGTATTGAATCAGCTGTTTAGTGCAGTAACAGCCACAGGAACAAAAGCTATACTTCAGTCTGTTTCTCTCAGCTCAACTGAGAGAAAAGCTATGAAATGAAAGGAATAGATTGATGGGAATGATTTAAATAAATATTCCTTTAGAAAAAAATATATTAAAATGTAAGTCAGTGATTTTGATAGCCAGCAGAGAAGGTCTTGCTGGCCCTGATGGACCACCGCTGTGTGTGTAATGCAAAACAAAAAGAAACATTTGTTTCTCTGATCTTTGTTACTGCCCCAATAGGATTGATGGAATATCAAAAGCACAGATAAATCTTTGTACTGTAACAGTACAATTTATGAAGCTGCTGGTCTTTTGGAAAAACAAATTCAGCCGGTGTGAAAATTGTTGCATTTATGTTACTAAGTTGAATACACACAAGTCCTGCTGAGGGGCAAAAGAAATCTTGCAATCGGGTACTTTTTTAAAATTCATATAGAGATAGGGAATTTTGTCTGTAGGGAAGCATACTGCAGATGAAAACACTTTATTGTGCCTACACAGTCACATCAGGGCATTGTGTGAGCAATTTCTCCTTTTGATTTCATTTGTATGATAAAATAAACTCTCATGAGTTTATCCTGGCCTACCTTTCATAAAGCCAGTTTTGCACTTTGCCAAGGCACAATATAGTCGCACAACACTGCTGATTTAAATTGCTTTCTATCAGTTCTCTCCATGACATCCGTAAAGTGTTACCGTCCACACTGAACTGCTTTAGCAATAAACATTTGTAAAAATGTTTAATATTCCAAAGCATCTTCTATATACGTGAATATATAGGAAGTCAGTTGATCTCTTAGTGCTTATTGTGGAGGTGAAATAGCTCCTAGCCCAAGCTAATTTAAAGTCAACAGCCTGTTGAGATTCAATAACATGAGGAATTAATGTGACGCCTGCTGAGGTTGCACAAGCTTCATTATCCTTTTGCTAGAGGAGAAGAGAAAAGTCAGCAAAGGACAATGTGACCAGCAGAATTAACCAGTTTAATAGTTTATCAATATGCAGAAGTGTTATATAAGGGGCATAAAAATAACTCTTGTTGCACAAAGGCATTAAGATAACATAGTCATTAAAAAGGTCTCCATGCCTGTCAGTCCTAATAAAGATAGTATGTGTGGCCTCTGTGCCTGTAAGTCCGACTAAACATCATAGATGTGCCATTTGTGCCCTTCAGTCCCAATAAACATATGAGCTATTTATTTTCTGCATGTCAGTCCTACTAAATATAGTGGGTGTGGCCTTTGTGCCTGTCAGCCGCAGTAAATGTAGTAGGTGTGGTAGGTGTGGTCTGTGTGCCTGTCAGTCCTACTAAAGAAATAGGTATAGCCATTGTGCCTGTTAAACCTACTTATGGTAGTAGGTATGGCCTTTGTGCCCATCAGTCACATTAAACGTAGGAGGTGTGGAATTTTGTTAGGCAGAAAAAAAAAGGAGGTGTGGCTTCTGTGCCTGACAGTCCCAATAAAGGGAGTAAGCACAGCCTTTGTGCCTCTCAATCCTAATAAAAGATGGAACGAAGGTGTTGCCTCTGTGCCCATCAGTTGTACTATAGAAATAGGTGTGGCCTTTTTTTCACTTTGTGCCTATCAGTCCTGAACATTTAAGTCACGTAAATCTTTGTTATCGTAATAGCCATACACATTGTACAGTACAGAGTGAGATGAAATAACGCTACTCCTAAACGCAAGGCGCAAGATACTTGTATCACATAGACAGTGCTGACAAAACATATTTAGTGCAACAGGAACAAGAAGTACAGTATGCATAGGAGGGGCTATGGAAAAGACTGGGGGTGAGTAAATGGAGCACAAATATTCTTATCTTCAAACACAACAGAAATGATGTTAGAGTAACCAAAAAGTCCATGGTGATGACTGGAATAAAGAAAGTGTTGTGATAGGAGTCTGAGACTAATGCAGGACAGTGCAATCAAATCAGTACAATCGAATCAGTACAATCAAAATGTCAGTACATCAGTGCAGCAGAAAAGCAAGCAAACACATCATTAATGGTTTAAAGTGCGTTTCTTGGATCCCAGAGTGAGGTGTACTGTAGGAAGAAGCAGTACAGTGTTTAGGAATCTCTTAGCCTGAAAGTAGAAGATGTTACCCAGTCCTTTAGCAAATGGTGCAGAACCTTCTTTCAGACGTTAGAGGGGGGAAATAGATTGTGAGAGGGGTAAGAGGGACTGCCACAATGTTGGAGGCCTTGAGAATGCTGCGTGAGTGGGAAAAGTCCTAAACAGGGTGGTTAGATATACACTGATTCTATGCTCAGTTGTCTAAAATATCATCTATAGGGTTTTTAATTCAATTGCCTCAAAGCAGCTTTACAGAGATAAAGCAGTAATAAAGTTGTATGAAAGATTTTATAAGTTTGCTCTTTATAATGGTAACTTTATTCCTAATGAGCTGGCCAATGGTAACTGTGGCAAGAAAAATATTTCTTAGATGGCATGAAACCTTGAGAGGAACCAGACTCAAAAGGGAACCCATTCTAATCTGGGTGGCAGCAGATGTCTATTCATTACAGGTTTATTATTGTTGGGGTGTGCAGGATTGTTCATGCAACCTGTGGTCCTGAGCCCTTGTGGTAGACTGTTGATATTCATTACAGTCCAAATCCATCCTCAAAGTATCTTTTAATTTCTCAGCTGCATAGAGTGTCTCCAATTTGAAAAGAACTCCATCCAGATGTAGGCTGTTAGGATCAATTAAATGAATTAAACCTCTATAGTGCTTTTAGACATCCTCATAAAGTTAATATAATTAATTGATGATTCATTTAAGTTGATTATTGTATCCTTATAAGTTTTATACTTTTATTAGGGTTATGGGTCAGCCACAGTCCCTGAGAAAACATGTGGAAGAAACTTTTTTGTGACAAACCTGCCTCTAAACGGAACCCATTCTCACCTGGTTGACACCCAATTCTAAATAATTCTCTTCTATAACTGTGTAATATTTGGTCAAAAAGAACAGTTGTATAACCAGGAAGTAATAGCTTTCTAATTAAGTCAATTTTCATTGATGGAAATCTGGGTCCTAACCTCTCATAGTAAATCTGTTTATATTAATTGCAGTTCAAAGCCATCTACATGGCTTCATGGATGAAACAAGGTATGTTCTTAGCACCTGTCAGTCTCATTGAATTGGGTGTGGCCACATGCCAGTCTGCAGGAAGGAGGCATGTACATTGTGGATTATTTACATTTACAATTATGGCTTTTGCCAGACAACCTTATCCAGAGTGACTTAGATTTATCGTATTCATACAACTTATCAGCTATGGGGTTAGGGGCCTTGCTCAGGGGCCCAGAAATGGCAACTTGGTGTGGCTGGGATTTAAACTCATGACCTTTGGATCAGTAGGACCACTTTTACCTACCAACCCTGAATCAGAGCGTTTTACATCTGAACAAATTCATTTTGGAAGAGTGACTTGACTACATTTAGCAGCATAGGCTTACGGTTTATATTTGAAAACTTTTCCATTTGCTCTAATGCATTTACAACGAGAAGATATTTATGTTAAAATAATACACAAATTAATCACACTGTGAAAAGTTCATGCGCCACCTGAGCCTGAGTTTGTTTCCTTTTAATAGTTTCCATCTCAGTGGATTTTATACTGTACCTTTGCCCTGATGATCAATAGGATCTTAGGTGAAATAAGTAGCTATTGATTTGAGTGGGCAATGCTGGCTCTATATTTGACTGCTTCCCTCTGGTAACACACACACACACACACACACACACACACACACACACACACACACACCACACACACTTTTCTACACACATTTCTACACCCAACAAAGCTAAAAAAAAAAAAAAAAATGATGGAGCTAAATGTGATCCTAAGCCTTTGAGCATTCACCATTTACCAGACATACACACACACACACACACACACACACACACACACACACACACACACACACACACACACACACACAATCACAGATAGAGAAATGATGAGCCAGACTAAAGTCGAATGCAATGGCGTATGTCCAATATCCAAACAACACATACACTATATGTACAAAAGTATTGGGACACCAAACTTTTCCAGTCACATGTGGTAATTTTTCCTAACTGGTACCACAAAGTTGGAGGCACACAATTATATAGGATGTCTCTAGACGTGGTAGAATAATATCTTCCCTACAAGAAAGATATGTTTTACATGGGTTGGTGCGTGAGATCTTGAGTGGGCTGCCATAGAACTGAGACCTAAACCCTATTAAAGACCTTTGCGATAAATTTGGAATACTGACTGCACCCCAGGCCTCCTCACCTACTCTAACTCAGTACCTGGCTTATATAAAAATAAACACTTTCTGACCAATCAGAACAGCCAATTCTTCGAGTACAATAGTATAAAACGTTATTATAGTTAAAAGCATTACTGTTTTGCATGATCCGTGTGAAGTATGAAATCCACCCAACGTTCCATGGACTTTCAAACTAAAAAAGCTTTTTATTCGCATTGGCAATTTTCCTAATCTTTGTGAGTAAAATACTGATTGTATTTTTAGATGTGATATCAGTATTCTGCCCTTGCACAGCAAACCTAACCTCCTCCCTGTGTGTGTGTGTGGGCACATGTGCATGTTTGTGTGCGCCCACCCTCCTACAAGCACGTCCAGATCACTGAAGCCGGCCGATTTATCATCCTCATCTCTGATCGCTCCATTTATCATCCTTAGATCGCATCTCTGGTGGACGGGAAGTGTTTATTTTCACTCATTACAGGCTCCTGCCCATGCTTCCTGTGTGCTAGCTGGCTAATCCCAGATCAGCTTCCCTCCAGTGCTTCCGTATTTCCATTTAAATAGCCAAGAAACTGCACATTACGCACTCTGATATTGATTTACATACCCTTCTGTTCTGACATCTTCGATTAACAGCAGGAAATGTTGAACAGCTAATAATGTAGGGGTCAGGATCAGGGTTGTAATAAATTTGTGTTGACAGGGACTTGGGAAGGTGTCACAGCGGGGATTTTTAAGCAGCAATCCTCGAGTGTGGGATATGACGTCAGTCTGGAATCACAATCAAATAACTCATTTGTCTCCTGCGTGTGAAGACTGTGGCTGTTCTTTAACTTTGTTGCTCATTAATAAATGAAAAACAATATATTTTGGTTTACTGCTATAGTAAACTGCTACTGTTTCTCCAACATACAGACAGAAAATCTACTGAAAATATCTAATTTGAACATAAAACTTATATCTGTATTATTATTTCTGTTGTTTTTATCTGTATTATATTTTCTGTTTATTTTTATAGCCAAAAATCTGCGTTTTTGGCCGTAAAAACGAACAAGAACAATAATACCGATAATACTACAGAATAATAATAAAAAAACAACACAAATAATACAACACAAATAAGTTCGTTGTTCAAATAAAATATTTTTTGTAGTCTTTCTCTCTGTATGTTGGAAACATAATTCCTTCTATATGATATACATTAGCAGTTAGCGAAAATATACTCAGTAGCTGCTGCTTGTTTTCCGTGCTGCTTCTAAGACCCATTTAGAGATTGTAAAGATAACAAGATATTAAGTGTAAAGAGCTGTTTAGAGCTGATTAAATGTTTTATTGATCAAAACCAGGACCCTAACTGACCCCTAAACATCAGATGTAAAACTACTCACCCTCTTAGGTGCCCTCAGTTTGTTTCCATGTGATAAGCAGAAATAAGTGGTTAATTTACACAATATAATTGGATTGAAAACTGGCTTTTGAAAATTCTATACCAAGATAAAATGCATTTTATATTGTGGAATGTGACTTTTTTAATCTTGGCTTGTAAAAGCCATATTATTGGGTAGTAGATAGCATCTATAAGCCAAGAACAAAATGGGTTTTTTACATGAAGGAATTTTCCAACCAAAAGGTGAATAAGGTTTAACAGTCATGGCCATGATTTCTGGTAGTAATATCAAAGCTAAAATCAAATACACCATATGGAAATACATTTATGAACACCTGACCATAAAATGATGCACTTTTTGAACTTTTAGTGCCCATTCCCTGTTATAATAACCGCCACGCTTCTGAGAAGATGTTCTACATTTTGAAGTGTGCATATGGAGATTTGTGCTCATTCAGACCAAAGAGAGTTAGTAATGTCAGGTACTAATGTAGGTGAGGTTAGGAGGCCTGGGGTGCAGTCAGTGTTCACATTCATCCCTAAGGTATTGAGTAGGCTTGACTTCAGAGCTCTTTAGCAGGCCAAAGACCTATTTTTCCACTCTGACCCATGTAATAAGACCTTGACCTTGAATAAGGTGTCTTTGGATGCAGTAGCATGAAATATTCCATTCACGTGAACTAGGAGAACCAACCCTGTTCCAGCTTGACAATGCCTCTGATTTTAGGAAAGTTTCAAGCTACTGCTTTCAAAGACACTTTATATACTAGTGAGCCTCTAGGTTTGTGGTAAAAGTTTGGAGGAGAATCACATAAGGCTAAAATAGTCCAGTGTCTATATATGATGCTTTAACAATGTTGTGTAATATGAGGTGCACAAACATATGCACGCAGAACAAAATGGAATATGAATAATAACCAGAAAAACACTGAGATCAGTGTGACCGTGACTGATGCAGGAATGTAACGGGTGAAGATCTACCTCTTCCTGAAACACTTGAACTAGCACAAATTTTCCCTGTTTTCCCTGTTTGTCTTAAGTCTTTATGTTAAAAAAAGAAAGTGTGCTATAATTCCTTCCAACAGAGGTTTACGCTGATTGTATGCTAAGTTTGCAACCTAGTGAACCAGTGCTGATTTCTTCAACAATAGAGACTTAAAAGGCACTTTTGTATGTCGCTCTGGAAAAGTGCGTCCGCTAAATGCTGTAGTAAATGTAAATGTAACTATAAATGACTGCATGAATCTACATTCAGGGTTAGAGAGCAATATTTCAAAGCCATCTGTGTATTTTTCCATGACCATTGGTGAGTCTGTTGCAGGGGATTGTAAAACATAAGCAATTTATAGCAAACACTTTGATTTTGCTGCCAACAATGGAACACTATATTGATTGTTCCTGTGTTCACATAACAACAGTTTAAGTTTGGGTCGACTTTTTCAATTATCCAATAATAAATTACACACATACTTTTTTGTGTAAATGAAAATTCAATATCAATATTGATTTCAAAGCTTGAGGGGAGTTGAGAGCTCAGTAGTTAAGGCTCTAGGTTACTGATCAGAAAATCAGGAGTTCACGCCCCAGTATCGCCAAGCTGCCATTCTTGGGCCCTTAAGCAAGACCCTTAAACCTCTGTGCTCTAGGGGCACCATAAAATGGGTGACCCTGCGCTCCGACCCTGGCTTACTAACATCAGTGGGATTTACGAAGAAAGAATTTAAAAAACAACTTGATCCCCTGTCCTGCTTTTAGAAGGGCCAGTAGCTAATTGTTTTACTTGTTATCTCTTTCAATGTAGCAAATGCGAGCTATTCATTTAAACCACACACTTTGCAAATGTAGAAACAATTGTAGAAATTTAAGGATATAAAAGGTGAACTTTCCAAAACGTTGAAGTATTTTTTTTTTTTGGCCCTGTTCATCCCCAGGTGCTACCTTCTCTTCCAAACCACTCACGAGTGAAAATACCAAAAGTGGCCTATGATGTGATCACTAAATGTATTCAAAAGTTTGTTACATTCGGATTCTTGGATTGATTACAGTTAACTGTGTCAACTTCTGTGTATTATTTCAGCTCTGGTTAAATGCAGCCTGGCTCTATATTCTGGTCCATGTTGTTCCAAAGATACAGTCTCATCAAGAAGGAATTATAGGTTTGCTCTGGCAGTCCAGTGCAGCGTTTCTGCCATGTGGGCCAAATGACAGCAGGAAGTGTGGGCCGGCTCTGGGCCATCATTTATTTGCTATCTGGAATTTAGTCCGCTATTCCACCTGTCTTCAACAACCTGGTCAAAAATGAAAAATAAAATGTGCTGGCTGTGGAATTCTGCGCTGAAATATTGGCTGTGTATCGAATCGTAGTGTATATACACCGGCTGTGCCCTAATTATGCTGTCAGCAATACGGGTACACAGTATAACAACCATGTTTTTCTACAAGTAAGCACAACCCAAGTCTATTAACTGTGAGTTATTGTGAGAGGCCTGAAGGCTTTTATACCTGAACATCTATAAAAATATAAACCCACTCCTCCAGTGAATATGATCAACGCCATGCTTTATTACAGCGGCCACTGCAGCTTTTTCTCAATAGCAGTAAATACATTTCTAACTGGCTGATGTGCATTTTGTTTACAAAGATCTTAAATGCATGTAATAATACACACCAGTATAACCAAATTATACAGGTTCCATATAAATATTCTTTTGCTGCTCTTTTTAGTACTGAGAATTGGATCTGCCATTCAAGGGCATTTTTATTTTCTTTAACATTACATGAATATATTATTGACCTAAATAACCAATGAAAGCAAAGGATCTAGGTGACATATTGTTTTCATGATTATTGATTATTTATTACTTTTCAAATCATACAGGATGTTTGCAATGTCCTATACCAGATTTATAAAAATAAATAGATTATGAATATAAAGTTGCTCCTATAATTTTTTTTCCTAATATGTGAACTGGTGGCAAATGCAAATGTAAAATAAATCCACCCAAAGACGATATGAGGAAAAACCCTGAGAGGAACCAGATGTAGCGCTCCCCTCAGTATTCATATTACACAGATTCTACCAGAGAAGAAATCCATTCTCATCTAGATGACACGAAATATTCATTCAATACAGTTCCATTATTGTTGAGATCTTTTTTTTTGCACTTGTATATATCTTGAATATAGTATTAAGTTATCTAGTTTTACATAAATTGTCAAAAAAACTTGTTTAAATATATTTATAACTTTATTTAAATATATATATAACTTTATTTAAATATATATATATATATATGGTGTGTTATATTGTAATGAGAAACATTTGATAAATCTTTCTTCTATTTATTTAATAAGATAGATATTTTTACTTGCTAAGTATTCTTCAGTACAGTAGTGAATGGCAGGAGATTGTACATTGGTAATAATGGAATTGTAACACAGCTATTATGGTTGCACAAGCCAGTGCACTCTTAGTGCCGATCCCAGGCCCGGAAAAATGTGGAGGGTTTCGTTAGGAAGGGCATCCAGCATAAAACGTGCTAAATCAAACATGAGAATCTCAAACCTGAACATGTGGTCATAATGGAATTCTGCATAATCTTTATAGCTTTTTTCTGACATTATGTCCAGCAATATTTTCAGATTTTTTTGAAAATATCAAACCCAAAAACTATATTGAAAAAATTTTTGATAGCATATTACTGGGTGTCGCTTGCTGTCAACTGTAATCAATATTTCCGTGATTGAAAAAAGATGTGCCTCTTCTGAAAGATACCCCCAACACATCTTAATCAGCTAGATAGAAAGAAATTCTGCTGTTTGAGACTGATAATGAACTTAAGTACAGCACGTACTCGGGAGGGTAGAAGATAAGAAGCAGCTCTTTGTTGCTACTCTTTTGCGACTGAAAATAATTCACCAGGCCTTTTCAGGTCTTTCCTTTTAGTGTTCAACTGTTATGTTTTAGACAATTTTGTTGGATAAATGTTAAAGATCCCACACAATGAAGACACAAAAAAACACCTAGTTTATGTGGTTAGTTATTTTTAATGTAAGATTTGATGTAAAACTGTAAAATATCTTAGCTCTCTACATACCCAGCTCCTTTACGTTTGAGAACATGAACTAGCTGTGTTAGTTTTGTAAATTGGTATATTTACTGTAGCGAGTGAGGTTTTTCTTCAGTTCCAATTCCAATTTTATTTGTCACATACACATTCATACAGAGTACGACATATACAGTAGCGAAATACTTTTTACGACTGTCCAACTTGTAAACATGAAAAAGAAAAACAATATAAAGAAAAAAATAAAAAGAGTAGAGTAACAGAAAAATATGTAAATAAAGTATAAAGGAATATTAGAATATAGAAAAATATTTATAAAAATAATAAAAAATATATAAAAAAAAATTATATATATATATAATATAAATATATATATAATTTATATATAAATATAAATAATACAAAGATTATAAAGTTTTTTAGGGTCAGATTTACAAACATCAGCTAATCGTGGCACTTTTTGTCGTTAGTTTTAGGATTATTGCTTTGATGGATACAATCAAAGTAAATATTCCATTATGCCATTTAGATCATTGTCTATAATTATTATTGTGTTCATGTTTAATTCTAAAATTCTATTAAACATTGCTACATTCTGGGGAAAAAAGGGTCCATTAAGCTTTCCAATATAAATCCATACCAGTAATTTGAGAGGACTCAGACTCTTTTTCACTTTTGGGACTTTATTCTACACTTTATTGCATTTTGATCTCTCACCAGTAAACTTTACCAGGTTGGAAGCGCCCAGTGCTCATCCCCAGAGCCTTTTCTCTTTCAGTAATTTAGTTTTTATAACAAGTCTGAAAAAGCTTCATATCTGTGGTACTCCTAATGATATAATAGCCCCACTTTTCCCCCCTCTGCTAGGGGATGTTTAGTTTACAACATAGAATCCAAATGAGAGAATCGATTTGCTTTGCCAAGTAAAATTCACTTATAAGTTCTATTCAATCAGACATTGCAAAAAAAAAAAAATTGAAAGTAAAATGTATACAGAATGAAATTCACACAGAAAGAAACAACTGTTGCTATCGGTTGAATGTTTTTCATTAATAACACAATGTGATTTTTATTCCTCAAAGCAATTGGTAAATGTTACTGGAATGTTTTTGACATGGGATCTGTATCTAATTCTTAAAAATGTTCTGTAATTAACACGCCTCCTGAAATCATTTGTAACGATCACGTCGATATACACAGATACTTCTGGTCTTTTTCGAATCTTCTTCTGGATTGTTTTGGTGACCCCAATCTCATGATAGGTTAGCTTTTTGTTCTTACACTTTACATTTATGGCATTTGGCAGACGGCTTTATCCAGAGTGAGTTGCAATTTTCTCATTCATACAACTGAGAAGTTAAGGGTTGAGGGCTTTGCTCACGGCTCAGCAGTAGCAGTTTAGTGGTGGTGGGATTTTAACCAATAGGTTGGATTTGTACTGATGATCATCAGAAGTCCAACATCCTAAACATTCTTGATCTGGACTGTTCCTCTGGTGTGGTATCCCATCCACCTCGTAGTCCAGTGTTTTTTATATGCTGAGATGCTTTTCTGTTCTTAATGGTTGTAAAATGCAATTATTTGAGTTACTGAAGACTTCCTGGAAAATCCTGGAAGATCTCAAACCAGCATTTGTGGTACCAGTACCCATGCAATAGTTCAAAGGTGACACTTTTTCTTCATTCTGATGTTTGATGTGAACATCAACTGTACCGCTATATTCGCAGCAAATCAACAATTTATGCGTGCTGAAAGTTTACTGTGTCTGCAGCCTTAATGAGCAGGCGTGCATGTGTTCCAATGAAAGTGAATGTAGTTGCTGCCAGAGTTTCATTTCTAATTCTAAAAAAGAATGAATCAACACTTCCTGACCAATCAGAGTTAAGAATTCCAATGCAACGAGGGATAAGAAAAAAAACAAAACAAAATGAATGGCAGTTAAATAATTTGCCAGTGCGAGTATGAAAGATTAAAGTATCTGTTTTTGTTCTGGCTCGACTTGTGTTTTAGTTTGAATTGCTTTAAAAGTATAACTAACATGAAACATCTGGCCAACGACACAGCAGCTGCAGCCTTCACTTTTCTGTAATTATACTCCTAACATTTTGACAGAAGCTGTGTGTGTGTGAAAGTCACACCATCATCAAGTTTGATAGTAAATGGCTTCAAGCTGAAATAAAATGACTCAAACCCATGAGATATCAGACGTAAAGATCTGCGGCTCGCTTTCAGCTCAAGGGAAAAGAGTCAACATCGTTCAGACACAAAAACCTGTTTCTGTACAGCAGTTACACTGCTTGGAAATATAGTATATAAAAACGCTGATATGATAATGACATTATAATCTACTGAAATGAACAGGATCGTATTTGTTTCAGTGCATTACTCGGCATCTCATTTTAGACTGTATTATAGTCTTAACTATAATTACAAGATAATATAATTACAAGAAAGGAGCCTTGTTGTGTGATCAGGAAACTTAGACTCAAATCAAACCCAAATTCACTCCTCATACAATACATAGAGATAAAGTTCATCTTTGGCAACACATTCTCCGAAAATTCAGGAAATACAACAATTAAAGTAACAGCTCCGGGAACCATCGCAGGACCAGAAGTGTGTTTTGATTAGGAGTAAGAATCATATTCGTTTGCAATATAATTAGCAACTCTTGTCTAGTAACTTTTATTATGATGCCATTAAACTGAAAATACATTTCATTTTCTTGCTGCTTTATTGAAATAAAATCCTCACACACTTAAAATGAAACATTAAAATATGCAAAAATATGAATAATCCAATGTTAGTCAAGGCTGCTTTAAAGCATAGCCATCGAGGCTTTGAGTTTGAGAGTTGTATTTTTATTTTTTTATCCTCAAGGTTGCTTTCTCATGTCATCTCTTTGTGTTTTCCCTGCTGTTGTCTCTATTGTCTTGTTAATGAGGGATCAAATTGCTGGATCAGCTTTTTCCTGATGTTTATCATTCAAAGTATATCCCCATAGAATTGAATGGACAATGGCTAATACAGACCTTGTTGTATGGTTAAATGTTTTTATAATTCCCCATTAACCCGTTATTCCAAAACCGCCCGCGATAACCTGAAAAAACGCGATAAACGGACTCCACCCCAAAAATACTATTTTATGTATACAGTATTGTACTGTATTAACATTTGCCTTCATTTTATAATGAATAATTATATTTTTATTTATAATTTTTTTTTTTTTAACATAAAACTCCCATAAAAACAATTCCCTATCAGTTTTTTGGTCTATCGTGCTCTCTGCGAGAGACCGGGAAAATCAGCCAACTATGTTGAAATTAGTTATGTCGCGAAACCTCAGAGGCGCGAAATTCGAACCGCGATAACGTGGGAGATTACTGTACTAAAAAGAACTCCTTTGTATGATACAATATCATTGTTATGGCTCTCATCAGAATTACCGTAATTTCCGGACTATTAAACGCACCCAAATATAAGCACTGAATTTTACAAATATTTTTATTTTAAACATAAATAAGCCCCACCTGTCTATAAGCCGCAGGTGTCTACACTGAAACTAATGAACTTTACACAGGCTTTAATGAAAGACAGTGTCTGTTACACGGCTTGTATCTAAACAGTAGCCTATCAAGAAAGTCATTGTTCACTGTCTTCCTCCTTCCTTTCACAACTATTTCTCTCTGGAGTTTTTCTTTTGGTATCGTCGTGCGTTTAAAAATCACCACCGGTAAAGCTTTTCTCCCGATGCCGTGCAGCTCAGAACACAGGTGAAGTGTGTGTTTTCATGCCCGGTTGTTTTCAGCGTGACGAATGATTCGCATTTCCTGTAGACAGTCCGAGTGAGCGGCAGGTCAAACGTCAGAGGAACCTCATCCATATTTATGATGTGGTGCGGCCCGATTCAGTGGGAGCGCATCTGATTTAATATAAAGAGTTTCATTGGTCTAATGTTATGGGGCTCAGTTTTTTGTCTTGAAGTTTGTGAAACCGGGAAAAGCCCAGGAAAAATCCATAAATAAGCCGCTTCATTGTTTAAGCCGCCAGGTTTCAAAGCGTGGGAAAAAAGTAACAGCTTATAGTCCGGAAAATACGGTAGTCACGTTATCCAGATAAAAATATGAAAAACTATTCAAAAATTAGGAAATAATTAGTAATAAATAAAGATAAAGACATTAACTGTAGAGTTTGTGTAGTGTATGTAAAGTTAAGCAGTGCAAATATTTAAAGTAAGTGAGGAGGTGCAATGGAAGCTAGTCAGAGATGATGGTGGGTCCTTGGTTTTTTTATTTTACTTCTTTGACATATCCTGAAGACAAACGAATTGGAACATCTGTTTTTGTGGGGTTTTTTCCAGACTGTTACCACAAACTTTAAAGCACACAATCGTATATGATGCCTTTGGATAATTTTGCATTTAATTTTCCCTTCCCTTAAACTAGGAGACCCAAATCTGTTCCAGCATGACAATTCCCCTGTACGCAAAGCAATCTTAATGAAGATATGGATTATATGGGCTGGAAGATGCAGAGGATCTTGAGTTGCCTGTGATAGCGCTCTGACCTCAACGCTACTAAACACTTTTGCTCCTGGTGGGGTATTTGCTTTTAAAATAAATAATTATACTCTAATTAGTGTGAAATGTAATGTTTAAATATGGCTACATTCAATATTTTCTGGCTGAGGTTGCACATCTATAATCACTAATCAGATTAATCGAGTCGCAGGTTGCTCAGTGAGCCCATAAGTGTGTGTGTTTGTCATTTTAACAGGCTTTGGCTTGGTGCCTGGATTAGTGTTTTGAGGCGGAAACGTTCCAATGAGCAATATTAAATTCAATTAAACACTGTTTATCTCAGCTTTATTCCCTGCATTTAATCCTTCGCAAAGACATTTTGTCATTGTTGTGTGTTTACATTATTTTAGTTTAAGGCTGGAATGATGGTAAGTGAACAACAAGTTGCCTCATCATACAGTTTTTTATTTCCTTACATATAACATTTCATCTGAATAAGGTTTATGTTAAGGTTACTTCTAGAAACATCTGCAATAGGTTGAGGGGAAGGTGGTATCTTAGTGGTTAAGGGCTTGAACTTTGGCTCTGAAGGCAATGAGTTTAATTCAAAAGCTGACATTCCTGGGCCCCTGAGCAAGGCCCTTAACCCCATAGCTGCTCAGTTTTATGAATAAAGCAAATTGTAAGTCACTATGGATAAGGGACACAGGTCACTTCATCATATTTGCAGGTATAAAATTGCGTTTGCCATTGGAAATTATTTTGTAAAGTCATTACGTAGATCCATAAAGCCTGATGAGTGTCTTTCAGATTGCCTTATATACTAAAAAGTACAGTTTCTGAACACCTGACCATCACACCAGTCAACGATAGAATTAAAATTTTCCATACTCTGGAACTAAAGGGGACAAAGTTTCAGCATGACAATGCCCCTACGCACAAAGTGAGGTTCATAGAGATATAATGTGGCAAGACTGGAGTAAAAGAACTCGAGTGTCAGTCTATCTGTATAATATTGATGATTTTATAGCCGTAGTGTCATAATGATGGCATCAAGAGATCGACTGATTCAGATGAAACGCCACTGAAGGCCTTGGTGTAAAATGCATTGCCTGTCACTGTATCTCACAAAAACCAATTGCAAAACCTTTTGGAAAGCCTTTCCAAAAGAATGGAGATTATTATATTACAGGAAATTGGAACTAAATCTGGAATGGCAAGCACATGTAGGTGTAATGATCAGGTGTCAATATACAGTACATTTGGCCATTGATTGCTAACTATCCTTCCCAAAAGCATAAGTTTGTCTTAAGATTGTCTTCAGTTACAAAAATGATGGCACCAGACACCAGTAGGTTGGCATCACTTCCATGGCCAGGTCCATAATGCAGCTCTTAACACAGGTTTTCTGACCTTAACACTACTTGCCATTTTGTGCCCCCTTTTCTTGTAGCCGTAATAGGTGTGATTGCCCATAGGAGTTGCTAAAAATGTTGCAGCTTAAGCCAAAGGTTTCATCTGGAGACACGGCTGGACTCGCTTTTCACATTTCTTTTGCCTTTAGGTTTGCCTTGCTGTCAAGAAGAGAATGAAAAGGAGGACAGGTGTGACCTAGTGGGGACATCGGGTCACGGTCACCAGGAGACGACTTCACTTCAATCGGTTCTTGAAAGAAAATGAGCAAACGGGAATATTACTGCTATTGAGCTTCCCTGGCTGTCTGCCATGAAAAGAAGTATAACACATGCTGTTCTATAAACAGGATAATCTCTAAGGTGTGAATGGCTGAACCCTAATTTTAGTTAAAAAGACTGAAACATGGCCGGTGAAGTTTCCCATCTTTTATGCAGCAATTAGGCCTATAATCAAAGAGGATCCAAACTGTGCCACTAATCGACAAGCAGAGAAACAAGCCTCTCCTTTTGAACCTGAGACGCTGAGGCATATACAAAATATAAAACAGCGTGAATTGAAGTCCGAACTCTTTTTCTGAACCTGACAAAACCTGACAAGACGGCAAATTGCCAGTTAACATGAGAAATAGGTGAGACTGCGAGCAAGACACCGTGGTGTGACCCATTTCAAATTTCTATTTCGGCTCCTTTATTCTGCTGGCAGTCAAACCATCCGTAATGAAATTCCCTTCAGTGCAAACGTCATTAAGACTCTTCACACATAACCTGTTGGAATAAGGCTACCACTCATCACTGCTCCTCTCACGTGGGGAATAATGAGCTTCGCCGTCACAGAACATTTTTACACTCGTATTACTCGTAAATTATAGCCTGCTCACCTGGTGCCAGAAAGTCTTCGGCTCACTCTCCATCAACTCCAAGTGTGTAACCGCTTACTGAATTCATACTCAATGGCCAGAGAATACTAAAGAATGCTCTTTTTTTTTTTTTTTTTTTTTTGCATAATTACAGCTCATTCAATGCGAATCTCGAAGTCATGGGACTGATTAGAGGGATTCACCAGCTGCCAGCTGCTCTTTTACAGCTGATTACTACACTATCGAGGGAATCTAAGCAGAGGAAACGTTAATTTTAGAAGTTGGAATGAGCTCACACACGAGAATGGCCTTGGAGACGGGATTAATTACTGGGTGTCATAACTAATGATGGGCATTATGACTCACTTTGCTGATTTGATTCATTCCTACAGTTGCATTGTGAATCCAGTCATGTGATTTGTTTGAGAATGATTCGGTTTTTGCTCTAAAAAACTCTAAAACCACCACTGTCTATATAATGTATAGTATTTGAATTCAATTCAATTTACTTTTATTTGTATAGTGCTTTTAACAATGGACGTTTTCCCAAAGCAGCTTTACAGATATACAGAGGTTATGATGTTGGAAGTTTAGTGCCTATAAGTTTGTTCTTTATACGTTTATCCCTAATGAGCGAGCCAGTGGTGACAGTTGCAAGGAGAAACTCTCTCTCTGAGATGGTATGAGGAAAAAACCTGAAGAGAAACCAGACACAGAAGGAAACTCATCTTCATCTGGGTGGAACCAAATGTCCATTCATTACAGTTCCATCAATGTTGATGTGTACTGTTCAGTATGTGTTCCTAAAAACTGTTCGTACATTTTGCGGTCCTAAGACATTACAGCTGGATGTTTATTTTATTTACTGTCCAAATGCACCTCATAGTTCTTAAAGTGTTCAGTAGCGTTTTACAATTTTTTGTATGGATTTTTATGGATTTTATATCATGCATTGCATTTTGGGATTTTCTAAGGTAGACAATATGTTTGGGGTCTGTTTTTGTACTGTTAAACAAGTACAAAATCAGTTGTTGACAAAGAAATAATGGAATAATGAGATCATTAGATTCAAGATTAGATTAAACTTTATTGTCATTGTGCAGGGTACAAGTACAGGGCCAATGAAAGCAGTTAGCATCTAACAAGAAGTGCAAATACCGTATTTTTCGGACTATAAGCCGCTACTTTTTTCCTACGTTTTGAACCCCGTGGCCTAAACAACGAAGCGACTTACTTATTTCCGACCAGCTTTACTGACAAGATTTAATTTTGAAATGCAATAATTTCCTACTTTATAGGAAGCATGACCTGGTGCAATGTTGGTGCATTACATCTCAGGATGAAAAATCTACAGCTTTAACCATAACATAAAAGGAATAAAGTGTAATAAGAGGAAATCTTTTCATGCAGTATGTGTGAAATGCACGCCATTTTATTCTTATAGGATATTGTATTTTGTTTTGTATTGCGCACTTCACTGTAATTGAAGCAAGAAAAATAACCAAAAAAAACGAGATTTAGGCTTTTGCATGATTTCTGTAGTCCACAATTTTTTTTTCTTACTATTATATTCTTTTCTATTTTTTTTATACTTATTCTTTGCTTTTTTTCCTTCACATTATGATTTCCTTTATGAACCCTAATAATAGCGGCTGTACAAGCAATGCTGCTGCTTATTAAAGTAATAAAACATACAACTTTTACAGTTAATACCAGGAAACTTTACTGCACCGGAGGAACATTATGCATTTTAAAGCATAATAATAATAGTGCCTTGTAATCTGCAGACATTATCAAAGTGCGGCCCATGAAAAATAGACAGGAAGGCAATTTTTTTTCTCCAGCATTATCAAAGATAGAATTTATTTCCTGAGTTGTTGATGTTGTTGTTGTTTTTGTCAGTTGAAATTAATAATCTGAATTATGAGTTTAATCGAGGGACAGCACATGTTGGAGACAAGGTGAGGGAGGTGAGATTGAGATGGTTTGGACATGTGCAGAGGAGGGACATGAGTTATATCGGTAGGTGAATGCTGAGGACAGAGCCACCAGGAAGGAGAAAAAGAGGAAGGCCAAGGAGGAGGCTCGTGGATGTGGTGAGGGAAGACATACAGGTAGTTGGTTTGAGATGCAGATGTAGAGGACAGGGGGGTATGGAGACGGATGATCCGCTGTGCCGACCCCTAATGGGAGCAGCCGAAAGAAGAAGAGGATTCAAAAACATGCATCTGTTAAATCATGGCAGCTTGGCTCCAATGTTTAGGAATAAAAAGCTCTAATAAATACAGATGGTCCCCGAGTTACGATGGTTCGATTTTTTGATCTTATGATGACGATAGCGATATGACAAAATTAAAAAAATATTTAATATTTCACGCAACAGGCAGCAACGTGCGATGTACGATACGTTGGACGCGCAGTTAGGATGAGCGTATCTCTCGCCCTGCCCCACTCTCTGTAGCGGTCTCATTGTATATTTGTTTCTGTTTCAAACATTTTCGAACAGCAATTTTAGTGATTATAGCATGTCTTCCAAGCGCCCATGTATGTCTCCTGCTTGTAGTGAAAAAAAGAAGATGAAAACTATCAGTTTAGAGCAGAAAATTAAAATTATAAATTAGCATGAAGCAGGAAAGACTGTCACAGTCATAGTACCATCTTTTCGTTTTACGAAATTTTTTACTTACGATGGAGTCGTTGTAACGTATCTCCATCGTAAGTAGAGGACGACCTGTAGATGTGATATTAGCACTAAATAACAATAAGCTATTATTTTAATAATAGTATTTTTTTAATTTTTACGGGGATCTTGACTTTAAAACCCCTAATCTACAGTATCAGATGACCAGCAGCCTCTAAAGAGCAGGGAAAGAGAAGTAAAAAAGATTATTATCCAAAACACAAAACAGCCCCACATCTTTTAGAATACACAGCCCTTCTGAAATAAACCAGGCCTCTTTATCCAGACACTGATTAGATCACTTTTTTCCCTTTTTTTAAATAAAGGTTGTTAAACACAGCCATGCATCTTATTCTCTCTCCCAAATTGGACCGACGTCAGAGCCGGCATAGGATTGATGGTCATCCCTCGCTCATTGCATTTCTTTCTGCAAGGCTTGTGTTCACCCGTAGGCTAATGCAAATTAATGTCCACTCTTCCAGAAAACGAAAGAGAGTCACAGAGCGCAAACAGTTCATTAGCCATCCCGGCTCGCCTCTGATGAAAATAAAACGCGCCTCTCTCGTGCACAGATTGCATGGTGGATGGCGCTCGTCAGCATTGCGCCTGATGATTTATTTGCAGAGAAGGAAAGTGCGACCCTCAAGCCCAACGGGGGCGCACACACTTATGAGGCATATTTATGTGGAAAGTGATGACAGGGTGAAATTGTAAGTATAGCCCCGTTATGTGTGATTACAGAAGGTCGAAATGATTGTGTTTTGTATTCATGAGGGAAAAAAAAACGTAACAGGTTGAACATGCTTATCTAAATGTCAAATCATTTTTTTTATATACAAGGTGAGATTTCTTGCTTTGGTTATTCTGAAATGCTATATTACACAAACAGTTGGATTAGTTCAGCTCAGAAGATCAGATCAGAATGATCAAAACCAAATTCCGAACTCTTTTGAAACACTTTTTGTAATAGTCATTGCAACAGAGCCACATTGCTGAAATCTGCTAACAGTAAAAAAAAAGGAAAACTGCCTGAAATGTTACGAGGAGTAAACACTGAGAGGAACCAGATTGAAAATGAAAGACATCCTTTTTCAAAGAAAAATGAGATTGTTCATTATTATCATATAAAGTTGAACAACAGGGGTTCCAATTTTTTGTACACCGCAGTCTTTTTTTATTTTTTGTTGGTTTTGTGTATATAGAAGTAAACATGGGCAGAGTTTTACCAATCTACAATAGCATGAATTCTTAGTAGAAAAGTCTGGGCACTGAATTGGCCTGCCTGCAGTCTGGACCATTCACTATTTAAAAACATTTGGGGCATCAGGAAACAAAAAGCACAACAAAGAAAACCCCGAACTGTTGAGCAGCTAGAAACCTGTATCAGACACATATGGGACAACATTTCTGTACCAGACTTCAGCAACTGGTCTCCTTAGTTCCCAGATATATATATATATATATATATATATATATATATATATATATATATATATATATATATATATATATATACAAAAGATGTTACGCTGCACAGTGGTAAACATGGCCATGTTCCAACTTTTCTGAGGCCTGTTGCAGCTATTACATAAAAAAATTACCTTTTTTTATTATAATGATATATTATTTTCAATTTAAACTATTGATGTTTTTTGTTTGTTTTATTCTGAATTGAATATGGATTGTTAATTTATTTGGATTTGGGTTTATATATATATATATATATGTTTTCATTAATAGAAATTTGCTTATACAGAACATTTATTATTATCACAAGCACAGATATGCAGCATTCAGGTACAAATGATCCATGTTTGAGTGGTAGAGAATCTGTGTTTGAATCCAAAATCCTGAGTGTATCCATTTGGGACCATCAGAAAATGAGTCGCAAGTGCAAAGGGTTGAGCATTAGGATGAATGATTTTCAGGAAAGAAAAACCCAGTGTACACCAGAGTGGTTACTATAGATAAAAATACATCACATAGAATTACACTTATAACCGATTTAAATCCATTTCCTCCAGCTGCTTTAATAGATCTAGGACATGTCTCTTCTTTCCAAGCCATTTAAACAAAGAAATAAGTCCTCATATATTGCTTGAAAATGTGCATGTTCCATGACCTCCATCAGGAAATCTAATCCAATCTACAATCTGCTACTTTTACAGTAAATATTTAGTCTATGGCTGTTAGTAAGATATTGTAAGAAAATTCCAAAGCTTTAATTGCTGTGCTTTAAAAATTTTTTCCAAGGTATATTATTGTATACCTGAAGTATAGAAATGATGTATACATAATACAGCTTTTTATTGGATATAAACCAAAGACCTTCATTAACTACTGTGAAGCTCCAACTACTGCGTACCAAAATCCATGCTTACAAATCTCTGGCTAAGTGTCTAACATGCCCATGTATGATATTTGCAGTTAGCTTTTAATGTTTAACCATTACTGATTTGATTATGACTATAATTTAAAAAGGGGTATGATTTGTTACACACTGACACTTCCTATTACCACATTTAACAAGCACCATGGACAGCACAGAAACATTCAATAAATGTACCCTTGTCTGTCCAATCATCTTAAAACAACTAAACAACAAAAAAAGTTAGGTGAAACGTTTAATACTCTTTTTGAGACAGTTCTGGTGCATTAACACAGTGATTTCTGTACATTTTATATATTGCGAAAGTTGTTTAGTTGTTTAGCTACATTAACGTTTAAAAATTGCAATATAACCAAATATCACAATCCAAATAAAATGTACTGTATTTCATTTCATTACTGTATGATTTGCCCTTAAAAAGCAAGACTCTAGTGATGAATACTCAGAAAGAAAATCCAGAGATGGCTCCACATTTTTAGCATGTCGCTTTAAGACAAACGTTGTTTCATTTCACTGTGTACTGCATCAGCTACATATGGTTGAAGTGACAATAAAAGCTGCTTGACTTGTCCTGACTTGACAGTAGTATGCTGTGTTCCAGCATGGCCTGGAATACAGTTAAGAAACGGCAAATATTGCCCAGCATGCATTGTTTTCTACAGTATAGTACCATTTCAATGGGAAGTAATAGATACAGTGTTTGTTAGAGTGTAGCTTTCAGTAAGTAAGGAATTTAATTTAATTTGCTATACTTAATATAGTTATAATACAATACATATAACCATATAAACTAAATAAAACTGGCTTCTACAAACACATCATGCACAACAGTATTGCTTTTGAATTGTTAATGCAGCCGATGCTAACAATGAAAATTTGGGGTTGACTAAAACATTACAGAATGCATCACAATTTTTACTTGCATGTATTGTAAATTTGTCAAACTCCAAGCAACTGGTTTGGATATCTTTGAATAAACTTTACACACCAATCAGTTTGATTAGTTCCTATTGTGTGGCATTTGGAATACAGATAAAGTGAAGCCCACACACTCTCTTCTCACACTTTAGTCACTAGCAATTAATCATCCGGACACACTCGAACTTTCACGTGAGCCAGAAAGCCTACACACCACGGTTTGTTAGCAGCTATTTGTGTGTAGGATTTGCACACATTAATACTGCGTCTTATATCCTTTCAGATGGCATGGAGTTGGCCACTGCTGTGAAACTGAATTTAATTTACATGCAAATGACTGTTTCGCTTCGAATGGCAGTCAGAAACTATAAAAGGTGCCTCGTGTCCTGAATTAAGCAAATCCACCTACAGGGATTTCTGTTACGCGCTTAAACTTTCTTATACGAAGAAAAAATCAAACTCAGGCTCAGTTTTAGTATCAGGATCATCAAAACATTATAATGGTGCCATTGAGGATAAATGTAATCCAGACAGCAGAGAATTATGGCCAAATATGGTTGAATTTAAGCGTATTAGTCTGGTTATGGCACTAGCAAGCATAAGGGTCAAAATGTTAAGCTGTTTTTAATGGTGTTTGAAATTCTGGGCCAAATTGGCCCACATGCAGCAAGTGCTTGTATGTCGTTTCAGTTTTGGCAAGAAAGTGGTTCCGCTGTATATACTCAGAAAAGAGCTCATCGAGGTTGAGCTTTGGCAGTCTGATCCAGATGAAGGGTTTGTTAACGTCATTTCATGATTATACGTTAGCCAGCTAAATGAGTTTTTGGTTTTGTTACCGTCATACTTCATTACATTCCATACAATTTGTACTTTGCAATTTGCATATTTGTAGCATTTTCAACTACCACTTTATCTTATCTAATATACTTTATCTTATCTAATAATATTTTAATAGATCTATCTTAATTTATAACTATAGTTCTTTGTATTTTATGCACAATTTTCTGGTTTACATTTTCCTGCCAGTTGTATTCTGTATTAAACTATGTTTGTGACTCATAAAAATCTTGAATCTTGATACTCGAATCTTAATTGTGTTGATGTAACCCATCGTTGAGACATCAGGGACATGTTAGGAATTAAAATCAATATGAGCAAATATAGTAACTAAGTGTACATGATTACAGTATCAACATCTGTGTCATTCAACTAATGGTCCCCATGTTTCGATTAAAAAAGTGTAACTAAATACCTGACCTCATTGCCACAATAAATTCTAATCATCTAATCCTTCACAGTACAGTGATTTTAGCTGACTCTTGGTAACATAATGTGTATTCAGGCTAACTAGATAGCAAAATGCCCCTCTAATTACTTTGGTAATGAAACTCAAACCTCAATTCAACACCGAGTGGACTGGAAAGTATCTGTTCACTGAAATCGCAGAGCAATCACTTTGGCTTTGCAGAATTTCCGAAAGTAAATTATCCGAAGTGGAAATGGAAACATTGTGATGTAGTTTAACTGCCAAAATCTTTGAACAGATGGAATAATTAGTTATATGCATAGTTGCTTTTGATGTTGCGAAGATACAAAGAAAATGAAATGAAGCACTTATATACTTGTAGGACTTATTGATTCCTTTTGCGAACATTGCAAAATAAAAGTGCTTTATTTGTTTACATTGATTTTATATACATTTAACAGGAAAAATAATATCACATAAATTATGTTTGGCTGCCCCATAACTGTCCCCAGAAATGTCATTTCCTAGCCCTGGTCTTTATCCTAACTAATTATTTGTAATTCCACCTTTTCATTACTGTAACCCCCTGTATATACACCCAGTCCAGATATATACATGTAACATCCTTGTTTCTTTGTGTCTTCAGCATGTTGCTACAGGAACTAGACATGTCAATAAAGTGCATCTGGTTAAAACAAAGGAACAGAGTGTGAGTGTTGCTACCTATTTTTGTGAATCTGCACTCTATTACTCTGGAATGCTTTATATTTCAGTTCCTCATATGTCTTTTTATAAGAGCGCTATCATGGTTTGCGAGCCCACGGTGACATGCATTGTTCGTCAGCGCTGTAGTGGCGCATCAGTAACTGGCACATGCGCTTCTCTTTACAGAGACCCATCACATCTTATCAAACACAGAGAGACTTCAAGTGCAGGTGTGTGTCCTAAAATATACATGCACTGCTGAGCTCGACAGCTTCGGAGGAAGGAATAAGACCAAAAATAACAATGTGACTTGTATTTAGGTCTGTGAAAGCCAGGGAATGTGTGTGTGTGTGTGTGTGTGTGTGTGTGTGTGTGTGTGTGTGTGTGTGTGTGTGTGTGTGTGTGTGTGTGTGTGTGCTGACCAAAAGCTAAAGCTAATAAAACCCACTCTTCTAAAGGCCATGTTGTCTGCAGAGAGCTTGTTTGTTAGAATCCCTTACTTCCACTTCGGCTCATTTTCCAAGGCCCAAATTAGACAGCAAAGAAGAGATGCCATCCTTGTACATACACTTAAACACACACACACACACACACACACACACACACACACACACACACACACACACACTTTCTGCATGCTAATCTCCTGTCTCTTTCGTTCGTTTTTCCCTCACCCCGTTTACTCTCTCTGTCTCTTTAAACTAACCAGCAGATGTGTGGAGATTTTTACAGAGGCAGTGAGACAGAAGTGTGCTGCATGCCAGATGAAGTGAGCAGGGTTTGTCTATATTCCCCAAAGTCAGACAGATGGATGCTGTTTGTTATTTAAGAAAAAAATGAGCATTTTAATTGAGGCTACTAAATGTTTTCACATGGAATAACTTTTGCTGTCATGACACTAATGACAAGGAGCGCAAACTTTTTTGTGTCAATTTGAATTTATGTTTTGGAACAGATCTTGAGTGGTACATCGTTTTAAATTAGGCTGAAATACTAGTTACTTACTCTTTTCAATGATCTGCAGTTCTAAAAGGTGTTGTTGGTGCCATTGGTTTTCCAGAGATGCCCAAACTAGGGTCAATTAGACAAAATTGGTAAGTGGTGACCTTTTATTTGGCCCACCATATAAAAAAAATGCTTTAAAACCATTGATGCATTAAAAGACACACATATCTACAAAGTAGCTAGTAGCGGCTGTAGGTAAGACATGTGACAAGCATCTTGACATGCATCAAGAGTGAGTCATGTGAGAGAATCCGGTAATTTTCCAAAATAAGGCATCGTTCAGAATCAAATAATAAATAAAACGGAAATAATGTAAGCTATGTATTCTTTCTGTGCGGCCCGGTACCAATTGACTCACAGACCAGTGCCGGTCTGCGGCCCGGGGATTGGGGACCACCGCTTTAGACTTTGCACCTAGTGGTCAGGGAACTGCAGCAAAATAATTGTAATGAAATATAATGTAATGTAAAATTAATGTAAAATTTTACAAATAAATGAAAAAAAAATTTAATAAAACAACGTATTTGTTCGTACAAATTTCACACTTTTACATTCTACTCCATCCCATTAACAAATTATCAGCAGTGTACCGTAACCGAATTGGATCATACTTATCTCAAAACCTAATGAGCTAGGATTATCTAAATAACATTATCTGCTTAATTATTAACTCATTCACAGAAGTTACAGCCTCCTTTTTTGTAATTGTTCAGATACTTTTTTCATAGATAATTCTACAGCAAAAAGTGGTAAAGTGGTAAAACCCTTAATTGCTGTCCTGCTATCATGCTAGGTACAGTATAGAGAAATTCAGGACCAAGGACAGCAGCATGTCAGAGCCAGGCTATACCGTATACCGTTTGATGTCTTCATATAAACATATACTTACATTTTTATACATAAAATCATTATTATTACACATTTTATAATTGTGTAATAATAATAATGACTTTTTGACAAAGTATTGTGATACCTGACTTTCAGCTATATGTGGTTATTCAACAATATGTTACTACAAAGTTGAAGTATCACAATTGTATAGGGTGTCTGGATGTGGTAGTATTAAATTTTTTCTTTTACTTGAACTAAGACACCCAAACCTGTTCTAGCATGACAATGCTCCTGTGCACAAATCCAACTTCATCAAGATATGGGTTGGAGTGGTATACTGCTGTAGAGCTCTAACCTCAACCCAATTGGATGAATTGGAACACTGACTGCACCCCAGGCCTCCTTACCCTTCATCAGTACCTGACTCTACTAACACTGGCTGAATGAGCACAAATCTCCACAAGCACACTCCAAAATCTAGTGGAACATCTTACCAGACGAGTGGAGGTTATAATAACAGCAAATAAGGACTCAATGCAGAATAGGATGTTTAAAAAGGACATTTTAAGGAACAGAGTGTATGTGTATTTGTATGTGCAAGATTTGCACATACAAATCTTATGGTCAGGTGTTTGCACGTTTCTGTTTATTGTATAATTGCATAATTATTCACCTATATATTACAGGATATTTCATCATTAACATCATGTGGCAGTTGCACAATGCATACAGTCATGGAGATATACAGTATGTAGGTCAAGAGCTTTGGTTAATGTTTAAATCAAATAACAGAATAAAGAAAGACTCTGAGCTCTGTGACTTTAACTTTGACAAGGATGTTAGTGCCAGATGGACTGGTGTGAGTATTTCATAAACCTAAAATCTCCTGGGATTTTTACACACAACAGAGCCTAGCATTTACACAGTATGGTGCACTGAGCAACAAACACTGAATGAGCAGCAGTTCGGTGTGTGGAAATGTAGTGATGATAAGAGAGCTCAGAAGAAACTGGCCAAATTGGTCCAAGCTACCAGGAAAGATATAATAACTCAAATAATAATTCTTTACAATGTGCCGAGATTCGTTTCTTTGCATGATTTCATCCGAATCATAATACTTTATTGATCCCATGGGGAAATTGTTGAAAAGAATGCTTATTTAGTAAAGAGTGCTTATTTAAGTTATTATATTGGCAGGTGATCAAATAAATAATTTGGTGTAGTTTGGAAGAGATTTACAACTGATATATAGTAGAGAAAAAAAGTTGTTGTTGCCCCTAGAAAAGAAATATAAATACTTCGATTATAAATGTGTTTCAAACTAATTGCTTTCTTTCAAAGTTGCATACTGACAATTCCTTGGAGAATGTCCTTTAGACAGATCAATTGTATTTTCACAACCATAAATTTGAAGCTTTCAAATAAATGAACATGATGCCGACTGTGAAACATTTTTTTTCTTTGGGGCTGTAGGTAAAAAAAAAAATATAAAATAAAATTGTATATATATATATATATATATATATATATATATATATATATATATATATATATATATATATATATTGCAAGTTCTCCCACTTAGAAATCATGGAGGGGTCTGAAATTGTCATCGTAGGTGCATGTCCACTGTGAGAGACATAATCTAAAAAAAAAATCCAGAAATCACAATGTATGATTTTTAAACTATTTATTTGTATGATACAGCTGCAAATAAGTATTTGAACACCTGTCTATCAGCTAGAATTCTGACCCTCAAAGACCTGTTAGTCTGCCTTTAAAATGTCCACCTCCACTACATTTATTATCCTAAATTAGATTCACCTGTTTGAGGTCGTTAGCTGCATAAAGGCACCTGTCCACCCCATACAATCAGTAAGAATCCAACTACTAACATGGCCAAGATCAAAGAGCTGTCCAAAGACACTAGAGACAAAATTGTACACCTCCACAAGGCTGGAAAGGGCTACGGGGAAATTGCCAAGCAGCTTTGTGAAAAAAGGTCCACTGTTGGAGCAATCATTAGAAAATGGAAGAAGCTAAACATGACTGTCAATCTCCCTCGGCGTGGGGCTCCATGCAAGATCTCACCTCGTGGGGTCTCAGTGATCCTAAGGAAGGTGAGAAATCAGCCCAGAACTACACGGGAGGAGCTGGTCAATGACCTGAAAAGAGCTGGGACCACCGTTTCCAAGGTTACTGTTGGTAATACACTAAGACGTCATGGTTTGAAATCATGCATGGCACGGAAGGTTCCCCTGCTTAAACCAGCACATGTCCAGGCACGTCTTAAGTTTGCCAATGACCATTTGGATGATCCAGAGGAGTCATGGGAGAAAGTCATGTGGTCAGATGAGACCAAAATAGAACTTTTGGGTCATAATTCCACTAAACGTGTTTGGAGGAAGAAGAATGATGAGTACCATCCCAAGAACACCATCCCTACTGTGAAGCATGGGGGTGGTAGCATCATGCTTTGGGGGTGTTTTTCTGCACATGGGACAGGGCGACTGCACTGTATTAAGGAGAGGATGACCGGGGCCATGTATTGTGAGATTTTGGGGAACAACCTCCTTCCCTCAGTTAGAGCATTGAAGATGGGTCGAGGCTGGGTCTTCCAACATGACAATGACCCAAAGCACACAGCCAGGATAACTAAGGAGTGGCTCTGTAAGAAGCATATCAAGGTTCTGGCATGGCCTAACCAGTCTCCAGACCTAAACCCAATAGAGAATTTTTGGAGGGAGCTCAAACTCCGTGTTTCTCAGCGACAGGCCAGAAACCTGACTGATCTAGAGAAGATCTGTGTGGAGGAGTGGGCCAAAATCCCTCCTGCAGTGTGTGCAAACCTGGTGAAAAACTACAGGAAACGTTTGACCTCTGTAATTGCAAACAAAGGTTACTGTACCAAATATTAACATTGACTTTCTCAGGTGTTCAAATACTTATTTGCAGCTGTATCATACAAATAAATAGTTTAAAAATCATATATTGTGATTTCTTGTTTTTTTTATTTTTTGTCTCTCACAGTGGACATGCACCTACGATGAAAATTTCAGACCCCTCCATGATTTCTAAGTGGGAGAACTTGCAAAATAGCAGGGTGTTCAAATATTTATTTTTCTCACTGTATATATATATATATATATATATATATATATATATATATATATATATATATATATATATATATATATATATATATATATATATATATATATATATATATATATATATATACACACGCACACACTTTCTGCTCACACACATAAGTATAACTTTATTATAACTGCTTTATTATTAATTTTTTTACTCTTATTTCCTCTTTTCCTTGTTATTTTTTATTGTTTAATGTGTAATATTTGCTTTAGTTTGCTGTAGTTGGCCTGTAGGCTCATGTAAACATTTCATTGTACAAACTGTCACTGACATCTGTACATATGACAAATAAAACTAGAAACTTGAAACCTGTGACAGCTGGAGCCCTTAGGACATGAGGAGTGAGCCAAACTACCAGAAGAAAGGTACAGAAATCTCAGTGAGGGACAGTAATTGCCTCTAAAAGTTGTGCAATAACATATTAGGTTATGGTGTCCCATCATTTTTGTTTAAAAGCAAAGCAATGATACAATGATAATGATGATCCATAGCAACTTGATAATCTCATGTATGAAACTGAGCAGTTGAGGGTTTAAGGGCCTTGCTTAAGTGCCCAGCCGTAAAGTCTTGGTGGTGCAGGGTCTTGAACGCACGGCCTTCTGATCATAAGTCCAACATTTTAACCACTGAGCTACTACCTTCCTTTTATTATTATTATTTTTTGAAGAACCTTGGTGTAGCAGCATACATTACAGAGATGTACAGTTCTGGAAACGGACTTTCCCTAATTGCAAGTATTGTCACAGAGTAAAAGAGTAAAAGAACATTTATAAATACAATTATAAAGTAATAGGAAAACAAGACTACTGGCAAAGTGTAAAGCCTTATACAGTACATTCACAATAGGAAATCAGTTTATATATCATTTATATTCATCAAAATCATCCACATTTTCATATATTAATGATGAACTGAGTGATTTCCATACTATTTTCAAGATTTTTTGTTATTAATGTGATTTAATGTTGTATTAGCGAACATGCACAATTTAAGAAAAGATTTTTACGAGGTTATTTTACAAAACACAGACCAATAATATCATGATAGCGGCATGAATAATAGCCTTTCATAGGATTGACTTAAACAGCCTTTAATCCAGCACTCAGAATAATGTTAGTTTATTTATAGTTTATGTTAGTTTGCTAATTGGGACAAATAGTACTTATAGTGATTTACTTCAGTTAAGCATATTACCAATAAGCGCACTGAAAAGATATAGGTCTTGGGAGTAATTGGGAAAGCAAAATATTTAAATTCAGGTCAATTGGATGGAGCAACGATTGCACTGCACTGATGTTTAACTCGGCAAGAAATTAGGTTAGGAAGAACATCGAAGAACGCTGTTGTTTCTTATACATTCATTTTCTTTGTCTTTTCTCATATATGTACTGTATATACGTTTATTACTCGTGCATGGCATTGCCGTCCCCTGTGCAGTGACGCTAAGGATAAATCAAGACCATTCAGTCCTGAGGAATACAGTAATCATTCTGCTTCATATAGTCTTAGCATTGACCAATTTGCATATGAATGCGTGCACATTTATGATGAAATCTGTTCATTAATGCCAGGCTGGCAGGCGTTTATTATTGTACGACGGAACACCTGCATGCTCCTGTAATTAGTCCCATTACCCAACACGCTCCTTGGCGCCTGAGCATTGATTATCCACCGAATGGAAATGCCGGGGTACTTGTATTCGTAGACAACACAGCAGGCTCCTGGTGCACATTAGAAAAGAGACGCTTGCACTTGCGCGCTCATTCTCTTGCTAATCTCCTGCCTGAGTTAGCACTTATGACGCAAGGAGAATAAAGTCAAATAATACGGCCCACCGCCTCGCAGACAAATGTCCCGCATTAGCATGTGAATATCTATTGTATTCCAGTCTCCCTTCGCTCGTGCATATTTGAGCATAAACCAATTTCCTTCCTGTCTCATCCGATAAGTCACTTCGCATCACTCTAAAAGGCCATGTTTAATATTTCATATCAGGTGCGTATATCTCCTAGTTTTGCCATATGGTGCTTGAGAGTTAGACTATAAGCCTATTTCACCAAATGTCATAGAGAAGACTATTACCTTATTTAGTGCTTTTTTTTTTTTTTACTCGGCATGTGCTGTCAGAAACTTCAGATGGATTCCAAAAGTTATGTACAGTACATTTCATAAACCGTACTGTACAAGAAGCTTCATATTTGAAGGCAAATTTGCATACATTTTAATGTAATGAGAGAGAAAAAAATATTCTGAATGCTTAATAAAGTTGGGGGAAAGGAGAGTTTTTCATGCTCAAGAAAAGATTAAAGAGTGTCTGGAGAGAGAGAAATTTCGCGCTACACATCATGCTAGGCGTTTCATCATGTCACACCGATGATAAGCAGGAACACACTGCAGAGAAAATGTAAGCACTTTAAAGGATCAACAATTCAACACGAGATGCAGTGCTGGCAAACTCGCTGACATAATAAATTCTAGCTGAGAGAAAAAAGAAAAACAGCTACAAACATCACAGCAAATGTCGGGATATCCGATGGCTAGAAAAGTGAAGGTTTCCTATCTCACAGTAAATCTGGGTAAATGTTTTCCCACCTGTGCTCATATGGTAAAAATAATCAAATAAAATGCAATTGCAAAAAAATTTTGCATTTCAGAGCGATTTCTTTCCATGAAATTGATATTCTGATGTATGTGGTGGTATCGAAAAGTTTTGAGACTAGCTCTGTTTAGTACTTTATTTATCAATGTTTAAACACTATCACCTTTAAAATAGTCCTCTTGCACAGCAGTACAGTGCTCCCCGTGTTCCTGCCAATTCTGGAATGTGTCCTGGAATGTGTCCTCTTTTTGAAAGACATCAAGCACCTTCTGCGATTCGCGCCAGATCTCCGTAATGGTGTCAAAACGGCGCCCTTTGAGCTGGATCAAAGTCCGCAGAAGCCAAATCTGGCGAGTGGGGTGGGAAATGAAATCATGTTGTTTCCGGCAAAAAAACACACATGTAAGGAGAGCTCAGTGTCAGAGTGCGCACATGGTCAGAATAGCAGACTTGGTAATGCATGTGGTCAGAATAGCGGCAGTTGCACAGCTGCGGATGTGCACAGGACGATGTCTTTTAGCACAATGACTTATGTAGGTTGGTGCGCCCTGTGACTGCGCGTGCAGCCTTGTGCCTTATTTTGGCGTGTTACAAATTAGTCTTAAAACGAGATCTCCAGATAGGTGTATCAAGGAGCTTGTGTCTCCAGCTGATAGACTAATTGATCAATAGATGATACCTACTTCTAAAAGTCAATTAAATGTGAAAAATAGATTTTTAGATCTTTATGCTTAATACTGTCCATGCAGATGAAGTCGTTTTGTTCAATACTTTGTCGCATACACTCTCTCTTTCTTTTTCTTTCTCTTCTCTCTCTCTCACACACACTGAAACAGATTTATATGCTAACCTTCAGGCGATTCAGTTGAGATTGCTTTTGGTCCCAGGCTTGAATGGCTTCCAGTGTGATTCTGGATGTCTATC
This sequence comes from Silurus lanzhouensis, assembly GCA_039877035.1. Lineage (NCBI taxonomy): Eukaryota > Metazoa > Chordata > Actinopteri > Siluriformes > Siluridae > Silurus > Silurus lanzhouensis. The sequence continues at coordinate 2,518,752 of JBCEWE010000464.1, forward strand.
AGGAAAAATTAGCCATTAAGGTGCCACAATCCTCATCACAGCAAAAATAAAAACGGTCGAATCAAATATAGCATGGCTCGCAGCGATAGTGGAAATACTCCAGTTCTCTTCAGACTAATTAACGTCTATTTTCAAGCTTGTTTTGTTGCACTCAGCTTTGTCGTAAATTACACTGGCAGCAGATCTTGTGCTTTAAGTCTGCTTTTGTAGATCGGGGCCAGGATTAATCTGTTTTGGCCTCCAACTGGTCTCGGGGCCGTTTGACGTTTCGAGAAGAAAACGATTGTACTTCGGTTGCTTATCACAGAGATAATCTCTGAGCGTGAAACACAGAGGCTGAGCTACTGATGGATGGCTGTGACACCACGGCTGATTAGGAGCTGTATAAATGTGCTTTTTCTCATTTGTCTTATCTGAATGAGCACACAGCCCCAACATGGCCAAGTGTAAAAAGCAGAGTTATGGTGGGGGTGAGGGTGGGGATTATTGCTTGTAGCTGTAATTATCACTTCCTTTACATACAATCTAATTAAATCCTGCTTGCTCATTGGAACATCTAGAGGATCGGCCTGGAGTTCTTTAACACTTTTCCTCTTGTGTTAATTAAGTGATTTGACCCTGTGTGTGGCGAGATTGGACTTTTAGTACTTTCTAAGTACTAGTCACAGATATTTTAGGGGACACATGGGCTGGTTGGTGTGGCTCATAAAAAAAATGTTACAATATTCATTCAATCACTGTTTGTATGGAAGGAAAAAATATTTTAGGTAATCTAGCATGCACATAACAGAAATATTGGGGTTTAATTATTTAAAAAGAATAATATAAATATAAAAAAAAAATATATATATATATATATATATATATATATATATATATATATATATATATATATATATATATATATATATATATATAAATTTTTTTTATATATTTATATTGTTCTTTTTAAATAGATTTTATATTTATAATTTTTTATATTTAATTTATATATTTATATATATATATATATATATATATATATATATATATATATATATATATATATATATATATATATATATATATATACTGTATATATATACCCAAATGCATGACAAGTGAATGGTACTTTGAAAGATTTTGTCACTTAAAGTAGAAATCAATAAAAATAAAAATAAAACTTCCCCATGAGTCTCTTCTCTAAACTTTGACATTTATATTTACATTTACACTTGTGGCATTTAGCAGACACCCTTGTCCAGAGCAACGTACAAAAGTGCTTCAAATCTCTAGCAATGAATAAATCTACACTGGTACACTAGATTACAAACTTAAGATAAATGAGCCTACAACTCTGGTTTTTGGAAAGTGTTTAAGGAAGAGGTAGGTCTTTACCCGTCGCTTAAAGTTCAGACATCTAGGAAAAGTTCATTCCACCACCTCGGTGCCAGAACAGAGAAGAGCCTTAAAGTACACTTACCTCTTAGAAGGTGGTACCAGTCAAGCAGTGCAAGGTGTAATGAGGTCTCTGAGGTAAGAGGGTGCTGGTCCATTTTTGGCCTTGTAGGCAAGCATCAGTGTTTTGATTCTGATACGTGCAGCTACTGGAAGCCAGTGGAGGAAGCGCAACATTGGAGTGGTGTGGGAGAACTTGAGCAGGTTAAACACAAGTTGACTGAACCAGCACCTGGACAGCCTGTGTGGACAGAAATGGTTGAATCCTTTGAATGTTGTAGAGAAGAAATCGACAAAAACCAGTCACATTGGCAACATGTGAAGAAAAGGACAGTTGATTGTCCATGGTCACCCCTAGGTTGCAAGCAGTGGCTAAAGGGGTGAGCAGAGAATTATGAAGAGTTATTTGGAGATCTTGACCCGGAGATGAATTCCAAAAAAATTGGAGGCAAACAATTGTAAAGAATGTCTATGGAAGTGGTAGCATTCAATTTTCCCTTTACTTGGACTCGAAGACACAAACCTGTTCTAGTATGGAAATGCCTCTTTGCAGAAATATCCATGAAGATATGCTTTACGTGGATTGGAGTGGAGGACCTAGTAGATGCCGACCCTGTAAACATCCTGAACCATCTAAAGACGTACCAACGCCATTTGGATCTCACTTCATGTGGAGTTTGGACATTGGACATTGGACCTCTTTGAGTGTTTAAAGGTTCTGGCATGGAGATGCTGATGTTGGATCTATGATGATCGCAAATGTTGAGCTATTTTATGAGTTGCTCAGTAGCTCCTCATTCCATAATCTGAAATGACTGTATAAGACTGTAGAAAGGACATTACTCATAATCTTGCATTCGAGTGCTCATGTTAGTTCTCACTCTCCAGTGTTCTGTATTGTTTAAAGACGATAATCACACTCTTGATATCACCCAAATGACGATGGCTTCCTCTTTTGAGTTGGGTTCCTGTCAAGGTTTCTTCCTCATAACAACTAAGGGAGATTTTCCTTGCCACAGTCTCCATGGCTGCTCATCAGGGATAAGTACACATCATGCACCTTAACTCTTAAATTCTGTGAAGCTGCTTTGAGATAATGTGTGTTGTGAAAAGTGCTCTAGAAATAAACTTGACTTGACTGGAGTGACCTGCTATAGAGCTCTGACCTCAACCCTGTAGGACACCTTTGGGATTAATTGGAATGCTGACTGCACCCCAGACCTCCTCACCTCACCTACATTAGTACCTGACTTTACTAAAACCTATATGGCTATATGATCTCAAATCTCCACAAGCACATCTAGTGAAACATCTTCCCAGAAGCGTAGAGATTATTATAACAGGAAATATGGACTAAATGTTGAATAGGATGTTAAAAAAAGCACATATGAATCTTATGGTCAGCTGTCTACAACCTTTTATCCATAGGACCTTGAGAGCTGGTTGTAAGAATTTGCAAATGTTTGGCATTCAAGGACTGAGTAAAAATCATCTAGCATATGGAAATCAATGTTCTATTTTATTTGATAAGTATCTGAACTGTATATGACTGGGTCTACTTCAATACTATATCATTCGTGTCAGAAACGAATGTGATCACAAAACAACCACAGGAACCTTAAACCAGAAAATGAAGCGTGGCGATGCAGAGATATTTGAATTGGTTACTAAGGTGATATTTAGCAAAAAAATAATACATTTAAAGGTCATTGAACATAAATTTGAAAACTCGTTTCAAACATGCTGTCTCGGTAACGGAAATGTCTTCACAGAACAATAAGCATTTTTTCAAATAAAACAAGTGAACAGAATGATAAAGTAAATAATGCATTTCTAGTGGCATTTTATGCTTCGACTGGGAAATTCTTAAATGTTAATGCAAGAAACGGAAACAATAGTAACCCAAAAAAGTAGTAATTATCCCTGAAATCTTATTCTGGACAGCAAGAAAACTTTGTGAATTAGCACATTTCAACATATTTAACATTTCCAAAAGATTTATTAATTGTGGTCATGTAGTATAATTTTTTTCTTCACTATTTTTATTCGCTATGCTAGGTTAAGAAGTTAGTTAGCCGTCACATTCGTCCGTCCTGTTTTATTTATAACGTGGGAGGCCTCTTTTGTTACCCTGATGTTTCTTGACCTCTCTGATGAGCTGAATTACCTGTTCCAGTAATCATAGACTAAAGTGTTGATGAAGCTGTTCTTGGTGAAGAAAATGCTGAGCTAGTCATAGGCTAAAGAAGATCATGGCTTTAATATCTAACAGGGTGATTATGCAGAAGTGATCAATCTGTTGGAGTTTTTCTCATTGGGATCCTACTGGAATCTTGCCCCTTTTTCAAAGAACTCATTAGACCTTCCATGGGCATAGCAAGTTTTTAGATCAGTTCTTGTAGACCTTGCAGCTAATATTACAAGAACCTGGAACAGAGCTTGATCAAGCTCTTGCACTTCCTGAATCACTGAACTACTGGCTCAAGAGGGTTAACTATTAACAGTAAATAAAAAGTAACTTGTGCAATAATATCTCTTTGATATTACTTTAGAAATATCTATAAAGTAGGGCAACGTAATAAGCAGAAATTTACTAAAATTGTTTTTGACACAGGGTTTCCTGTCAAAATGGAAATTTCTAGGTCAAATGAATCCAAAGCAGTTAAATGTAAAAGCATCTCAGACTACCCACGTACCATTTGAATTAACAATGGACAGAATGCAAGAAAAAAATTGTATAGTGTAGATAATCTTGCATAGATGAATAATGTCTCTTCATAGAGTTGTCCCTCTTCAGATCTCCTCAGACTCTCTTAATCTATTATCAGCTGGAAAAGTTCACATCCCTTCAGAACATTTTGTTCAGTTACTTTAAAGTAGTCCAGAATCGCTATATCTGATATCGCTTACCCACTGAACCGAGATTGTTTGAGTGGGATTTTAGTGATTTATGACCTTTGCCCCTATGTGGGGTCGAGAGCAGGTCTAGACAAAAAAGACTTGTGTAACTGCATCTCCTTTGAAGTGAACTGTATTGTGTTACTCCGTCACTGGATGCGTTGATCAGTACAATAAGTGCCACTGTACAAACACACTCAATAGTAATTTATACTACTGTTCTGTTTTAAATACGGTCAACACCAAATCTCAAAGTCTACTAGCAAAAAATGTTTAAGTTAAAACCAATACACAGCATTATTCAATTACAACTTAAAGGGTTATTTGCTGTGAGAATGCATTTTTTAAAACTACACCAAATCTCTGAGCTGGTAAAAAAAAAGATATTTTTTAATCTTGTGATTTTACAAATTTCATTTAAATGGTACAATAACAGTTTCATAGCATTAAGTATTAATACTAGCCACATTGCTGACCTCACTAATATCAAACATAGCAGGAGAATGTAGTATTTTGATTTCGCTACAATGTCAGGTTTTTGCCTTTGTGTGCTGGAATTGGAAAAGTTCATAAACACATTGTTTCTTATCACACACTACTAAAATGGTCTGAGGAAGTTCCATTTTTCTTTGCAATGCCTGTTTCATGTCAGTCTAAAAGTTGAGACTTTCATATCAGGTTATTTGTCTTAACAAGTGAACAGATGTAGCTTACTAGTGAGTAAACATGGTTTATTTGTTTTGCTTTAACAAGCGTTTATAGCTCACCTCAATTCTACACGAAGCAACTAACACGAAGCTAGATATGCTAGGTAATGTTCATAGTGGGGAGTCACCAGTCATGGGCATGTATAGTTAGATAACTTTTTTAAGCTTAAAATAATGTGTTTGTGACATCTGTTTGGGAAGCACTACTGCTTTCAATTCCACAAGGTCTTCAGTGCTGTAATTGTAAAATCTTGAACATGTCTGCAAACATTTGTGGCATTTAGCAGACGCCTTTGTCCAGAGCGACGTACAAAAGTGCTTTGAGTCTCTAGCAATGAATAAATCTACACTCGTACGCTAGATTACAAACAACAAAGTTGTAATCATTGGGACTGTCTGTCTGTCTGTCTACAGGTGTCAGGGATCCTAGCTGTTATTAATGAAGCTATTCTTCATTAAAAAACCTTGTGGATTTCACTTTGGTTTCTGGCACGTTCTTTCGCCTGACAACAGGACACCATAAGAATCATCTTGGATTACACATGCTAGTGTAAGTTTGGGAGTAAAGCACTTCTAAGCCTACATAGTGGTAATCAATAATAATAAGCACATAACATTATAACTAATGCGATTCCAGTTCCTGAAAAAAAAATCCTGATAGATTTTTGAGTAGGATTTTAACCAAGGAGCATCTGGCTGCTAGCATATTAGGTAGTTATGGAAAATTTGTTCCAAGCCAAAAAAACAGTCTATATGCATTATTCACCCTGTGCATTAATTCCATACTGTTCTAAAAAAAAGAAGTTTTATGCAGTTATATTAGTAAAAAATATAGTGCACCCTCTTTTCTTCCAGCCTCCTGTAATTTTCCTAAACTGACATGTTGACGAACAGCATGCGAAGAAATCATCAAGAATAAGCAGTCTTGTAAATGAAAGAGCCTTCCGCTTCTATGTTCTTTAACTGCATGTAAAACGGCTGCTTTTCACGGTTAATAGGCCTAAGTGTTTGGCTAGACTTTAATAGCTTTTACAGTCTCAGCAGTTGTGTACTGGGATTTATTTTGTCATTTAAATGTAGTTAAGTTTCAATTAATCATGAAGGCTCGAGTCCAAAAGCTGTCTGTGTGTATCTACAATCAATGGAACTTTCAGTCTTGTAAAGATTCAAGGATCGTGACTGATCCAAGAAGAAGACAAATAACTCTTGGCTCTTACTGATAGCATTGATTAATAGGCTTTATTTCATGGAGTGTATGATGGATGGTGGTATTTTGGAGTATCATGGTAAGCCAGGGAAGCTGAAAGATTAGTGGGGGTTTTTGTGTTTTCTTCAGTCCATCTTTTTCATTTCAGTAGGTGTTTTAGCAGAATCTGAAAAGAATTGTCTTATGAAAAGTTAAATAAATAATGCTAACATTACATATATTTACATGTACACTACTAATTCAGGTTTGTATAAATGTTAGAGTGGATGGTTATTCAGCAGCTAAAAAATTGACCAAAAAGTGGACCAAAAAAATGATGATGTAAGCTATAGAAGTCAGTGCAGATAATTAAGAATATGTTCCTTCTAGACACTGTTTAAAGTTGGAGGGTTTTTATCTTTATACTTGGTGTAGAAGAGATTAAAACCGGAACACTGAAGCTGTGAGATTTTGCCTTATGAGAAGAACATACCCTGAAGTTTAAGACCTGAGGTGGTGAAAAAGAGTGTATTTCTGAACTAGTGTGTGGAGATAATCTGGTGCTGAGTCAACCCTTTGAGACCTCGAAAACAAGGACAAAAGTTTTAGAATTTGATTCCTGCTGCAACAAGAACCCTGTGGAGTGGTCTCGATGAGTGAGTCATTGTCAAGGCACAAAGCAAGTGAGCAGCAGAATACAAAATCTTTAATAAAGCAGTTAAAGCATTTAAAAGGAGTACAGTAAGTAGCCGTCATCAAAAATCCGGATGTCAGTGGGGTGCAGAAGAATGTTTTTGGGTTACCTCTGTAACCCTGGTTCCCGGAGGAAACGAGACGCTGCATCAACAACGCTTTGGGAACGCCTCTGAACCATATGTGTTATCTGTCCAATGGAATGGCATGACACTACCAGAGGTGTGACGTAGAGACCAGGAAGCTAAAAAGCACGTGCGGTGGAGACAGCACTAGCTTCGGGAGATTTAAGGAAGTGCACGCAGGGATCCAGGAAGTATGGCACTAAAATGTACCGTCTCCAGTAAGGGGTTACCAGAAGGAGATAGACTCCATCCCAGAGAAACCTCTTCAGAATTAATGGGAGCAGAGTGATAGAGGGGGAAAGCACACAGGCACAACCTCTACCACATCTGCACCATGGCGTCCAGTCCAAGCTGGGTGAGTGAGGGAAAACCAGAGGGGACAGTGCGACGTCTCTTTGTTCGCAAACAGGTCCACTTGTGCTCTGTAAAACTTCCTCCATATTTGCTCCGCCACTTCTGGGTGGATCCTCTATTTCCCCGGCCTCGGCCCTTGCCTTGAAAGGGCGTCTGCCACCTGGTTGAGGCGCCTCGGGATGTATTCTGCCCTCAGTAAGAGCAGCTTCCCTTGGGCCCACAGCAGGTTGACATAAGAGACCACAGATGTGTTGTCCTTTTACAATTTTAAAGACCTTCAAAGACCTAATGAACTGCATGAAACATAGCATTATTTAATGCATTGACATAATTTCCACTTAAACCAGATGCCAGGGAGGGACATACTGAGTGGCTCTTCCTTCTTTTTTATATAGCCTGTAGCATTTAGGCTATGTAAGATCTGTATCTAAACTGTACTTGACAACTGGATCATGAACACTAATTTACCAACATACAGTTGAAAACCTTTAAAAAAAAAATGCATGCATTCAAACTTACAAAGACACACTTTCAAAAAAAGGCTTGTTGATATGATTTCTCTCGTTTTAACAAAGACAACTTTAACGAGATGATTTTTAAAAGTAGGGGAAGAAACTCTCTGGGTTCTAGAGAGCATTTAATCTGACAATCTAATTAGAAGATTCAGTGCAGAATGATGTCATTATGTCTGTATTGGGGGTTGAGAAAGATTCTGTCATCGTTTTGAAGCACACAAGGTTAAAGATAAACCTAATGATTAATAGTTATAATCAAATCCACAAAACTTTAATTATGTGTTTTAAAATGAGACATAAAGGGAATGTAGCTTCTCAGGGATCTATTTCCACTAGTGGAGCAAAAATAGACAAAACATTGGTGCATATTGTGTCTGAAATATATTGAGTATCAAATTATTTTGTGTAAAAGCAAGATAGCACTAAGTATAATGGGGTGATACTGATAAATGGCACAGTTCACTAGAACACTCATTCTGCTTGAATATACTAGTATACTAGGATACTAGAATACTAGTAATGATCCAGTGTTAAATGATCACTGATGTCATCATTCAGCCCTAGATTAGGTTTAGGTTACATGTTAGTTATATAGGTATTTAAATGTTCTTCACAGACTGTAGTTTCGAGTAATTATGCTTTGCTGATTTAATATTTCTTTTGACAGAATGCTTTTTGAGCTTTAGCTCTATTGAAAGGTGCTATATACAGTAAATAAATAAAAACTTTTCCTCTCTGCCCACTCTCATCTCGAGTCCTTCCTCTCTTTTCATCTCAGAGGACAACACCAGCTGCAGAGGACATTAAATGCCAACATGTCTCTATCCTTTCTGACACAGATGCACAGTAGATCAGAGAGAGCAACAGGAAGAGAGACGGGTTTCTCTGCCCCACCATCTGCCCCCTACAATTTAGCAAGTCTTAGAGAAGGAAGAAACAGCATTAATCACTCGGCCATTAACCACGACTCATAGCCAGAGGCACATTTTTAAAGTCTTCCCACCATCTGCTATTGAAGTCAGAAGTGGCTGGATGTAAATTTAGTCTCTTTATTAAAGGTGTTGGAGGAATTAAGGGTCATAACCCTTAGTAGCTATGAGAAAAAATAGTGAAGCATTTTTAAAGGTAGATGTTCTTCTGAACAACAGGCGGAGAGTTCAAAACCTGGAGCTGTCTGAGAGCTAAGGACAAACGAGACACAACAGCAACAAAATAAACTAAAGAAAGAAATAGGTGTATATGGTAGATATTTAGACGAGCAGAAATTTAGTTTGAGTTCTATTTATGTTAAAGGTTTAGTATGCGCATGCATTAGAATATATTGGACACAGTGGCATTACTATATATATATATATATATATATATATATATCGCTGAAACTCCAAAAGGTAAAAAATAGGGTGATTTTTTTAATTCTGGGATGTGTCATAAAAGTGTACTTTTATATTCAGGAATTGTGATGAATGTGAATTATCAGTGCAAGTTACAATGGAATTCACTATAGGACTGTGGGAACATTTTATTACTGTATGCAGATGACTGTAGAAAAGCTCCATTCTTCTAGGAAGCCTTTCTACAAGATTTTGGAGCATGGCTGTGGGAATTTGTGCAAGTTAATCTGAGTATTAGTGGGATCAGGTACATATGTATATATGTTATCACAAATGTTTTTATGTGGTTGAGGCTAAGGCACTTGGGTTCTTTCAACCTTGGCAAATCTTCATAGAGCACATTTTATGCACAGGAGCATTGTCATGCTAGAACAGATTTGGGCCTCTAAGATCTAGTGAAGGCAAATTTGAGGCTTAAAGCAACAAAAAAAAAAAAAAAAAAAAAAAACATTTTATACAGTATCTCACAAAAGTGAGTACACTCCTCACATTTCAGCAACCTTTTAGTATATCTTCTCAAGGCACAATACCAAAGAAATTCAAATTGGATATATTTTAGAGTAGTCAATGTGCAGCTTGTATATCAGTATAGATTTACTGTGCTCTGAAAATATCTTAACATACAGTCATTATTGTCAAATAGCTGGCAAGAAAAGTAAGTACAACCACATGTCCTATTCATCATGTTCATGTTTTTGTCTGCATGACAGGACGATACAAATTTGTGTATCTTGTATTAGAGCAGTTAAAATGTGGTGCTTTGAGTACAATTTTCTCATAGTGACCACTGGATGTTTAACATGGCACCTCATGGCAAAGAATCTCTAGGGATTTGAGAATTAGAATTGTTGCTCTTCACAAAGATGCCGAGGCTATAAGTAGTTCAGTAACACCCTGAAACTGAGTTACTGTACAGTGGTCAGGGTCATACAGAGGTTTCCAAGACGGGTTCCACTCGGAACAGACCTAACAAGGGTTGATCGAAGAAGTTGAGTCCTCGTACTATGTGTCAGGTGCAGAAGCTGCTTCAAAAAACAGATGCCTGAGTGCTGCCAGCATTGTCTGTGCTCAGACCACACTGCAACAAGTCGGTTTGCATGGCCATCGTCCAAGAAGGAAGCCTTTTCTCAAGCTGGCTCACAAGAAACTTGCAAACAGTTTGCTGAAGAACAACCTGTCCAAAAGTATTAATTACTGAAATAATGTCCTGCGGTCTGATGAGACAAAGATGAACTTGTTTGGCTCAGATGATGTCCAACATGTGTGTCCCTGGAAAGATTACCAAGAAAATTATGTCTTGCCTACAGTCAAGCATGGTGGTGGTAGCATCATGGTCTGGGGCTTCATGAATGCTGCTGGAACTGTGGAGCTGTGTTTCATTGGGAGAAACATGGATTTCAACATGTACTGTGACATTCTGAAGCAGAACATGAGGCCCCCTTCAGAAACTGGGCTAAACGCGTTTTCCAATATAATAACGACCCAAACACACGGGAATTCCATGCCTAGGAGGATTAAGACAGTGCTACATAACAATGGTGCTCACACAAAATATTGACACTTTGGAAACAGTTTTGACATGTTCACTTAGGGTTTACTCACTAATTTTGACAATAATGGCTGCATGTTGATTTATCTTGTGAGATATAATGTATATTGTGTTCTTTGTAGAATGTCCACTAAGCAGAAGGTCCACACATTGGGGTCCAACCTTTGGTTGGAAGTGGTAGCTCAGTTGTTATGACATTGGTGGTTCTGAGTTCAAATCCTAATGCTGCCACTGCTGAGCTCCTCGAGCAAGACCCTTGACCCTTAACTGCTCAGTTGTGTACATAAAATCATTGCAAGCCACAGTGAATAAGGCATCTGCCAAATGTATGTATAAACATTAAATGTAAAATACATGTAAATGTACATTTGACCATATTGTTGAGATAAAGTAATTGAGAAAAATCTAATTTACAGGAAACTTATTTTCAAAGAGCATGCTCCAGTAGTTCTCTGTTATCTGTCTAGGTGTTGAATATGTGCATATTATGGCTCTAGTGAGACTAATTACAAAAAGTGAAACTGGAGTTTGGATTATGCAGGACTGGAAAAGGCGACACCTTATCAAGCCTGAATCTGTGCCCTGGGACAAAGGCTAAATACCGCTGCAAAGCAGATGAGACTAATCAACTTTTATAAAGAGCCCTTTCTTCTCTCTTAAATCAAATTATGGCTTATTACTACACATTTTGTGGTTGGTTTGAATTTTAAGAAGTGCCCTAATTTTTTTAATGCATCCTGGATTGGCCATGAGTTGATTAGCAAGCGTGATTACCATATCCAACTGGACCCATTTCACCTTGTAGCAACTAAACTAAGACACAAAGGTTGTCTGTGAACAGGTAGTTTCAAGAGCAGGGGGGAAAAGGCTGTGTTTATTTGTCTCAGGAAACTCTGTAGAGCTCAATCTCAAGGTCACACTTGTGCTATAGCCTATTGACTTTTTGTACAGAATGAAAAAGTGCTAGTGGACATGAAATTTGATGTTTTTTTCCACCTTGCAAGCAGGGTAGTAATGCTATCAAATACAGTGTATCAGCCTGATGTATTGTTTTACTCCAATCTGCTAGAGTTGAGTTGTTTGTCATGTGTAGGACCTTAGGATAAATGGATGAACGTAAATTTAACGTGTAAACTTGTAGAAAAAATTGTTTCATTGTTTCTGTTTTGATTGTACTGCAGGAATACAACATAAATTTTGGTGTAACAGAATCTCATTAATAACGGAAAACCTGTTGCATAATATTCTATTTGAAATTCTTATGTATTATCCATTTCTGGCAATTTCTAGACAATTCTAACAATTTCCCTACCCCAAATAATTCAATTCTTGCTATTTTCTATTTCTTTGGCATTTTTTAATATCGAAAATGAATTTAATCCCTAATAATTTGTAGGCTGTAAGCAAGATACTGTGAAATCCAAAAAAAAAAAAAAAAACCCAGTTCTTTTAGATCTACCTGAGAAGCAGTGCTGGTTTCCTCCTCCAGGCCCTTTCTGTTGGACTGCCAATATATCAGTGCTACCTGGCAGTGACATGCCATCCTGGCCAGACATGAATTAAACCCATCACAGCAGGCAGTAAGCACCTGGTCCCTGCAAGACGGCATCAAGTCTCAGGTGTTGCTTTGAAGGGGACTGTTCATCTAGAAACACAGAAAAGGTCAAACAAAAAAAACAAACCTGTCCATGTAAACAAACTTTTTCTGATGTGTGGGACTACTGTTTAACCATGTGTGCCACTGAAAGACAAAAAGCAATATCACAAATAGTTTCAAGCACAATCATGGTTTCTGTTAGATCATTTTGCTTCATTTATTTATTTTTTAAATCCTTTTTTTCTTAAATTCATATAAAATATTGTAAATTCATTGTTTTGTATTCATTTTTCTAAAACTCAAAGTCACTGTATATTTAGAACAAATATATATGGAATGAATCCTAAGACCACTGGGGGTGAGGCAGAAGGTTACACAGAAGGTTACCTGAGCTCAGGCTCAAAGCAAGTACGCTGTATCTGTACCACTGTACCACCTTTTATTTGATTCAGTTTAATTTTTTATTTGCTATATATGGCAATTTGTTGCAATAGCAAAATAAAATGAAATTTTATCAACCATGTTTCTCCTTTAAACCTTAACAAAGCAAAGGGCAGCATTCCTGCACCAATGAACCTCGATAAGCACATGCTGGTCAAACATTTTCACTATTTCTATACATCTTTGCAGCCAAATGATTCATGCTGCTCTATGATTGAGTAACAATACAATAAAAACAGTTCAATAGAACATCAGTGTGCATCTGTTAAATAGGTATTTTTTTGTCTTTTTTTTAGCATTGGTCACTCAAAATACCCAAAACCAGAGACCCCAAAGACAACTTACAGGACCATAGATGTTCTAGTTCTCTGTTATCAACAGGTTGTGAGTTGTCAACTTGAATTGGTTGTCCACTTCCTGAGGGATTATACTCAGAACCCTGTCTAATCAGAATACATTCTCTTATCAGGCTCTACTTAGAACCTTCTGCGCACCCCCCTGAGGGACAATCTAAAGGACCCTAAGTGTGTGTCCTTATACTTGAGCTCGATATGATCTCGCTAGTAAATTGCTTTGAACAAAAAAACATCTCCCCAATGAACATACTCTAATTAATAGCTGTCATGTTGTTTCATAGAGAAATTGAAACAGAACATGTTTTTTTGTGTGTTTTTTGTGTCTTTTTGAGGTTCAGAATTAAATCGATTCAATCACCTGTTCCTTGTTATGAATGCACATGAAACTTATTCATGATGCAGATTTTGGTCAGCCATTAAACTTCTGTATTAATAGAAAATATCAAAGATGGGGATATTTAAGGGAAAAAGGAGGATGCGGAAAAAAAGCTGATAGAGGAAATAGTGAAAATGTTGGTAAAGATAGATAGATAGATAGATAGATAGATAGATAGATAGATAGATAGATAGATAGATAGATAGATAGATAGATAGATAGATAGATAGATAGATAGATAGATAGATATTTCTGATATACTGTTTTTTTGTTTTGTTTTTGTCATTTGTTTGCTGGTAAAACATCTTTATTATATGCATAAAATTGTGTGCTTTTTTTTTAAGTAAAAAAAAAAAAAACACAACTATGGATTTTCAAAGTTTTCGATTTTGCATCATTCCCATCATGGCAGTAATAAAAAAAAGATTATGGCCAAAGACCTCACCGATATCATCAGATACATCCAGTTTTTGGAGGCTTAGAGCAGTAAAGAGTTTCTGCTTGTCAGCGCTTTCACCTCTGCTTTGTCAGTGATTGAATTTAAAGCGCCCAGAATTTTTCACAGGCGATTCATAACAAACGTCTCCAAGAGAAGAGGTGGAGAAGGTGGAGGAGTTCAGGTACCTGGGGTCAACAGTGCAGAGTAATGAAGAGTGTGTTAGAAAAGTGAAGAAAAGAGTGCAGGCAGGGTGGAGTGGGTGGAGAAGAGTGACAGGAGTGATTTGTGATAGAAGAGTATTTGTGAGAGTGAAAGGGAAAGTTTATAGGACTGTGGTGAGACCTGAGATGTTGTATGGTTTAGAGACAGTGGCATTGAGTAAAAGACAGGAGGTGGCGCTGGAGGTAGCAGAGCTGAAGATGTTGAGATTTTTGTTGGGAGTGACGACAATGGACAGGATTAGAAATGAGTTTATTAGAGGGACAGCGCATGTAGGCAATTTGGGGAAAAAGTGAGAGAGGAGTGTTTGAGATGGTTTGGACATGTTGCTCAGGATAAGGGTGTCTGCCAAATGCCATAAATGTAAATTTAATTTACTGTAAATTTGCAAGTTGACACCTTTTTTCAGCTTTCCTTGCTTGTCAGTTCGGGTGTCACAAGGAAATAAAAATATCTTCAGATTTTTCTTTCTGTCAAACGATCGACACTAAAACTATGCAAATTAACAGATTCATTCAGACATGTACTCAGACTGCAACCGTCTTTTACACTGTGGTTTTCCTTTAATTAAAAGCTATTTATATTTATTTGTCTTTTTCAATCAAACCCATTATTAATTCAAATTATTAATCAGATGTACACTATTTTGGATGAAAGAAAATATAAAAACATTTTGAAATGAACACATTTCTCTACAAAGCAGTTTAAGGCTGTATTGTATAATTATGGTTTATTATTATCATTATGCCATGTTACGATTTATTGCCATCTACCATCTGGTCCTCATAATGTAAACCCCTGTCCTAAGTTAAAAAAAAAAAAAGAGTGTAATCAGTAATCGAGTGCTACAACTGATCCAGAATGCAGCACATAACTTGTTTACAACCTTCCTACAGATTCTCCAACACTACACCACTGCTCCTCTCCCTCCACTAGCTTCCTGTAGCTGCCTGGGTCAGATTCCAAACCCTACAAAGACAAAAATGGACTTTACCTCACTCACTTACTGTATGTCACCTCACATCACATTACGCTTCTTCCAATTCCCAACCACTTCTCGACTGGTTCCACCATCTCCAATGATATAAGGAAGACATGCTACCAGACTCTTCTCTGTTCTGGCGTCTAGGTGGTGGAACGAACTTCCACATGAGGTCCGAACAGCTGATTAAAAGACGTTTAAAGATCGACCTCTTCCTAGGGTTCTTAAATAATTCTTGAATTGAAAAAAAAAATTGCTTTTTAAGTATTTTCTCTCCCCTATAGAGTTATAAACGGATGTCATTCTTGGGCTGTATCCTAATGAACCAGTATTAGAAAGTATTTATTGATGGAGACTTCAAAGTATTGTGTAAGGAATAAAAAGAAGGACACAGATAGGGACATAAGTGTAAATGTACACACAAATGTACTGATGTGGCTGGACGCTTGCAGGGTTTTTTTATTTCATGGCTTCAGCTCTGTTGTTTAGAAGGTTGTAAGTTTAAACCACATCACTGTCATCAAGCCACTGATAATCCTTAAGATTCCTAAACTTTAATTGCATAGCTTTGGAATGGATTTTAACATTTAGTATAAAAATGCCTGATGAATTGATGTAGAGAGAACGCTTGGTTTAAGCACGGCTTTGGGGCTGAGTATGAGCTTACTGTTCAAAAATAAGTTAAAGCATTTGGCAATACGTTAGTTTAGCAATCACAGGCATCAGTAATGCTGCAATTCTAATCAAATATTAAATTGGTCATGTGTATTCATGCTTTCTGGGGGTTGGTCTTATGGCTGCTATAATGTACTTTTACGTTTTACAATTGCCTGGAATTTAACTATTGCACTACGAACTTATACTTGTGTATAGATATTTCAGCTTATGCTGTGCATGCTCATAGATAGAAACTGTGTTAAAATCCAGACCCATCCGTGAGTGTGTATTTGATTTCAGTGAGACTAAACCTGCCAAATAATGAGCCTACAGCACCACCTAAAGATCTACAGCAATCTTACAGAGGATATGGAGACCCTGTTCAGATCATGAGGCTCAATTCACCAATAAGAGCCAATTCATTTAGTGCTTGCGGTCTGAAACTGCTTCCTAAAGTATTACTATCCATTTTACTTTACTCTATCAATACATATTAGCATTGCATTTGTATGAAATAATACATGATTCACACACACTGAGTCAAACAAGTATAAATCAACATCTATGACAAAAGGGAAAAATGTTGGGAATGACTCGTCGTCCTTCGCAAATTAGTACCAATGACTGAAATATTACTGTATTGAAATATTGTCTCCTACTGCTTAGGGCTTAGTCAGTATTCCAGGAGTCTGTGCATCACAACTTTAGTGTAGGGGGTTTAAATACTGTCTCTTCCTTGTGTGCACCGTTTGCATGTTCTCCGTGTGGGGGTTTCCTCCAGGCACTTTGGTTTCCTCCAGAATGGCATTTCCCATTTCCATTTGCTTTAGAAATGAACTGAATCAAGATAACAGTTTGTAGCATAAAAGCTGACTAGACCACCAGAGCATCTACGGGCCATATCTACTACCATGCATTGTTAAAAAATATGATTTCATTTCAAACTTTTCTTTGTTTTCTCACCGGAAAGATTCACATTGCGCCCTTAAAAAAATAAAAGAAAACATAATTATGATGTAGTTTCTTAAAAAGATTAAGGTATGATTTATATAAAAATTAAAAGGCAATTTGGCTTCATGTCCATTTAGTTGTTTTTTGGTTTTCTTTTACCTGGTTAAGGTTTTTGTTTTTTTATTATTATGCATATGGAGCTGTATGGATTATGAAAGTATGAACTGACAATTAGGACTTAAGACTGTATGCTCGCTTTGGTCATTGATCATCAATTAAATATCCTGGAATCGAAGTGTTTAATATTATATGTATATCTCTTTTTTTAATCTATTTTCTATCTGCCTCGTCCCAGGCTCTCCTGCAGGACACAGAGTGCTGCACGGTTGTTAAGTTGGCCTGTGTGTTGGTTAAGTCTGAGTGTGATAAAGGTCACTCTTCATCGCTGTGCTCCTCTCTCCTGATCTTAAAGGGATTAGAAACCGGCTGAGTCACAGCCACCATCTGAGCTTCCGCATGTGAAAGTGAGAAAAAGATAGCGAGCATGAATTTCAGGTCAAGTCGATCTGACGGTCTAACCTGACTGTCTAAGTCATTTTAGATTTGATTGCAATGGAAGGATGTGGACATTTAGGAAAGTGTCAACCAAATTAGTACTCTTGTCTTCAAATGCAGTGAAACAGGTGGTGGGATGCAGTTAAAGGTATCTTGTAGTGTAATAGAATAATGGTGTAATATTATCTGTTATAATATTCAAAAACAACCTTTTTTTATGTTCCTCTTAGAAATAAGATATTGTGTAATACTACAAGCCTTACCACTAAGGGGCGGAAATGTGCCAAATAATGATGGCCAGAAAGGGTCGCTTTTTTCTTTCTTTCTTTCTTTCTTTTTTTTGGTCAAACGTTTTTTATTATTTTTTGTGCTGAATTTTGTGGTGAATCACAGGCGATCACATGATCCCATATTCATACATACAAATGCAAAAAAATAGTGATTTATAAACGAGGGTCATAAAAATGTAGCATTACTTTATCGCCTTATTACAGCATTATTATATATTGTGTATTTAACAAAGTTCAAACTAATTCATTAAAACGCAAAAATCATTTCTGAGAGTAACGTGAAGCCAACACGTGCCGAGCCACCAATAGCAGCGTCTCTGGACGCGTCCCTCCCCCTTCTATTTACTTTATTTGCATATTTCGTGCACGTGCGCGATTTCCGACCAATCAGCGAGCGAGAGAGGGTGGCCGAGCAAGCGTTACGTCGGCTATCCGGGGTTTTGCTGGCCGAATCCCAAACGTCATCCTAATTGAGGTGTAAGGGCCCTATGCAGGGCGCTAAAGTGCTTGTGAATTGTTTACTTCGAAGTGCACTAGGGCGGGGATAAGGAGGGCGTTTGGAAATTAACCAATGAGCTGAAACTTCATCGGAAGCTTCTGAGACAGGCGGAGAGGTTCGGGGAGAGACCGTCAGCTGTGGACTATAGGGCGCAGGGCTCGGTCGGTGATTAGCTTCGAGGCGATTTGCGTGCTGGAGGGATTTTTACGACCATGGTGGTGAATTCGGTGCATTGGTTCCGAAAAGGGCTGCGACTCCACGACAACCCGGCGCTGCAGGAGGCGTTAAATGGCGCGGACACGGCGCGCTGTGTTTACGTCCTGGATCCGTGGTTCGCTGGAGCGGCGAACGTCGGAGTCAACCGGTGGAGGTGAGGGAGGGCTGCTTCCATCGGTCACCTGCGCACCCACAACTTTCCACGTGATCGGTCTCGTTCTTGTTTTATTTCCCATCCCGAGTTTATGCGTTTGTTTATTTGGATACATTTAAGATTCATTGTCTTCCCCCCTCCCTTAAAAAGGCAATTAAAAAATTTAAACGCGTCATTAACCACCTAATCGTGGACTCTGACAAACGTAACAACTTTCGGTCGTTTCTCAAATCGCTTCCTCGGTTTATCTTAAAGTGCGCGCGACGTCGGCTAAGTCTACAGATTAACTGTACACGAAGAAGTGCCCGGATGTAACCCGATCTGCGCACTTCAAATGCTGTTTTTGAGACGCGGCCGCACGTGTACGAGGTTATCGCACACAATTGCAGGAACTATATAACGATGGAGTTATTATTTCATAGGGCCGTTTTTTTTTTTCGTGCCTTTGGTAATAGGAAAGTGACGATTATATCGTTATAGCTTTACAAATCTAATATGGTTCGTTTTACGTTACAGCCCTGTGTGATTGTGGTGAGTTTTAGTAGTTTAGTTTTGTCAACTGCAGCTTTGAAAGTAGTTCCGGCTGCAAGGCAAATCACAGGAGTGATACTAATGCGCTCGTCTAGATTACTAGAATAACCGGATATTTTGCATTAAACTGATTTTAAATCCGCGTTTATCTGTTGATAGGGTTGTTAATTATGTGAACATGTTTATGGGGTATTTAAAAAAAAAAATATTTGTGACAGTCAGAGGAAAAGCTGTAACCTGAGGTTTTCCAACACAGAAAGGGAGTTTCTTTGTATCTTCAGAACACAGCTGTTATAGTGTAAGTGATAACAGGGATGAATGTCTGCAACACTAAGCAGAAATATAAATTGATAACTAATATGATTCAGGTTTTTAATAGATACATTTTTAAGAAGTGTCAGCTAATGTTTAGTGTTCTGAGTTACTCATGGGAAGGTCAAGGTTTCAAGCCCCAGCACAACCAAGCTCCAACGTTGGGTCCTTGAACAAGGCCCTTAACCCTCTCTGTTGTATCATGGCTGAGCCCAGATCTTAACAAGCTTGGATATACAAAGAATGAATTTCACTCTGCTGTATGTGATGAGTTTTGTGTTGGAAAACTGCTCTGGTGTAGAAAGAATAAAACAGTATTTATGACAGCACAAGTGACAAGTTTAATTTATTTGTTTTACTTATTTAGTAACTTTTACGCTTTTTTTTTCCTGCAGATTTCTCCTGGAGTCGTTAGAAGATCTGGATACGAGTTTAAGGAAACTAAACTCGAGGTTGTTTGTGGTGCGAGGGCAACCCGCAGATGTGTTTCCCAGACTGTTCAAGGTCAGTTTGTGAAACTCCTTTGTTTATGATCCCTGGATGCCCTGAAGTGTGTAATCATAAATTCTCGCATTTTTAGTGCGAGCTTTAGCCTGATCAGGGTTGGGGTCGAATCGAAAACTGTTCTGAAAACGCTGTTGTATAGAAAAATGCTGGTAATTGGATCTGTAGTTTTTCCTACTTTTGCACAGTGAAATGAATTAAATCGACTGTTGATCTTTGGCGCTTTGATATTAGTAGCATCTTCAGGGATGGACAGATCAGGAAATGTATTTTTCACATCTGCAAACATGAGAAAGAACAATCCTCCGTTCACAAAGATTCATGACGCACACCAGTTTTTCCTAATAACTGAATGTTCCCGGCTTCAATCCGCCACGATCCATGTTGGATTTTCCTCCTTGAAGGAGTTTAACGAACTTTTTTACAATAAAAAAAAAAAGTCCAACACCTAATTAAGGAGGATAATTAGCATTTTTCGCCAGTATTTGGATAAGAAATGCAAATCACAAAGTGATTTTGTAATCTATTTGAATTCACAGTTGAGTGATTTCACCTTTTTGTTCACTACTTAATCTGGAGAGAAATATTCCTGTAATTAAACTACTTGAACGAAATGAGATGTCGAGAACGAGACTGTTCGGTTGTGGGTTGTATGCGTGCTGTTTCCGTAGCGATGTGATGTTAAACGCGCCGTACCCCAGCGCCTGCTACGTGTATTGGCCGAGGTGTATTTATTCTATAGGTTTCACCAGTTTGACAAATGACAGAAAAGAAATGGGAAAAAAAAATACATTTAAAGTCACACATTAAGCACAAATTAGTAAGAAAGTAATTTGATGATGATGATGACTAGGTCTCATTGCTGATAATTTTGTTTAGGGCAAATGTAATATGCAGTCATGCAGCCGGTTGTTGTTGTTTTTTTTTGTTTTTTTTATTATGTATAATTTCACACTATTTTTGTGACGTCATTGTTTGGAGTGTTTGTGTGATTCCTCTTATACCTCAACAACTACAATTTTTAATGTGTAAATATAACGTTATGTCAGGGTTTCTGGGTTTTTTTTGTTGTTTGTTTGTTTTTTGCTTTCAGCATTGGGGATTGGTTTTTAGCGGTTTTTATCACCATGGTAACCTTCACTACATGGCCTACAGGTAGGAGCTCTCAAACCTAAATTGGACCAAGCAGCTGTGAGCACTATGGAAGTGGCCTTTACCATTGTTCTTCCACTTTTACTACAGCAGATTTAATTTGCAAGGACAATAAATAAAACTTTGCAGTCACTCAATAATTAAAATAAAAAAAAATTCCAGTTTGAGGTTCATGTTAGTATTAGAAAGAATGAAAAGGTTTAATACAAAATTCCTGTCAGGATCTGTTCCTACTCCTTATATATACTTTTTATTCTGTTTTAATGTATTTTTACAAATTGTTCGAGTGAATGTGTCGAAACAGTTTACCTTTATATATTTAACGCAACGTAACATGAAAGATATTGGAGTTTTCAATCCGTTTATCCCAGAGGTGCCAAAACTTATTCTATCAAGTGCCAAAAATCTGACTCGATTGAGGGCCGTGAGGTGAAATAAAAGTGCATTTTACCAACCAGTTATATTAAAATCTTAAGTTGACATGGTTTCTCTCATTTCATAATATTTCAATATAAAGACAGAAATTATGACTCTAATCTGCATAAATAATGCAGTTCCATTTTCAGATTTTTCGCTCAGTGAAACTTCTAGTACTCTGAGTAACAATCCAGTTTTTTTGTACAATACAGTGGAACATATTAACCTCATTAAACTAGCTTGGATTTGTTTGGGTTTTGTTAACTTGGTAATGGGTTTGTTCACAAAGAGGGGCGTCTGTTTTTGCATAACTTTTGAGTTGTATTTTCATGCTGTGGAAAGTCAGTGAGACAATATAGTTCCTTGTATTATTTACAATACGGGAACCTTTCGCAGCCTGTCTGCTTTTTCTCTCTTTCGAAGTTTTATTAAGAGAAAGGAAACGCAGCTTGCGATTTATTGATGCATCACTAATTCGTCATTACTGATGTTCAATTAATTTGCTTCTCCAGGCGCAGTTTGTTTTTTCCTCTGTAAAATGCTGGACAAAAGTTTTGTTACGCCTGAATTTCCAGCCATATGTGGTTCTCCCCAAAACTGTTACCAAAAAGTTGTTATGGTACGTCTATGGATGCTGTAGGATTATATTTAATTTCTTTATTTGAGATAGAAGACCCAAACCTGATCACTTCCTTAAGAAAGGTTAAGTGTAAAGGTATTCTTGTTCCCAGTTTTAGACAAGCCACTGTTGTATAATGTGACTACAAAACCAGAAACGGATACAAATAATTCATGGATTTTTGTTAAAGATGGCATCCAGCTGCTTATCTACTTTCCTTTCTGTACACATCAGAAAGAATATTCCCAATATAAACATTATTTTATTCCTATGTGCTTTTAGAACAGCACGTTTCACATTTAGTCCCCATTTGCTGTGATGATCCACTAGATTTGAAAGTGTACTTGGAGTGAGATTTGTGCTAATTCAGCCAAAAGAGTGGAAAAGTGAGGTGCCCCGAATCTTTTGTACATATTGTACATGTGTGTAGAATTCGACCAATGAATCGGTTTTGCTGGAGTTATCAGCAAAAATCCATAGCAATAGTTTTTCCTGGCTTTCGGTCCACTGCTGATACGAGAGCGACCTCTAGAGGCGAATCACTAATGCCACGTGTTGTTTGTTTTTTGCACACGAGACTGCGTGCTGCACAGAGAGCGCTATATTATATTTATTATTTATAATTGATAAATTCTATTAGATTTATGAATAATTTTATTCATATTTATTGATGATTCAGTACTGTTTTCATTTTCAATGTCTGCAATAAAGTTGCCATTTTGCATTAAACGTTAGGTTTGTTTTAATCGGTTATCTGTAAATCTATATGCATCGGTTGACCTCTAATTGTGTGTATATAATCTGTTTGCTGTGTTGCCCACTACTGTTCTGCCAGTAATATTTAGTGTATTTGATTACATGGTGCAGTCTTAATTGTCCTTAAAGGTCCTAGTAGACCTATTCACTCTTCTATCTCTCTCTCGTAATCTCTCATTCTCTCTCTCATGCTTCCTCAGGAGTGGAACGTGACTCGTCTGACGTTCGAGTATGACTCAGAGCCGTACGGTAAGGAGCGTGATGGGGCCATCATTAAAATGGCCCAGGAGTTTGGCGTGGAGACGATCGTGAGGCACTCACACACACTCTACAATCCAGACAGGTGTGTAGAAATATACTTTCCTTTTCAACTCTGCACAGACGCACACAGGAACACGTTGAGTTTATTATCTACACACTGTCACTTTCACACAGGTTGTACGTTCTACATTCAATGTTGGGTTTTGGGATAAAAATGGTTAGAAATGGTATAGTCAACATCTCGTCGATTTAAGCATCGTTAATAAACTTCAAACTCTGCTTAGAACCCACGATATGCACCGCAGGCTTCGAGTAAACCTGCAAGCTTGTTTTTCAGTCAGCGCGCATAACTAACAACACGATGTGAAAGCCGAGATACTGCTGTCGAGCCATCTGGGTTAAGAATAACAAATACCGCTGTCAGATTGTATAACTGTGCGGAAAGGAAAGTCCTAGAGAGTGCCAGCATGCCAGACTGCGGGCCATCACTCTCTTATATAAATGGGATTGGTGTGTTTAATACACACCATGCACGTGGACGAGCTCCAAACCAGAAAGAGCCAGGGTTAAGTGCGTCAGTACTGTACAGACTCGACCGTTCCGTGCGCCCTCTGCCTGCGGACAAGTGCCACTGCAGGTCACACTGAGCACCATGTGCAGTGCTGAGTGACTCTTCAGTCACAGCGTGTGGCAGCGAGACAGAATGACAAGCAGAACCGAAAAGTGTATGTAATTCAGACTAGCGCACATGCTCCAGCTGCATGCAGGCTCCTCACACACACATGCAGCAGCCCCCTGACTCCCAACCACACAAAGAAAATTGTACAATGAACCAGAGAGGACTGTTGCGTAAGGTCAAGCCTAAAAATAAAGAAACTGGCTGTTGGGCTTGTGGACGCTAAAAGTGAGAGAGATTCAGGATCTGTCAGCTGATAAGACAAGCCATGTGCAGTGATTTGCAGGTTTATGTAAAATAGAAAAAAAAGGAAAAACTCTTTTACCAGAGTCTTTTAAATCATGAGTATCTGTACTTCTACTTCTACCATTGCCGTCTCTGACTGTTGTTTGAAAATATCTTTGTTCCATTCAGGATCATCGAGATGAACAACAACCATCCACCGCTTACCTTCAAACGCTTTCAGGCCATCGTGAGCCGCCTCGAGCTGCCCAAGAAGCCGCTGCCCACCATCACGCCCGGGCAGATGGCCGGCCGCAGCTCTCAGCTCTCGGAGAACCACGACAAGCGTTACGGCGTGCCCTCGCTGCAGGAGCTCGGTTAGGCATCATTTACTTGTTACATACCTGTTATATATTTTGCCTGGATACAGTTGTATCGCAGTCTGGGTTACTAATCAGAAGTTCAGTGGTTCAAGTCCCCAGTATCACCATGCTCTTAACCCTTTGCACTCCAGGGACACTTTATCATGGCTTATCCTGCGCTCTGACCCATGCTTTTAACGTCGCTTGTATATGTGAAGAAAGAAATTCACCTGTTATGAGTAAAAAGCATCTTTACTCTTTAATGAGATTTCAATGCAATACTCTTCGGGATTCCTTTTTTATAAGCAGCTGCACGTCACGAGCATCACAGTTAAAACTCTGGGTTACTGATTTATGTTCAGGCCCCGTCGCCACCATACTGCCCCTGTTGGGCCCTTGAGTGAGGCCCTTAATCTGATCCCAAACTTGGATATTCAAGGCAAAGATTCACTGTGGTGTAATTTCTATGTGACAGATAAAGGCTGTTTATGATTCTGTGATGAATGTATACGTCATTATACTGTTGTTGAATACTAAGGTGTGGGTTAAGCAGTCAATATCAAATGAGTAGGGTTGTGAAACTCTGTATGTGAAAGTTTGTAAACTTTCCATGGGAATAAACTAGGAATTGACACAATTGCAGGTTATTCTATAGTTCTACTTACAATTAAATTCAAGTCAAAATTTTCTTTTTTTTTTTTTTATTTGTATTAGTTTGTTTATAAATGTTTATTTACACTGTGTTTGTATATGATACAGTTTATATACATTTCCCCAAATTGCTAATTAATTTCCATAGATTCTTGAACATTTTCCACCCCTAATGTTGATCTTGTGTGTTTGTTTGCATCAGGGTTTAAACCTCAGGGTGAGGCTGTGCCAGTTTGGAGAGGCGGCGAAACTGAGGCTCTGGAGAGACTCAATAAGCATCTGGACAGAAAGGTGAAAGCCTAAAAAAAAAAAAAAAAAAAAAAAAAAAAAAAACACAATGGAAATTGATAAAAACAAAAAAAATACACATTTAACTATTCAGTTGATTTATACCCTACAATTGGTCATTAAGAGAGTGTGTGTGTGTGTGTGTGTGTGTGTGTGTGTGTGTGTGTGTGTGTGTGTGTGTGTGTTTTGTTTAGGCATGGGCGGCAAGTTTTGAGCGTCCTCGAATCAAGGCCCACTCGCTGTTTGCCAGTCCTACTGGACTGAGTCCATACCTCTGTTTCGGCTGCTTGTCATCACGAGTGCTTTATTACCACTTGCGTGAACTCTACATGAAGGTCAGTGAATGGTGACGAGAAATTTTCACTAAGCATAATTCTTAAGTCTTAAATTCATGAACTAAACCTTCTTGAATGTAAGTTATACCAGGAAATTGTTTGCTAGAAAAAAAAAAACACTGACGTGATGAAGATGATGATGATGATATTTGTTTTTCCCAGCTGCGCCGACGCTCCAGTCCTCCTCTCTCGCTGTTCAGGCAGCTGCTGTGGCGTGAGTTCTTCTACACCGCGGCTACCAACAACCCCAGCTTCGATCGCATGGAAGGCAACCCCATTTGCGTGCAAATCCCTTGGGACCAGAATCCCGAAGCGTTGGCCAAGTGGGCCGAAGGCAGGACGGGCTTCCCCTGGATCGATGCCATCATGTGCCAGTTGAGGCAGGAGGGCTGGATCCATCACCTAGCACGCCACGCCGTGGCCTGCTTCCTTACCCGAGGAGACCTGTGGATCAGCTGGGAGAACGGCATGAAGGTACAGCCGATTCTGAGTGTTGAGTCAAATCAAAGCAAGAGTTTTGTCACTTTTCATAAGAAACTGAAGAAACAAAGTGAACGTGTTGGTGAGGTTCTGCGTGTGGTGTGATCATCATCATGTACAGGTGTTTGAAGAGCTGCTGCTGGACTCTGACTGGAGCGTAAATGCTGGAAGCTGGATGTGGCTTTCCTGCAGTGCTTTCTTCCAGCAGTTCTTCCACTGCTACTGTCCCGTGGGCTTCGGACGCCGCATCGACCCCAGCGGAGACTACATACGGTAACTTTTTTAAAATCATGATCATAAATAGAACACGCAGTGCTCACTATACAGTCTGAGACTGTCCTGGGTCATTATGTGCAAAGCTTCTGAGAATCACTCATGAATAATTACTCTTAAACATGCTTTTAAAGATTGTTTAACGAGTGAACAAAGGCGTAGAAAAATCATATGAGAATCCAGATTTGTTTTAATCATGAAAAGGTTATACAGTCGTCCCTCGCGTATCGCTGTGGTTACGTACGAAAATCAAAAAATATTGAACAAATATTATTGTTTAAGCCATAAATCGTCCTCCGACACTCTTTAAACACACACAGAAAACATTTGCAAGAATATAGTGAGAGGAATTTTGTGTAGATTTGTAGAAATATCACATTTATAGTGAGTACTGTAGTACAGTACAGTAGCGTAGCCTATGCGTAGTTTCTCTGCTATTTATGGCGTCAAAAAAGGGGCGGAGTTAAAGATGCACGTCAAGTTTATTTCTATAGCGCTTTTCACAACAGACCTTGCCTCAAAGCAGCTTTACAGAATTTAATAATTAAGGTGAGCAATGTGTTTTTATCCCTGATGAGCAGCCATGGTGACTGTGGCAAGGAAAAACTCCCCTAGATGTTATGAGGAAGAAACCTTGAGAGGAACCTTGAGAGGGGAACCCATCCTCATTTGAGTGATATCAAAAGTAAATATTTAAAACAATACAGAACACTGGAGAGTGAGAACTTGCATGAGCACCGGAATGTAAGATTGTGAGTAATGTCCTTTCTACATACTTCTACAGTCAGCTGACGTTATGGAACCAGGAGCTACCGAGCAACTCATAAAATAGCTCAACATTTAACAACGTTACTGCATTCTTTATTTTCATTGGCTGGTGACGCATGTCTTCAACTCCGCCCTTTTTTTTTTTTTTTTTTTTTTTCCCAGGTCAGATGATACTACAACCAAAAAATAAGCGGAAACCTACGGATTCTTGTAACGCTACTCATTTCTTATGATGAACTGAAATCGGGACCGTTCACGAAAACAAAATGGTTACGTGCCAAAAATATGTTAGCAGACTGCCTCACAGACAAACATGGAGGTCGAAGCTTAATAGTTTTGTTTTCTTTTAGCATTAAAGGAACCAACATGGCAACCATTCCACATTTCAACACTGCAATTCTGCTAGGACTGATTGGAACGCTACTAATGCTATGATCACCTTAGAGGTCTAATTAAGAGCAAAATACTTGAATGAAATTGGAGTAAAATGTTCTTGACTCTTTGAGAAGAGTAATAGTTCAATGTAAATCGTTTGGAATGATGTTTAAACCAATCATGCAGCGTTTCTATATAACAAACCACACAAGATGTAACCAGTGTTGAATTTTTGCTTTCTAGGAAAACAGAATTGATTTAGAACACAAAACCTGCGTCTACAGCTGTTAAACTTCTTATCTCATATACTGCTTTTTATTATTTCTTTAAACGTCCTAAGAAGATTTTAAAATTGGCTCTAACAAAAATAAATAAATAAATAAACATTACACAGCTTAAAATAAAAATACATCTAAAACGTATTAAGTTATAATAGTCTAGTAGTTATATTAGCTTTTAAATTCACTTCATGACCAACATCAGACCACAAGGCCCTTTTAGGAAAATGTTATATAAACGTGACTGGGGAGGTGAGGGGCAGTGTGTAGAGCGTTAGGAGATTCCAGGGATAAAGTTCACAGCAGCAGTTTAACAGCGTTTCGTGTAGGCAAAGTTTAACTGTTCTTTTTAGCTCTGAGACGGATTGGTTTACACTTCAAAATCACATCTCAGAATGTATAACCGTGACAACCATAGAAATAAAAAGTATTCACGTAACTGTCTGCTCTCTGGAAGATAAAATATGTAAAGCTTTAGTTTTAATCGTTTCTTATTATTATATATTATGTGCTTATTTTCATGATTTCTGTCCACCATCACTTTATTATCAAAGGCTTCACAGAAGC
The DNA here is from genome assembly GCA_039877035.1 of Silurus lanzhouensis. Taxonomy (NCBI): domain Eukaryota; kingdom Metazoa; phylum Chordata; class Actinopteri; order Siluriformes; family Siluridae; genus Silurus; species Silurus lanzhouensis. The sequence goes on from JBCEWE010000464.1 coordinate 2,547,166, forward strand.
ACAAGTACAGAGGTGCCAATAGTTACGGTTTAGCTTTAGAATTTGCAGTTTTTGACATCTTGTTGGATCGACACAGGAGATGCATTTAAAAAAAAAACTACACTTGCTAAAGCTAAGACCAGCCTTCAATAAACTGACAATGAAATAAATGAAAAAAAAAGGACAATAGACTTCTGTCATCATGAAATGATTGACTTATGAACACTTCAGCTGACACCCTGGAAGCCCCACCCACTCTCCCACTTCTGATCATCATACCTCTTTACGGATACTCTAACGCCACGCCCTCGCTTTCTGTCCCCGTCATATATGTCATTATATGATAACTAGCATCACTTCTAATGAAGAATTTTTGGTTAAAAATATTGAGTTTCTGTGCTAATTTTTGTATTTTCCGTGCACAGGAGATATATTCCCGAGCTGAAGGACTACCCGAGCCGCTACATCTACGAGCCGTGGAATACACCCGAGTCGATTCAGAAGGCAGCGAACTGCATTGTGGGAGTTCATTATCCCAAACCCATGTTAAACCATGCAGAGAGTAGCCGCCTCAACATCGAGAGGATGAAGCAAGTCTATCAGCAGCTTTCTCACTACAGAGGCCTTAGTGAGTCTCTCTCTCTCTCTCTCACTCACACACACACACACACACACACACACACACACACACTAGCAGTCTTGTATGAGCATATGTTCTTCTTTGCAATAGGTTGAAGCATTTTGGAAAGAACACTCTGGTGTAGGGTCAAGTGCTGTTAAAACACACTAATGCTCCAATTAGAAGCTTTTTTTGGGTTGTTTTTTTCCCACTAGTGTTGCCCCCTAAAATCCACACATTTGCCCTTTTGTTCTCTGTAAAATAAAATGAGGTTGGCTGTAACAGGACAACAGTGATAATAAATTGAGTGGTAAACACAAGCAGCCTTTTTAGCCCCATACTTTTATCATAATGGAGTAATTACCTCAGGATTTCCGAGGCGTTTTCGACCTACAGAAACCAGTGAATTAGATAGCGGGACTTTTTAAGTGCATGCGTCAACCTTGGTTTTAAACCTACTTGACCTCCCAGTGGGCCTCATAGGAAGCCTGTCAAAAGTTTATTTTATGGTTTTTAAAACACATGCATGTTCTTGTTGTTTATAAGCTAGTCTAGGTCAAAGAATGACTGGAGGAAAGTTCTGTAGACAGATGAGTCCAAATTGAAAATGTTCGGCTCTAACAGAAGAACTTGAGTAAAGAAGAGATGATGTTAGCAGACTCCATTCCATACTTTAACACCATGCAATTCCATCTGCCAATTAGAACTGATTTTACCATGCAACAAGGCGATGACCTCGAACAATACATTCAAGCTCAGTAAGTGTTATTTAGAAAGCAAACAGTCGGAGTAATATCTATCTTGGAACGGCCTGCCCAGTCACCGCACCTAAAACTTTCAGCTGAATGTTTGGAGAAAAGATTCCAAGAGTGTGTAAAGCCATTGTTCATGCTGAGGGAGGTTTTTTCAATGAAAATGGTGTGGAACATTCCAAGGTTTTTTTGGGGGGATTTTTTTGGTAAAAAAAAATCTATTTTTTTTCCCCCGGAAAAAGTAATAAAATGTTTTGCTTAAGTACAAGTAAAGGTACCAGTCCAAATATCTACTCAAGTAAAAGCAAAAAGTAGCGTGCGTGTGTTATGAAAATCTCTAATGTAAACCTCGATTGATAGACTAATAGAGAAACTGCAGTTACCCACCAAATTAATAATCTGAAGCCTATTTGTTAACTCAACAGGTTTGCTAGCCTCGGTGCCCACCATTCAGGAGGAGGCAGAGCCGTCAATGTCGGACGACTCTCAGGCCAGCAGCAGCGGTAAGAAACATGCAGTTGCAGCAGTTTTTTTGTGCATGTTAGGCTTATTTTTTGCCTCGTTTTCCTGGAAAAGGAAAAGCAACAACAACATCTAAAGAGCTCTGGCACTGTAGTCTCTGAATGTACCAATCGGGTTATGGTTAATGTTTAAACCTTATCTTAAACTATGTTTCTTATTTATTTTTATATTGATGGCCATTTATGACTTTGTAATCAGGTTCTATAATGTTCATGAATTCTTCCTATAAGTGACTGGAAACGCAGTTGAAATTGCATACAGTTAGGATTAACAGCCAGTGGAATAAGGGTTTAGTTGAACCATTTAAAAAAAGCTAAGCCATGTAATTGTATGCATAAAGCCAGCAGTCAATGAAACGACAGAAAATCTCACAGATTCACAGTCAGAAGAGTAAATCATTAAATAAAACACTTTAAGGTGTGCTGATATTGAAAAAGTCAATGATGACATGGTGTAATGTGGCCCAAACTGCTGTTTCCACCCTGAAGTTAGTTGATTGATGATATCAGCAAGTCTTCCTGTCATCACTTGCACTATAACTGCTAGAAACCAGCTACAACAGCTTGTCATGTTACCGAGAATCCGAGGGAAAGTCCATCTGTCCCGAATACGTTTCTATGTCTGAAACTATACTGACTGTAACAAAGCACTGAAGACACCTTCCATAAATGGTACATATAATTATTCTTATGGAAGGATTTTTTTTATTATTCTTTGTTACTGGTCATAAATGCAGAAATTAGACATTGTTGTGAAAGTATATAAGCATATAAATATCAAAATAAATTTTTCCTCCAGGTTCCATCTCGATGTCCCATCAGCCACAGCCTGAGTTTGAACCCCAGCCACCTCAAACAGATCCCGACCCGGATCCAGACCAGGACCCGGATCCCGAGCCTTCATCGGCTCCTGCAGCCGTGAGAAAACGAGGTCGCTCCTCTGAACCACAGAACTCGCAGAACCCCAAAGTGCAACACACTAGTCAGACGATAGCTGAGCAGCTGCGTACGAACAGCAAGGAGTGACTGAGCAGGTGATGAATCACACACACGGACTCATTCACAGCAGGCCATTTTTTTCTGTACAATTAAATTTTTTTAATTCACTGCTGGGGTTTTTTGACGTTCCTGACATATATTGTTGGCCTTGGATTTGAAATGTATATTAATGAGAGTTTGTGAATATGAATTGCAATGTGGAAAAAGCTTGATTCATAGCCTGTAAGGCTTTTTTTGGTATACATGCTGATTTGGTCTAAAAGTGTGAAGTACTATAAATATGACCTCTTCAGACTTCATTGTAAGTTTCAAACCCTCTTTCTTGTTTTACATTTATTACCAATTATTATTAGTTTATCATTGTAAATGGTCACAGGTTATGTACTGTCTCTTTGGACATACAGTCATAGAGGCCACACCTCCATCACTGAGACTGACTGGAACAGAGGCCACTCCTCTTTCACTGAGACTAATAGACAATAAGGTCACACTTCCATCACTAGAAACTGACGTGCACTCGAGGTCACGCCTTCATCACTGAGACTGACAGGCACAGAAGTCACATGTCCATCACTGAGACTGACAGACACACAAGGCCACAACTTCTTCAATGAGACTGACAGGCACACAGGCCACACCTCCTTCAATGAGACTGACAGGCACACAGGCCACACCTCCTTCAATGAGACTGACGGGTGCACAGGCCACACCTCCTTCAATGAGACTGACCAGCACACAGGCCACACCTCATTCAATCAGACTGACCAGCACACAGGCCACACATCATTCAATCAGACTGACCGGCACACAGGCCACACATCATTCAATCAGACTGACCGGCACACAGGCCACACATCATTCAATCAGACTGACCGGCACACAGGCCACACATCATTCAATCAGACTGACAGGCACACAGGCCACACATCATTCAATCAGACTGACAGGCACACAGGCCACACATCATTCAATCAGACTGACAGGCACACAGGCCACACATCATTCAATCAGACTGACCAGCACACAGGCCACACATCATTCAATCAGACTGACCGGCACACAGGCCACACCTCCTTCACTGAGACTGACTGGTGCACAGGCCACACCTCCTTCAATGAGACTGACAGGTGCACAGGCCACACCTCCTTCAATGAGACTGACAGCACACAGGCCACACCTCCTTCAATGAGACTGACAGGCGCACAGGCAACAAATAATTCACTAAGAATGTTAGTTACATAGGTCACACCTCCTTTAGGGAGACTGACGGGTACACAGGCCACACCTCCTTCACTGAGACTGGCAGGCATACAGGCCTTACCTCCACTGAGAATGGCAGGCTCAGAGGCTTCCCTATCTTCATTGAGCTTGTTGTGTACAGAGACTACACCTCCTTCACTGAGACTGACCGGCACAGAGGCCACATCATCTTTCACGGAATTGAATAGCACAGTGGCCACACCTACCTTATTAAGAATGTAGCTAAAAAAGACCACACCTTCAGTGAGAATGTTCACTACAGTGACTGTACTATAAATCTCAGCACCAGTGCACTTGTTTTACATCCCAGCACAATACCAGATTGATAATCCCTGCAACCAACCTTTTTTTTTCCTTTCTTCCTTTCTACACAGATTGTGAAGATGAAGGTAAACAAAAGGGGGAAGGATGCTCTGCGAAACAACAAAAACCATCCACACAACAGGAGAATTAGTGCAACACAGAGTACAAGCTGAGAGGAAGAATAAAGAAATGACACTGCAGCGTGTTCGGGGGTCGGCACACACGGAGCATCTTTTGTTTTTAACATGTTCGGCAAATTTAGAGCTTTAACGACACATTCGTATTTAAAGCAAACGTGCCCTGATCAGCATTAAACATAGTACAACTAGCCTTCACGTTAAATCAGGTTAAGAGCGATTTATCAGTGTTGTATTTTTTTTACAGTATATTTCACATTTCATAACCTCAGCACGAGCTCACAAAGACAAATTAATCAGGCATTGCTTGCAGCATGTACAATCAGCAGCATGAAGGAATTTTTTTTTTTCCTTCTTCCTTTTCCATAAGATTTACACAAGTCCATCCGTTCCCACAACATCCAGTTCCCCTGGCTAAAGGACGTTCGCTTTGTTTATCTACATTCCACGTTATCATGCACATTCACCAGTCTGAGTCCCCTGCCAAGCAGACTAGCGTTATTTATTTCATCTTTGCTGTTGTACAAGTGTTTATTTAGGTTTCGAGCGATAAAAGCTCTGCAGGGGGTGAAGAGCAGGCGTGCCCCTGTGTGCACTTTCATGCTTTGATTAAGGACAGTTGGGTGAGCAATGATTTTTGGAAGACTATGTCGAGAGAAAGACGCTGCAGTTACTGCACTGTTTATCTGCACTAAATAAAATCCATCATTTTGACACACTTTTTTTGTTTTGTTTTTACTTTTACTGTTATTCTGAATTAGATGTCTGGGGCAAAATTTTTCTATAATCATTTCTACAAGTTTTTTCTATGATCTGTGATGAAATATATACTGTATAATGTGACTGGTCCATAGTTGCATAAACACGCATCAAATTTATCAATGAAAATACTGAAAATCTCCTGACACATCTGTAAAATCAGCTCTGAGGGTACTCTGGGTTTACACCAACCAGACATACCTGTCATAATGTTTTAAAGTCAAAGTGAATAACACTTGTTTTCAATCAAAATTAATAAAAGAAAATAATCAAAGTTGCGCTTTTGGAGGAAAGGCTCCGGGTTACTGAGCAGAAGCTCAGGGATTCACCCAAAACAAGACACCCAAACAAGTTCCAGCATGACAATGCCCCTGTGCACAAAGCCATGAGGATATGGTTTGCATGGGTTGGAGTGGAAGATCTCCTGCTATAAAGCTCAACCCTATTAAAACCTTTGGGAAGAAGTGGAACACTGTACCCCAGGCCTCCTCACTTCACCTCACCTACATCAGTACCCGACTTTACTAACACACTTGTGTCTGAATACAAATCTCTATAACACACTCCATAATCTAGATCATTTCTGGAAGAGTGGAGGTTATTGTGGAGGGAATGGGATAATTAAAAAGCACAAATTAAAAGCAGGTTTTATCAAGTGTCCACAAACTTTTGTCCATATATATTTTTACTCCACTAGAGGGCTTTTTCCAATAAACACAACCTCGCCCTTCTTACTCACGTACAGTCAACATTTATCTGGTTTACTTCTACAATAATTCAATAATGTCAGTGTTTAAACAGCTGTGTTTCTTTCCTTAATGTTTTTTTTTCCATTAATAGATGAACATTTAAAATTTTTTGCATCAATAACACTAATGCTGCATTTGACTAGGTCAGAACTCAACATTCATAACCTCCAACAATAAGAAAATCTGGAAATCTGTTTCCTCACCTATGAGTTCAACAAATGACAAAACCAAAATGTAATTAGTAAACAGAGTAATGTCATATGCCCTATGTGGGTCTGAAAGGTCACATGACCCTTTCTTCAGGCTTCATCACTCCAGGTAATGAGACACTTTATAAGTCAATGCAGAGTCAAATGTCATATGGGTAGAAGCAGTGTCTCACACACACACACACACCGTCCTGTTGAACACTTCTTGAAGTGCATGGGTGTAAATATATTTAGTGCAGTTAACACGCCAAGCGATTGTCAGAAAATGAGACATGATGCATAAGAAACACTTATTTTTATTTTTTACTTTCTAAAGATGGCATTTTTTTTAAGTGTTCAAGTATCTAACACCAACATTCTCATGTTAAAATTGATAAACTGGACAAAAGTCTGTGGACACCTGATCATAAAATTCTCATTTTATGCTTTTTGAACATCCCATTCCACATTGTTACCATTTGTTCTTTATATGACCTTCACACTTCTGTGATTGTAATGCATTATCGAGTATAGCAATTTGTGCTCATTCAGCCACAAAGGCATTAATAAAGTCAGGTCCTGTTGTAGGTGACGTCCCTTGAGTGTGTTCCAATTCATCCCAAAGGTGTTCAATAGGGTTGAGGGCAGAGCTCTATAGCAGGAGATCTTCCAAATCTTCAACCCATTTAATGCATGCCTACATAAAGCTGGATACCTTCGTCATGCTGGGACAGGTTTGAGTCTCCTAGTTCAAGTGAAGGAAAAATCTCATGCTACTGAATCCAAAGTTCACTGTACAATTGTGTGGGTCCAATTTTGTGGTGACAGTTTGGGGAGGAATCACATATGACTGGAAAAGTCTGTGATGAATACTTTTGCTCATAAAGTAGAATGTTTCTCTTTATAAAAAACTTCAACATTTCTATAGTTTTCTTTGGTTGTAAACAACATAATTTTTTCAATATATTTCTATTATTCGAAATTCGGCCAGTGAGAATCAGCAGCACTGTGCTTTAATGAGATTTAGCATTTTCTTCGAAATGTGCAGTTCTCAGTGTGAGTTATTGCGAGACCTAATGAGGTGATAACGCCTCTAAAAGCCCTGTGCTCAGGTGAATGTCCACATGCAGACCAATAACCACAGCTACACTACTTTTCTGCTTGTCTTTCTCTCCCTCACTTGTCTGCAGATCCTTCTAGAATGTTCCTTCTAGCAGTTAAAGAGGCGGCTTGTGATTTTTGAGCCCCGTATTAACTGTGAGATGAATTGGGATTGAAAATGTGATAGGTAATTAATAAGAAACATGGCTGGAGAAGCTGTTATGGAGAAATAATACAAACTATTCCTGCTTTAATACAATACAGTACATTAAAAGAAATAATAATAAGAGTATGGAGCGCAATTATGGTTGAAAATGTTATGTAGAAAATTCAGTCTTTGGACACCAAATCTCTTTGACCAAATATATACTGTATGGTCGAAAGTATTGGGACATCTGATTTTTTTTTTTTTCCCAGCCATATGCGGTTTTTTGCCAAGCTGTGACCAACATTTGGATGCTTACAATTGTATAAAATGTCTTTGGATGCATTGTATTTGCCCTTCAATTGAATTAGGAGAACAAAACCTGTTCCGAGATGACAATGCCTTTGTGCACAATACCAGCTCCATGAATATATGCTTTACATAGATTGGAGTTGAAGATCTCCTGCTACAGAGCTCTGATCTCGACCCAGACTGCACCCCAGACCTCCTCACATCACCTACATCAGTTCCTGATTTTACTAACACTCTTGTGGCTGAACGAGCGTAAATCTCCAAAAGCTCACTCCAAAATTAGTGGAACATCTTCCCAGAAGAGTGGAGGTTATTCATAATAGGAATATGGACCAAATGTGGAATGGGATGTTCAGAAACTAAATACAAATCCTCTGGTCAGGTGTCCACAAACTTTTGTTCATATTGTGTACATCTTAAGGGTAAGTGTAAATAGAGTCATGAATATTAACTCTGATAATTCCTTTAATACTACAAAGTTCCAGGTTTTTAGGTTTTTGGGGTTTTTTTGAAGTTGAGAAGCTCATTAAGTCTTCTCTGTGGATTATTGTGAAGCTTGATGAAGGTACTGTGAGTTATAATTCCATATGTTCTGAGAGGTAGTTCTAATTTTTAGGTGTGGCCGTGTATTTATTTTCAGTCCTTATCAATGCCATTGATCCTGGCCGTTTTTTATTTTTTTCGCTCTCTGCTGCTGGTCTGAGAGTCCAAAATGTGCATGGTGGAGGAGGAGGAGGAAACCTGAGCCACATCGATCCACACCATCAGTCAGATCAGCGGCAAGCTTTTTAAAAGAACCCTGCCTTATTCTCCGCCTCTTTCTCCATCCTCTGCTGACTATAATTGACCCTGGGAAGGACACACACACACACACACGCACACACGCACGAACACACACACACACACCACACACACACACACACACACACACACACACACACACACACACACACACAGACACATACACATAAGCAGGGAGTGTCCAAGCTTCAATAAGGTGCTGTTTAGAAGATTGGAGGACGTGCTCTTTCTTAGTGACTTGCCTTTGCTGATGTAGGATACCCCAGGAACACACTAGGACCAGACGTGTGTGTGTGTGTGTGTGTGTGTGTGTGTGTGTGTGTGTGTGTGTGTGTGTGTGTGGCGTCATTATTGCCTGGTCTCATTCCACCCCAGATGGTGCTCTGCTTGGACATGGACTCCAGGGAGGATGGAGATGCCTGGATGGAGGAGCAGTGGGAGAAATGGTACTGTAAACACACACACACACACACACACACACACACACACACACACACACACACACACACACACAGGGCCCACCCAAAAAAAACTTTAGACCCGAATAATGTGTGAGGTTTCAGAAAGCTTTCAGTAGTTTTAAGAGCTGGTTGAGACAAGACATGTTAATGCTTTTGAAGGGAAATATTTGGATTTAAAATAAATGGAAACGGCTTTGCGATCACATTGTGCACTTTACTGACCTCCAATCAGCAGAAAGATGGCAGAGACAAAGCAGTTTATTCAGGTGAAGGGAGTGTAGGATGTAGATAAATGCTAGCAATGCTGCATGAAAATTCTGTACAAATAGTATATATATATATATATATGTATGCATCCATTTGTGGTTATTTTTTTATATAAAATTTTTTATATCTGTTTATTTGTTTATTTTTACTGTACTTGCATGCATGTATATGTTCTTTATATTTCAGTCTATACGCAGTTGTATTTCATCTCAAGGTTCTCAAACAAGATTTTCTAACAACGTCTTTTCGGACAAACGAAAAACCGCCCACTGATCAGAGCTTCGCTTTCCATAATGTTGCAACCCTTTTTTTTAATGAATTTACTTTTTATTGAAGAGTTGCGATTACAGAAAAATGTTTCTCGAAGCCTTTTTTTTAAATGTGTGATGCCTTTCAGCTGATGCGCTGTGTTGTGTCTCAGTTTTTCTACTTTTTCAATGTGTGATTGAAATTTGGGGTTTAAAATAAGAGTGAAATCAATAGTTTGAGATTGTAGCGAAGGAAAAGTGCTTGAGATTGATGGATCTGATGACTGCATGAAATTTCTGCAGAATCTAAAGAAGGTCCCACCCGTGGCATTAGTCAGGCTTTTCAGGTATCGTTTCAGGAGTTTTGCTTTGTAGAAAACTTACTGTTTTTGCTAGCAAATTAGACTCCACCAGGGTTATTTAAGGATTATATAATATATAGGAGTGCAACTTTGTACTGGCAGAATAACAGTTGCATGAATTTCTTAAGTCCAGCTCTCTCTCTCTCTCTTTTAAACGGAGATTCACTGTTGGTGCGTTTTGTACGTTTTTTATCTTTAATAAGACAGACGAGATTTTACAATGAGTTTGTATGTGTGTGTTGGGTTGTGTGTGTGCTGGGTTGTGTGTTTTGATGTGTGTATGTGATAATGGTTCAGTAAGCACATCTGAGTAGGTATCACTCTCAGCTAAGCTGCCTTGTGCACTAATGCATGTGAGGTTATGGACGACTGGAGATGGTGCATCATCGTCATTCCATCATTTCCTCCTTGAGCTGAACTCATATCATGCGTCCCACTTAGTTTAGAGCCAAGCCTTAAAACCTGAGCAGCATGTCTTTTCTAGTAGATGTGATCTTACACTGAAAAAAAGACACCTTAACAAGTTAAAAAAAATCTTGATTGTTGGTAAATGTTAAATATTTTGTATTTTCTATATCAAACCGAGTATAAACCGTTTGTTCTCATTTTCTCACTGGCGGAAGTGGTGGTAGTTAAATGATTAAAACATTAGATTCCAGAAGCACATGCAATGTTGCCACTGTTGGGCCTATGATCAGGGCCCCAAACCCTCACTTGCACAGTTGTGTAAATTTAAGTCTCATTTGGATAAGATTTACACCAAATGCTGTAAAAACAACAGAGTTTATCTACGTGCAGATCTTTTTGTTTATTTAAAGCAATTATTTCTAGAAAAAAGCAAAATTGTCTGCCAATCGGATACAACTACAATCTTAAAGTGGGGAATAATGTCCCAAAAAATGTGCTTAATTGGTGTTTATTGTAAACGTATTAGAAATGAGAAACACATTTTACTGGATTTTATACGTATTCACTTTTTTTGCAGCCCATATGTTGCTCGAGACGCTTTCCAACATGGTGCACCTGGAACATGTTATAAATCAGAGCTCAGATATTGCTCATAATGTAAATATAAAGTAATTCGTGAAACATTTCTAGTAAATTGACTGTAAAGGAAAAAAAAAACTGTTTTTTATTTATAGAGACTATAAAGATTGAGATTCGACATGGATGTATGGAAAGTGGTAGTCCAGTGGTTGAGATGTTGGACTTCTCATCATGAGGTTGTTAGTTCAAATCCTCCCTCTGGATAGGGCGTAGGCTATAAATACACATTTAAGGTAGTTGTAGAAAAAGGTAGCTTATTAAAACGTTGAACATTTTGCTTTGTTAGTAACATGCACTTCAAAATATTTATTTTAATGTGTGTGTGTGTGTGTGTGTGTGTGCGTGTGTGTGTGTGTGTGTGTGTGTGTGTGTGTGTGTGTGTGTGTGTGTGTGTGTGTGCATGTGTGAAGGCTAACTCATGACATGAGCCTGGATGAGTATGAAGATGACGACCTGTCAGAGGTGACAGAGATCACAGATGAGAACGACGGCCATCTGAACTGCAGTGATTATAATCTTCAGGTAAGACCTGTGAATAAAACCAGATAAAGAGGATTAAAACCTCACGATCTTAAGAGAAGAATCCGAGAAAAATGTATCTTGTTCTCTTGTTTCAAAGTTCATGTTGTTGACTAAAACAGGGTGTGTGGAAACACCTAGTCTTTTATGTTTTTTGAAAGACACATTCATGTTCCATTTGTTTATATGCATAAAACCAGGTCATTTAATGTTATGAAGGTTTACTTTGAGCAAACAAATACAGTGGAACCTCGGGTTACGAACGCCCCGGCATACGTATAATTCAGGTTACGAATCGCAGTTCATCAAAATTTTTGCCCCTGGTTACGAACAATATATCGGGATACGAACGTCGCTCACCAAAAAATCGCAGGCAAGTTGGTTGTTTTTGCTCTATCCACACAGCTCGTCACATCAGTTAGCGTCCTGTGTCCCTAGCGAGAGCATCGTGTTATAACACGTGTTCTTATCCGCTTGAACTTTTCCCGGCGGCAGCGTAACAACTCGTTAGTTGATGCTCGTGGAATGATGAGATGGACAACATTAGCCGATGCATAAGCACTTGACTTGTTTTTATGAAGATAGAATAGCAGGGTTACAGTCTTTTCCCAAGTACAATACCCATAATGAATTTCACTCTGGACTTCAATACCAACTGATAGTAGCCTTAAAGAAACAGCTCTCATTTTCCCTCTAATGCAACAATTGTCTCAGCGTTCGTGTTAATAACACTGTCTTTAATATTCTATAATCTAATATATAATAATTATAAATAATATAATATAATAAGATTCTCCTTCCAAACAATAACTCTCCCTCCTCCCCCTTCTACGAACGTCGTCTCCTGCAGCGAGTCTTCTCAAAGGGAAAGTACCCGCTAAAGATCTTTTCCTCTTTTGTATGTTTTTATGTGGTATGATTTTAATATAACATGTTAAAAGTAAATAATATTAGTGAATATTGGCTTTATTTTTATTTAAGTAATATTTTTGGTTGTCCAGAACGAATTACCGAAGTTTCTGTTCATTATTATGGGGAAATTTGTATCGGGATACGAACTTTTCAGGTTACGAATAAAGTACCGGAACGAATTAAATTCGTAACCCGAGGTTCCACTGTATAGAAATGTCCAGATACACTATATTTTTATTGGAAAAATCCTCCCTTAGCACAGGGCAGGCCATTCCATGATAGATAAAACTCCAGCCGACTGTGTGCTCTTTAAATGACTCTTACAGAGCTTGTATTAGGGTGAAGACAAAATTGGCTAAAGTATGGAATGATAGCCATGTTGGTTCAGTATTCCCTTCACTCGGAATAAGTCTCCAACCTTCCTTGCTCCAAAACAACTCCAAACCATTAAGTTTCCACCTCCATGTTTTACGGTGGGGGTGAAAATCTGCTAAGATCTTTTCTCCTGTTCTCTGTCATACAGAAGTTCTTCTGTTTATGTAAAGAAATGTCAATTTTGGACTCATCCGGACTTAACGTTCCTCCAGTCATTCACAGTCCAATTCTTCTGTGTTTTTGCCTTTGCACTCGTTTGTTGCATATAAACAAAATAAAACATTAATGTGTCTTAAAAACATTAAAAATTTATGTTTCCTAACTTTTGACAGATGCTGTATATGTTTTTTATTATTATAGTTTTTGGTTTTTTTTCTGGTGAAGCCCTGATGAACTAAAATGACTACCGTATTTTCCGGACTATAAGCCGCTACTTTTTTCCCCACGCTTTGAACCCGGCGGCTTAAACAACGAAGCGGCTAATTTATGTTTTTTTCCTGGGTTTTTCCCGGTTTCACAAACTTCAAGCCAAAAACTGAGCCTCATAACATTTGACCAATGAAATTGTTGAAAGGGTTCAGGTGAACCAATGAAACTCTTTATATTAAATCAGATGCGCTCCCGCTGAATCGGGCCGCACCACATCATAAATATGGATGATGTTCCTCTGACGTTTGACCTGCCGCTCACTCGGACTGTCAACAGGAAATGCGAATCATTTGTCACACTGAAAACAACCGGGCATGAAAAAACACACTTCACCTGTGTTCTGAGCTGCACGGCATCGGGAGAAAAGCTTCACCAATAGTGATTTTAAAAGCACGGCGATGCCAAAAGAAAAACTCTCGAGAGAAATTGTTGTGAAAGGAAGGAGGAAGACAGTGAACAATGACTTTCTTGGTAGGCTACTGTTTAGATACAAGCCGTGTAACAGACACTGTCTTTCGTTAAAGCCTGTGTGAAGTTCATTAGTTTCAGTGTAGTGCGGCTTATAGACAGGTGCGGCTTATTTATGTTCAAAATAAAAATCTTTGTAAAATTCAGTGCGTGCGGCTTATATTTGGGTGCGTTTAATAGTCCGGAAATTACGGTAATTATTCTCCAAATAAAATAGTTTACTCTTCTCATAGTAACTCTTTCGTGTAACCGCTTTACAGTTAAACTATATTAAGCTGCATTTTTCTTACTATACACTTGTTTCCCTGAGTCTAATCTCAATCAGGTTGTCTTGTAAGGAAAGTTGAAACTGTGGTGTTTGGGTAGAAATGTTCCTCAAGTGCTGTTTAAGGTACACTATATTGAGTTGGAAGTGAAACTGTTAGGGCAAAAACAGAATGCATTTATAGTCAACTTTTTTTGAAGAAACATATTTGCTCCACATTTCTGAAATGTTTTTTGCTCTACAGCTCATTTCAAGCGTTTTGGGCTGTTTTGGACTTTTACTAGATTCTCTGGTTTCATCCTATCTTCTCAGAACATCCCGGTTGGTTACCTGGGCATCAAAGTCACCCCCTGTTAATGACTGTGTGTGAATGTGTGCGATTGAATCCCATCCAGGGTGTATAACCATCTCACTTCCCAAGATAGATTTATAGCAAATAAAAAAAAGATTTTATAGCAAATAAAAAAATTAATATTAAAGTGGGACTTATTTTGGATTTACATCAGCATTTATATTATACGTTCATGTGTTAATAGTTATTATGTATTACATTGTGTATTGTTTGAATAATTAATGTGTGCATTTGAAAGGAGAAATGGACTTGTGGAAATGTCTCAGATTTAGAAGGGGTTGTGCCAAACAAAGATTTATGACTGGAGGGTGGAACCGGAGGAAGCGAGTGGCACACACACACACACACACACACGCACGCACGCACGCACACAAACACACACACACACACACACACACTGCTCGGCATGTCATTCTCTCTCGAGGCTCTCCTCTCTCTTCTTTTATCCTTTTATACTCATCAGTAAAACCACACACAGGTGTGTGATCCTTACCAGTTCCTCCAGCTCCACCTTCCATTCACAAAACTATGAGCCACACCCCTGCTGCCACAAGCACTGTTTATAGATCTTCATCTGGTTGAAGGTTAGTGGCGTCCAATCATGGCTTGTGATCAACTGTAATCAAGACTTCCTACTGCTGTGTGTCACTGTGAAGAGGATTAATGGTAATGGTAAAGATGATGAAAGTGTCAGCAGTGACTGAATAGTTTAGGTCACAATAATTTAATACTGAAGCGTAATATGCAGTACATATACTCAACATGTATGCATAAAAGTGGTAATAATAATAAGAAGAAGAAGTATACGAATAATCCCCTTCCAGATTCAGTCTATGCCACATTTGTAGATTAACATGGAGGAAAGAGGAAAGCACAAAACAGTCCATTTAAAAAGTTTTTTTTTTGAGAAGGATGTAAGGATGGACAGGTGGATGAATGGAGAGAGAGCGAGAGAGAGAGAGAGAGAGAGAGAGAGAGAGAGAGAGAGAGAGAGAGAAAGAGAGAAAGAGAGAGAGATACAGAATAGCAGACATATGGACAAAATGCTAGAAGCAAAGAAATCTGACAGGTGAACTGAGAACAACAACAGATAGAAAGAGGGACAGAAAGATAATTTGATGAACAAAGATGGGACTGAATATATAGTAGACAGAAAGACAGAATTTACAGATAAGCAGAAAAAGACACCTATAGATGCACATATGAATTATAGATGGCCAGATGGATGCATGGACAGACAGACAAATAAATGGACAGGTGGACATATAGAAAGACCAATAGATAGATATGTGAGGCCTTGATAAAAGAGTGACAGACAGTCAAGTTGATAGACAGATAGACTGGTATAGTTAAACAGACAGTTAGACAGAAATCAGCACATTTGTACTGATGGATCCAGTCTGCTTCAGTATGACATCACAAGCTGGACATTTTGTTTAAGACGATGATGGAGCAGATGGGGTTTTAATAATAATAATAATAAAGTTTATTTAGCTACAGCTTTTCGAAACTAGATAAAGTACACTGTCAGAGTCTTTTATTGCAAGTGAGAGTAACTGGGCTGAAAGAGAAGCTCTCAGTGTGCAGAGCTTCATATTCTGCTGTTCCCTGCAGGGAAAATAGTTTTGTAGGTCATTTGATTCTGCTTCGAGGAGCGTTCTGATTTCCGGCTTCCTGTCTGGGTGAATGCAGAACCGGTTTTCCTCACAGTCGAGTGTGTGTGAGGAGTGAGGAGAAGCAGCTGTGGCAGCTGTGCTGTTTTCAGACAGAGCCAAAGTCAATTATCAGATTTAATCATTGACATTAATGCAGGGAGTGGAGTTTAGAGCCAGGCGAAGGGCATAAGGCCCAAAACGTCAGAGAATTCACACATATGCACTTTTAGCATTATAGCATTTTGTTTTATTGTGCAAATAAAGTAACTCAAATAACTAAAAAAAATATGGATTTTTTTCTTTGTGTTGTGCCATTGAGCACGACTAGTCTAAATATATATATATTCGTAGATAGATAGATAGATAGATAGATAGATAGATAGATAGATAGATAGATAGATAGATAGATAGATAGATAGATAGATAGATAGATAGAGTGGAGAACTTTGGAGTAAATGTAAAATATGATGCTCAGAAAAAACAAAAAAACTTATGACCAGGTGTCCGCAAACTTTTGGCTATATAGATACACATACCAGATACATACATATAGGTACATAAATATATAATATTTTTTAATATATAATGTATCCCCATGTTGAGTTAGTGTTTTTACCAAAAGACTATCTATAAATTAAATATTTGTTTGTTTTACTCCTCTATATACCATCACACATAACAGTTCAATACTTATAATTCAAAAATAATTTGGAGACCAACCCAGTGAATTGTGGGATTTTGTTAGCACATTCTGTAAACCTTTGAAGAAATACAAATATATAGTTAAGGGTCGTGGTTTCAGACCAACATGATTGCATATGAATATTTGATGTTTTCCATCTTTCAGTCATAGGACCAGATCCATTACATCCAGACAGACACAAGTGCAAGTACATTAGGTAGATGTAAAGGTTGTAAATGAGTTATTACTGAGAAAACATGTGTTGACTGATATGTAGATATGTTGATTTATGTCATAATATATAAATTATATTATGTGTATGTAAAATAGAGTATTAATAAGAACTAAAACATCATTTCAATTAAATAATTATTCTTTTTAAAAAGCTTCTATGTCTAATGGCAAAACATACAATATGTATATTTATACATATTGGAATAATATTTTATTTTTTTTATACCACAGATAAGTACAGATAAAAATATATATACCACATACACAATATATTTAAATGGTAAAAAAAAAAGTATTTTTTATTGTAATTAATATTGTAAATACATGTTGAATGTTCAAAACGTGCCGACTGGATGTTTATTTGTATATTTTTGATTGCTCTATATACAGAAGATTAAAAATTCCAAACAGCATTAAGACAAATAGATTATATACAGTGTAGTAATATATTTATATCTATTCTTTTCTCAAATAAAAATATACATATGTTTCTGTGTGTTAAGAAGGTTGCATCTTTTTGTCCTCTGTGATTGTATTAGCTTTCTGCCCACCCTCTGAGGCACAGAGTCACAAGATGACATCATCAGCGAGCTATGATTGGCTAAGCCTAAGCTCCCTGTCTAACCACTCTTCTGGCTTCTCCATCCCAGGAACACATGATCCATCCAGCCAATGGAAGCCGGGATTTGGGCCGGAGGAGGGGGGCTGTAGAGCTGCAGAAGGAGATGCTTCAGCTGGACCTGATAGACGCTGAGGGAGGCACCCAGGAAGAAGGAGGAGAAGACGAAGAAGAAGAGGGGGAGGAGGAGGAGGAGGTGGAGAGGCCTCTGCTGCTCATCGATGAGCACCAAGAGGAAGAGCGATCGCTGATCGCTGCCATGGATACGTATCGGCCAAAGAGACCCACCACCCTTAATCTGTTCCCGCAGGTGCCAAGGACTCAGGTGAGTAGGGTGACAGCTGGAGTATATGCAGTGTGGGTGTGTGACAAGCTTGGGCTTGAGTGTGTGTGTGTGTGTGTGTGTGTGTGTGTGTGTGTGTGTTCTTCATACAGCTGGTCTCTTGGTAGCTGTGGGTGTAGGACTTTACATGTGTTTATTAGCTGAGCTATCTTCTGACAGTTGTTGTTTAAGGGATCATAGGCATATAAGAAGCCATGGATTGTGTGTGGAAATATGTGTGTATTTGGTACAGACAGAGATGGTGTGCTCTCATATTTTTCGGTGTTCTGTGGTGAAGCGCAGAAGGGTGATGGATTGTGTTGCTCTGATTCCTGGCCTAAATGATGCTGATGCTGCCGGAGACGTGGCTCATGCACCCCCCCAGTGGTCCACCCGCTATGAATCACACTCCTCCTCCTCCGCTACTGTGTAATGGAATCAGACAGGAAGTGTTGATATGAATCCATGATCTGCAAGGGTCAAAAAGAAATGAGGTGGATTATTAGACCTGATATGACCCGTGTGCACGTGCGGCTATTCGGGATTATCTCATACAGACCCGCAAGATGTCCCTTCAGAGGAAAGATTTGTTTTGAATTAAAAAATTAAAGTGAAAAAAAAAAAAAACGTTAGTTGTCAGTAAGCTGATGGACAACATGAATCCTCAGAACAAGCTTTGATGATCCTTCTACCCATCTCTGGACGTGTTCTATAGTAATAGCTTCCTTTATTTGAAATTTCGGTGCTAATATTGTAGATCACTTACGCTCTCTTCTAAAGGCTTTTAATAAAGTCAGAATCTGGTGAAGGTCATAGCATATGATTTACATCAATTAGTGACCCTCATGTTCTATGAATGGGGCTGGTGGGGTTGTTCTGAAAGAGAGCACTCCCATCAGGATAGAACTGTTTTAGCATATGATGAAAGATGAGTTGAGCAGAAGAACTCATAGGGGACAAATGTGGAGCCAAAGTTAGAACTGGAGTTTTTCCTTTAATTCGTCACTCACCTGTATTTGACATGTGGAGGACAGGGGCATTGATAGAGAAAGGTTTAAGACGGAATTGTGTATTGTACATATACAGTATGTTAAAAATTTCTTGTTTCCTCAGACAGTGGTTAAATGGGTTTGCAATCCTACAGTTACAACAAAAGATTTTTCTTCCAACAGATATAATCGATTTCTTGAGGATACACCTTGCTGGTATCCTGACTGCCAATATCTTAGGTCATCTCCTTCACAGCATAACCAGGACTTGCACTTTGTATGACACCGATGTATGACAATAATGTTGCATTTGTCTGTTTTTTTTGTGTTACTTAACCTGTATAGTAATCATCATTGTGTTGTCAGTAGAAGCGCATTCCCATACACTATTCATCAGTAATGTCACTTAGATTACTGTAATCTAGAAACATGAGCAAAATTTCACTGGAGCGATCTGTGGGTGGCCATGTTGGATGATGGCTTGTAAAAAAAAAAAAATACAATCTGGTACCATCAAACGCAAAACAAAAGACTGGGATATTTGAATTCTTTCTATTTTACAATATATATTTTTTTTATAACAACAGTATCTGAAGCAAAAACATGAATATTTGGTGCCCAACCAAACATGAGTTTACATTTGACCTAAAAGCAATTATTCAAACAATTGCTTATTTATTATTTCAAATGAATTGTCAAAGTTTATGGAGTGGCCTGAGCTCACTAACCGCCTCCACATGCTCAATATGTTGAATACAGGAAATTATATAATAAGACTTAATTGGGGCAAAATGGAAGCCATTACCAGGTACGAAGATAAAGCTTTAGGCGTAACCCCAAGACCTGCTAGTAATTAGTCTCAGAGGAGAAAAAGTGGGGAATTGTTGACCCTTTCCTTTTATTTGCTTTCCCAATTCTGTCATACACAAAGAGAAAGTGATATATGAAGCATTTGCTGTGTATGACTGTTTCAGCATTATTTTGTATGCATATATATATATATTATATAAGCAGCCTCTTATTTTTTTTCCCCCTCTCACTTCATCTTATACTGGACTACATATAAAAGAGTACAAATACAAAATACAGTAATTTTGGAGAGATGGTATTATTGGAGTATCTCCTCAGTAAATGGGCCATCTACAAAAAAAACAAAGCAAAACAGCAACAACAACAATAAATTGTTTGTGTTCACATCAGATATCTGCCCTGGAACTGAATAAAGTCTCTTTATTATGGGCAGTGTCTTTCAGTTTTTGTTGTTGTTGTTGTTGCTGCTGCTGTTTCTGTTGCTGTTGCTGTTGTTGTTGTTGTTGTTGTTGTTGTTGTTGTAGTAGTAGTAAGGGATTGATGTCTATGCTCCTCTACAGAGGAACAAAGAACATACTTATAAGTTCATAGCACACAGCAGACAAATAAAGTTTGAATTATTATTGTTATTGTAAATTTATAGTTTATAGTAAAGCCTCTTAATATGTACATTTTCTGTTTCGGTTTTTCTATTATTTTTTCATCCTAATGAAAAAATGTACATGACATAATCCAGATTTATATATATATATATATTAAAGGTGTAACGGTACACATATACAAACTTTTTCGGTACAGGGCTTTCAGTTCGATATACATGTGGGATTTCAGGGCTTAATGGGATTTCAGGGATTTTTGGCAATTTCTGCAATCCCCTTGACATCCATTACCATGGAATAAACCAAGAACTTTCAAAGCAGATGAGATCACTGGATGCTGTTCTGCACAAATTCGGTAATGGGTTTTAAAGCATACATACACATTTAAAAACAAACAAACAAAAAAAAAATTAATTCCAGAACAAAACATTTCAGGAAATTTGACAGGAAAAGCAACCTTGAGCAGACAGGGATGAGAATTATCATGAAGAAAGGGGGTGAGGGGTTGGAGGGGCTACAGAAAACCTGTGTTCTGAATAAAAACAACAATTAAATCATTGAATAAAAAAAGCCGAGGACTAAAATGTTCTGGATAAACAAAATACATTCAGTGTAAAGTAAATCTATTTAAATAGAATTCAGGGTTGAGTCCTGTCTGATCTGTGGGGGGTTTTCCTCAATCTGGAATGCAGTTCTTCTGACAATGTTAGATTTATTTCTCTAAATCTTTTCAAGTCTATACCAAGTGACACACAAAGAGACAAGTAAGATAGCAAACTCTCCAAAGTTTATTCAGAAAACAGAGAGTATATAACCTAATGAAAATATAAATCCAAAATGACTGCTTTAGATGGTAGCATCAGGTTGTGTAGCATCAAGCACAACTAGTTCTAGAGACTATATATTGAAATCTATACAACTAGTAAGAGTGGGCCATTAGGGTGTAACCCTATCAGAGACGTAATGTGATTGTGACCGGAAAATGCCATGCACAAGCTTGTGGGTAAAAAATCAGAGCATTTAAGGCAATTCATTCATAACCAGATTTAAAATGGCTCTCTAGATCCTAGCAGAGTAGCCTAGTGGGTATTTTACACTTTATATCAGGCGTATGTTAGAGATATGAGTCGACTGAAGCAGCAGTTTCTCAGCAGTGCTACATAGCGGCAAACCTTTTAAACATTTATTTTAGCATCTCCTGAGCGTGAGTCATATCCAGGTCAGCAGCGTGATGATGCCGGGATGAGCTGCTGCCTGATTGTGCACTCTGACTATAAATCTCTAATCCATGCTTACCATGGGGCTGGGAAATAACCATAGCAAAGCCCCTGGATATGATGAACATTGATGGGATTTGTCTGAAATATTGGAGTCCTGTACTAAATCTGAGCTTTAACAAGCGGTTTCATTTTCAGAGTGAAGGTAAGCTGGATTGTTGAGCAACATTTCATTGGCTCTAGCATACTATTGACATTTTGGTTGGTTGACTCTCCAGAGGCATCATAATGGCTGTACACTGAACAAAAAGGACATTTTAGTGAGTAAAAATATCTTGAAAATGACAGAATTAGTTCTCTCTTGTAGTTTGTGTTGCAAGATTTATTTATTTTTTTAATTTGTTTAAAATTATCAAAATTATCTGCCAAAAGTACAAGAATACTGAAAACTTGAAACGAGTGAAAAAATCCAGAACTATATAAAATAATTCAAAATACACTAATGTTAGAATTTTAAAAGATTCCTAATACTGGCTTTATGATTCAGTGAATTTCTTATAATATTGTGAACAAAATTCACGAATAAATTCACAAAAAAATACAAAATAAATAAAAATAATAATACAATGTCTCCATATCTTAAACAAAAAAACATTTCTAAATTCTAATTTAAGAAACTATGAATGAGGCGTCAGTTCAACAAGAAATAGGGTTCCAAATTTGGCTAAAATGTCTCTTTCACAATGTTCAAAATAGTACAATTGCATTAGCTGCATGTTTAATAGCAGGTGAATTGCACATTTCCATAACGCACTTCATCAAATCAAAATGTGTTTTGTTCTGTGATCTTGATTGCTTTTTTTTTTACACTATGGATGTAAAAAAGTGGTTGTTTAAGTTACCATAGTCCTCCTGTCAGTGAGATCCAGTCTTGAATTGTCCTCTGACTCAAGGTGCAAAACAGCTGCAGGTATTCATGTGTTAATAATACTAATATAGTGAGTATATGTACTAGTTTATTTTGTCTTTTGTGATTCTTATTGCAGTTCTAAGCTAATTATAGATTTATCTTTGATTGTGATGCCTGCCACTTTCTGTCTTAGGTAGAGAAATGAATTTTCCCAAATTTCACAGCAGATGGCATAAAACAACAGAACAAGTCTTCAATAGCTTACGTCTCTTTGTGTTGATGTTTTTTCTTCTCTGATCAAAAGAAAATCATCTTTTCATAGTAGGAAAAAAAAGAACTGAGACACATCACGATTCACATTCTCTACATATCATCATGCCATATGTTAACACACACACACACACACACACACACACACACACACACACACACACACACACACACACAATTTTATGCCCCTGTTTCCATGGTGATGAAGGATGGGATGCCCATTGCATTGTGGTGGTGAGTCAGCGAGAACTAAGGAGACAGTATAGCATCGCTAATTCCTCTTCCTTGAAGCTCAGTCATGCTCACATCACAGCAGGGCGTTTCTGTCTGTGTGTGTGTGTGTGTGTGTGTGTGTGTGTGTGTGTGTGTGTGTGTGTGTGTGTGTGTGTGTGTGTGTGTGTGTGTGTGTGTGTGTGTTAACATATGGCATGATGATATGTAGAGAATGTGAATCGTGATGTGTCTCAGTTCTTTTTTGTGTGTCTCAGTTCTTTTTTGTGTGTCTAAGAGAGATATGGAAAGTCCTGTACTTACTAAAAAATACTGCCTTATTTATTTCTATTTAAAATAAAGATTTCATTAATTTTCATGAAATAAATATGTTAAAAATTGGGAAAAAAGATCTACTAAGGGGTGTAGATCGTAGGTTATTGGATATCACGGGTTATTAAATAATAGTCGATAATTATTAGTGTGTGAATGAAATATTTGGAAAATACATAGTATATAGTACATGGTGTGTAGGAAATGTTGTGTGTTAACCCAGTAGATAAGATGTTGGATGTCTAATTTGAAGGTTGTGAGTTTAAATCCCAGCACCACTAAGCTGCAACTGCTGGGTCCTTGAGCAAGGCCCTTAACCCCCAACTGCCCAGTTGTATCCATGAGATAATTTTTTAGTTGCTGGATAAGGGTGTCTGCCAAAATGACAAAAATATTTTAAGCACTGTAATTGATTTGGGGAAGTAAAATTGCATGAAATCTCATTGTATTATGATAAGCAAGAATGGAATCCATATATCATTTTTTCTCTCGACAAATCTCAACCTTTTATTTCTTGTCCTTTCCCTCAGGACACAATAAATAATAACTCATTTGGTGAGAAGGACAGAAGGAAAGAGAAGAAGACCCATTCATCTTCACCTCACATAAAAGGTCAGGCAAAATTTCCACTGTAAGCCTGTGTATATATTTTTATATATTCAATGCATTTGATGTACATCACAAAGTCTTTAAAGTATACCTAATTTCCTTAAGCCATTTACATGGATGCTAGATAAGATGTTCGTTCATTTGCTAATCCTATGGTGAAAATTCCATTCTAATGGGAAGATTCTAAAAAAGAAGCCTTGTTTGTCTGAGCTGGTTTATGTAATCTATGCATTTTACGTTCAGTTTTAAATGGCTGCCTGTGAACAATATATTCCTTCACTGGGATCATAAGAGGCTACAAGTTCACTTGAGGCCTTGTGGAAAAAAACAAAGCATTCACAGTAGCAACACAAACATTTTCTGTTAATTTTAGATTGCTGATCTTAGATGAAAGTTAACTGGGGACACAGAACATTCCTGCATTTATACATAATTGTGTATTGGCATAATCCCCATCCTGTTAGACCTATTACCTAATATATAATCTGCTGTGTGTGTAATAGGGGCCCAGCCTCCCGCTGTTGAGCATGTTACCCCAAGAGACGGGGACAAGGTCCAAGCCACCAGCCGAGTGGACGCTAAGCCATGTGTGGCTGCTTCTATGAAACATAAAGCACCAGTGACTAACTGCAAGAAGCAGGAGAAAACTTCTGACAGTGTGGGCAACAACATCTGTACAGTCCCCGTGTCCAATCATCCAGCCATGAAGGACACGACCAGGGACGGGAATTCAACTGGGACTATCAGCAAAGAGAAAGCCCACTATAACTCGGTAAATGGCTGCCAGGACCATGTTCAGTACCCTGAAGAAAATGGGTACACACACCACCACTCGGATAAAAACAAGGACAGGGGCAAGGAGACAAGGCCAGACATCCAGCTGACGCCAGTCGGTGCTGAGCTGGAGAGACCTTTCCTCTCGCAGAGTAGTGACAGCAACCGGATGTCCATCAGCTCTGATACCGAACTCCCTCCCCTGCATTTCCATTCTGTAGCTGAACGTACCAACCCATCAATCAGCGAAGAAGATGAAGTGTACCCTCCAACACCTCCGTGCAGGACTGATAGCCTCAGCGAGGCAACAGACTCTGTTTCCAATGCAAAAACTGGTGACACAGCAGCAGCGAACGCAGCCGTTAGCAAGGATGCCTCGGGACTAACATATGACTCAGTGAAATACACACTGGTGGTGGACGAGCATGCAAAGCTCGAGTTGGTTAGTCTAAAGCAGTGTTACCAAGGCTATGACAGTGACAGTGACAATACCGTCTACGAGTCAGCTGTCGATGAGGACGAGGAGGATCCGGATGTGGATGAGGACGAAGAAGAGTCGGGCGCAGGAGGAATGAACAGGGACACTTCCGGACTGTCCACAGACTCTGCCACTGACACCACGTCAGACATGCCTCGCTCACGCAAATTCCTCAACGTCTTCATAAACAGACGTCCACGCTTTCACGGTGAGTCGATCATTTTATATAATTTCTATAAAGAACATTTACTGCATTTATTTTGCTACTACAATATCTCAAATAAACACTGAATGATAGTGGTCCACATATACAGCCTTGGGGTACTACTTTTGATAATCTTCCTGCTAAATGCTAAACCCGGCGTTAGGCATTTTATTTTTCCCAAAATGTCACTTTTGGAATTCTGTTAAATTCTTGGTTCCAATTGACCAGAAATTCAACAAGAATTTTCCATAACAGCAGCTCTTAAAGTAGTAACAACATAAACAGAGGCATGTTTGGCAGACACTTCAAAATCTTTTATGCATATAATTTGTATTAGCAGACATACACCGGTCAGGCAAAACATTATGACCAAAACAGTCCTGACCCGTCAAGCATTAACAACATTAACTTCTTCAGCAGTTTGAGCAACAGAAGCTCGTCTGTTGGATCAGACCACACGGACCAGCCTTTGCATCAATTAGCCTTGGCCATGACCATGATCCTGTCACCGGTTCACCACTGTTCCTTTCTTGGACCACTTTTGATAGATATTTACCACAAGAGCTGCAGTTTTGGAGATGCTCTGACCCAGTCGTCTGGCCATCACAATTTGGCCCTTGTCAAACTTGCTCAAATCCCTACGCTTGCCCATTTTTTCTGCTTCTATCACATCAACTTCGAGGACAAAATGTTCACTTGCTAATATATCCCACCTACTAACAGTTGCCATGATGAAGAGATATATATACATTTAAGAATTCTTATCTGTTGTTTGTTCATCCATAGGTGTGGAATCCTTTGGTCTCTTCTCCTGCATTATCGATGGTGAGGAGAGAGAGCAGAGCCACAGGGCAGTGTTCAGGCATGTCTCTCTTATCCTCTATACTCTCCTACAAAACTCGACTTGTACTAGTTTAAGCCTATTATCCAGAAAAGGGCTAATTGGGGAAGTGGAAGCCCACCTCAAATTTAAGTTTGTATGTTTAAAACTATTACCTGATAAAAACAACGTTCAAACTTTTTAAAATCAGTAATGCGCGATTTGTTTTTAGTACATTTAAAAAAAAATTATATAAAGGTATAAATTTATACCAGAATTTGGCTCCAGTATTCAATATTGAGATTGTTGCTTTCTGGATTAGCCAGATCAGGTGGACTGTACTGTAATTTACAGTAGGATTTGTCCAATTACTATGCTGTATGTCACCTTGGTCCTGGGGGAACGTTGTTTTATTTTACTGCGTGCTTCATTGCGTATGGTCGGAATGACAATAAAAGGCTACTTGACTTGACTTGATGTGTGTTGGCTTGTTCAGGTTCATCCCGAGGCACGCGGACGAGCTTGAGATGGAGGCAGATGACCCGTTGCTGATGGAAATGCAGGCAGAGGATTTGTGGTGTGAAGCCTACAACATGCGCACAGGTTCCAGAGGAATCTTCCCCGCTTTCTACGCAGTTAAAGTCACCAAGGACAGCCAGCCCAAAGGTACCAAGTGCTTTACCCAGTGCGGTGTGAACATGATCTGTTGTTTCTTTCTCAGATTAACATTCTGTTGTTATAATTGTTCTATCCAGAGGTGAAAAGTGACTGGCTGGACACATTCTGGGTGAAATTCCTGGGCTCTGTCCAAGTGCCATATCATAAAGGAAATGATGTGCTATGTGCAGCTATGCAGAAGGTACGGCATCAATACAGTGTACATTGGCACAGATCCTTGTTGCAGTCTCAGCTATTAATTTTGGAGCTTTTCCCTGCCAGATATAGAATAGGTAAATATGTAAAGAAAAAAAATGACATGTTGATGGAGTATTTCACTAACAGCGCCTGCAATTTTTCTTCCAAAGAATGCTTTTCTCTATTAATTTCAGAACTTCTCATTCTCTTTATCCAGTTACATTTCATGTATATGGAACATTAGCTCCTGAGGCATGGCATGGTTATAGCAGCTATAAACAGTCCTTCCTTCACTAGTCTTTTTTTTCTCTGTTACTGGGGTTACTGATATGTATCTTCTTACAGAATCTCCTCACTTTTTCTGCATTTCAACAATTTGATGTTTTAAATAATCAATCTTGAAGTCCTTTAGTTGTCTTTGTTTTGAATAAAGTAACTCATCCGTGTGCCACACAAGCTCTTTCCCAAAAGTTGTTACTATAAAACAATCATGTGTTGGAGAAAATCTGCTGTTATAGGAAATTAATCTCCTAAGATAGATGGATGGATGTATGTATGTATGGATGTATGGAAGGACGGACGGACAGACAGACAGACAGACAGACAGACAGACAGACAGACAGACAGACAGACAGACAGACAGATAGATAGATAGATAGATAGATAGATAGATAGATAGATAGATAGATAGATAGATAGATAGATAGATAGATAGATAGATAGATAGATAGATAGCTGTATTATATATAGACAGTGGACAGTGATCGAAGTAGACAGTTTGTCTTCATTGCTGCTTTTGAGTTTTGTCTCCAAAAGTTTGTCAACATCGTGTATGTGGAAATATTAAAAAAAAAATTGACCATCAAGTAGAACAGTATTATTCTTGTAAAAAATCATCTCATTTATGAACCAAAATCCTTGAAATTAGGATATAGTAAATACTATTGAGTATTAGGTCATGGCATGCGTTTGAAACCCAGCCCTGCTCACCCTGTTGTAAAGTTAAGTAGCTTTATTTAATAGCACAGTAGCATCATTGCATTATATTCTTGAATTTGCATATCTTGAGTGCCAATTGATTGATAGATTTAATGCGAGAGGAAGTTTCCAAAGTCATATGTGTGTCAAATCTGTGATATTGTTTTACCGGCAGATTGCCACAAACAGAAGAACGATGCAGTTCAATCCTCCCTCCATGTGCATCGTGGAGATCAACATCAGAGGAGTGAAGATCATTGTTCAGGACGAGTGTGAGATTTCCGGAAGGGTAAAATCAGAATTCATCAGAACTCTTGTGTTTAGATTTTCTGTAATGCTTAAATGCTGGAAAATGCAGAGCTAGCAATCTAGCATTAGTCAAGGCCAAACCCTTAGTACAGAATTAGAGCAGATCCTCCCGGTTTCTAGCTCTTCTTAGTTTCCCTTTCAGAAAAGTCAACTAAGAACATTTACCTATCTAAAGAACTATTGAGAAACCCATGGGGTATATAGATCTTTGGATGGGTAAATGTTAGGTAAATGTATTAGTTTTTAAAACTGTTTTGCAGCAAACAGTTCAGACAAAAAATACAATGCTTTCCATTAATTTAAAGTCAATTTTAATCAAAATGAATATAGTTAGCTATTATTAAAAGGTTATATCCTGAGGTTTAGCATTTTGCACAATATATAATTTGTAAATAAAGGGTTTGTTTAAAAAAGAAGAAGAAGAAGAAGCAGTGTGATGATTTAGAGACAAAGTTGAAATGACAATCTAATAAACACTAAATGCTTCCAATACGTTTTTTTTCCAAATCCGCTTTGCAGCTACAGTGCAAAGCTAAAGAATAAAACTTTAGGCAGCAAACATGCAGTAGAAAGTGGTGGCTCAGTGGTTAAGATGTTGGACTTTTGATCAGAAGGTTGTGAGTTCAAATCCTAGCACCACCAAGTTGCCACTGCTGGGCCCTTTAGCAAGGTCCTCACCTGTTTAGTTGTTTAAATGAAATAATTGCAAGTCATTCTGGATACGTGTGTCTGCCAAATACCATAAATGTAAGATGAAAACATGCCTTTGCATGGTCAACTTCATTGGAATTGAAAGGAAATGTATGTCTCATGATTTAAGGCTCTAATATACTTAGAACTGCTTTTCTTAGAGTCACATTGTTCTGTTATTTAGCAGTTTGTCAGCTTGCAGTAAAGATAAAAAATACTAAACTGAAACTCAGTCAATGAATTTGTTTTTTATAAAAGCTTTTTGATTGAGCCAAGCTTATTACATTTCCACACTATCAACCATCACATGTTTATTGCTGTTGAACACGTACTTCCTTTTTTTTCTCCCCACAGGGTGACAAGTACTGTCACTTCTTTCAGCTGAAGAACATCTCTTTCTGTGGATGCCATCCAAAGAACAAAAAGTTAGTGAAAATGTACTTTTTTAAATTTTTATAATAGTAACAAGAAAAAAAAAACAACAACCAGGACATATTTAATGTACATGAATCCCCCACTTTATCGCGGGAATTGCATTTGCCACATAAATAATTTGGGTTGAAGGTCCAGCTGATCCACTGGTCCGAGTAATAGGTGTATTTAATAATACTAGTGTTTAGGTTGAAAATTCTAATCCTAATTTCCATGCGCTTGCCAGGTATTTTGGACTAATCACCAAACACCCAGCACACCAGAGGTTTGCCTGCCATGTGTTCTTCTCAGAAGAACATGCTTCATATCTGGCTGAATCTGTTGGGTAAGCTTTCTTAAGTGACCTTTTGTGTTCGTTTCATGAGATCAAACGGTTTGTAGAACTAGGAACAGGGAAGTCCGGGCACTTATAAACAAGTAAATATGGCTATTGAGGCAAAATCGTATACCGTGCTAATTGTAGTCCTTTCACCTTGAGTTAAATCTGGATTATACATTGTCTACCACAGCTTTGGACACACACACCTATCACACACTCATCCCTTTTTAGAATTTGTTGTAGTGTGGAGTTGTTTTCTTGTAACCAAAAATTATTTTGAAAATCTGATAGCTAGCTAGTGATCGGGTTCATGTTTGGAAACAGCAACTTCATGACAATAGTTAAATTCTTAACCTATTGTTATTATAACCTTATTGTTATATTGTTATCCATAGTCATATCTAGCATGCATAATGTGTGAATAGAAAGATCTGGCACTTATCTCGTTTTCTTGTGCCATTTTTTAACTCTGCAGAACACATAGTCTTGCTGTAATTCAGGATTTATTTCTATTTCCTATTCCAGCAAAGCATTTCAGCAGTTCTGCAAAGAACACATGGAGTACTCCTGTCCCACTGAAGACATCTTCCTCGAATGACCTTTGCCCTGCCACGTCCTTATGGACCACTGTATATCTTATTATCCAAGGTGTTGCATGATGGGTCACGAAAATCTCCTTAACATGTCATGCTACAATGTTTATGTCTTTTTAGACAACGTGTACAAATAAAATAAGACACAACACCTGTGTTTTTAGCTTTTGCATCCTTTGAAAAGCAAGAAATAGCCTTCACCAAAACTTTCAACACGCTCTTAAGTGATTTATCCAGAGCCAGAATTTATCCAGGTTTTGTCTCTGATCCATAAAAATTATAGGTGCACATGCAATTCTATGATTTTTCAGTGTCCTATCTTAAAAATGTCAAAACGGAAATGGTTTCTGGTTACATTAGCGAAGGTAAATGTTGGTACAGTTCTGCTTCATGCTTTGGTTTATGTGCACATTGCTTTGAACAATGGGATGTATGCTAGCAGTAGCCTGGTAAATGCTAGGAAAATGTTAGCACGTTAAAATTTTTCGTGCTAGCTTTTCAAGGCAGTCTGCCAACATATTTTTTCTCTTGTTTTGCACCATGTTGTTGGGTGTTGTATTCAGTGTGCTTCAATAATTAAATCTATCAAATTGGGTCCATGCCTTAAATGCATCCAGGTCATGTCTCATAGATCTGTGCATTTATATAGCCTTGGCAACCAAATGTTTACATTTTGTTTGGTTCATACACAGTGTGAATGACGTATGCGCCAAATACAGTGCAGTCCATAAAAAATCGGTTACAGGTCCCTAAAACAAGCCAAGTCATGTGAAGCATGGTGGTGGTAGTGCTATAGCTGGATTTTGTACACTTAAAGTCTAATAACTCAGTGGATGGCATTTCACTTTGCTTCACTGACCTGAAACACAATTCCCAAAGAACTGCTGATTGATGTTGCCTCCACAGAGAACCGTTATTTACTCCCGGAAGACATGACTGAAGTTGAAAAAGTTTGAAGAAGAAAAAAAAAAAAGCATGAAGTTATAATTGCATTACAGGCCTAATTACTGAACATTATATACAGCCAATTAACAAACCTGAAAAATCCGATAGTTTCCAAGAACCGCGAGTGGCTCAAAAGTTTGGAATAACATTTCTTATTGTATTATTCATTTAAAGTAGTAAATAAAGGATTTATGACAAATAATTCACAATTACTGTTGAGTTTACAGCACAGTACAATTCCCCTTGAAAAAAGAACCCATCAAAAGGAGTCAAAACCTCACGATTTTTGGTTACTCGCGAGGGGTCAGAGCGTAACCCCTGCGAGTATCGAGGTTTCACTGTACTTGGAAATTTATGAATTTTAAAAGCACGTGTTTGTAGAAAATCTCTGAACTTTTTGCAAGGTCCGAACTCAACAAGGGCAAAAAATAGTTGCATTTTATTTTTCACAACTACAGAAAAAAGCATTTCTCAGAATTCTCAGAAACCCGCCAAACATACATTCCTGATATTTCCTTAGTAATTTCCCATAACCAAATACCGTAGATAAGCTTGCTAGACCAAGATGCTAAAATATAGTTTAGCTAACTGCTAGCTATCATAGTCACTGATATAGTATTTTGGCTTTGAATTAATTTTCAATTTCGCTCATAATTCATGTTAAAAAAAAAATGTACTGTAATAATGCCCAGTAACTTATGAGCTGCACTGTATGTTATAAGCATACGATAATTCAGTCACTAAAATATATTCTAATAGAAGAATCATATTTACACAGAGGGTACTGTACAGTGTTAAATGTTTTTTTAAAAAAAATCCCTCTTACTATTATAAAATATGGTGACTATCATATTTATGGAAGAAATTTACTGAGCTTCTGAAGAAATAGTTTATTGTAATCGTACACTTTACACAGGTTTGGGCTCTGATGAATCGAACAGGATGAGCACACAGTATGTAACAATTGAAGACGATGAGTCAACGCCCAATTTTTAAAGTCTTTTGGAATGAACAAACCCTTACCAGCATGTACTTCAACCTGAACTGAAGCTTAAACACAAAGAGTATGCAATATATAACCCGTCGAATGACTGAGTGAGTGAGTGAATGGTGTAAAAAGTGTGTATCCCCTTGACCTTTCAGATATCTATTGTTCAAACCAAATTAAAACATTGTAAGGAAGTGGGTTATGCGATTTCAGCCCATTATGACGACAGAAATTCTGGAATTGAAAAAAAAAATGCGAGTGAAAGAACAGCGATCATAAATTAATGACGTGATGTTTGGGCCGTACGTGTCTTCAGATCAATCCTGCAAAAACACAGGTTGTGCCTATTTCTTTTTTCTTTTTTTTTTTTTGGTTTGTTGTGTTTATTGTACAC
This sequence comes from Silurus lanzhouensis, assembly GCA_039877035.1. Classification (NCBI taxonomy): domain Eukaryota; kingdom Metazoa; phylum Chordata; class Actinopteri; order Siluriformes; family Siluridae; genus Silurus; species Silurus lanzhouensis. The sequence continues at coordinate 2,579,735 of JBCEWE010000464.1, forward strand.
GGTGTTATTTTTATTTCTCGGATGATCTTGACTGTATTATGGAAGTCGTAAAAAAATTAAACTTTGGTTTGTAAATGTGTCGTAAAAGAGTCTGATTTGTACCCAGATGAACTGATAAAAAAAAAGAAAACTTCTTTAGCAATGGTGCTGTCGCTGTCACTAAATTATGTGTAATCATACTGAGGTTGTTTAACACTGTAATTACACACAGGTCAAGATAATTTAACTAATGATGTGAATTCTCATGAAGCCTGACTGCACCAGGACTAATTAAGGGGTTTCCCCACGATGGACAAAACGGTTCCTTCGGTTACACCTTCAATATACTGCCTGACAAATCTGTACAATAACACAATTCAAATAGCACAACTCTAGAACCATCTGAGTTAAGCAGATAATACACAAAAGTCAGATTCCTATCTTACAGCAGAGAATAAATTCAAGCTAAATAGCTAAAGTGTAAGATGCCCAAGTGCTACCATCGAATAAATAGGACAAACACTGAAATAGCATCGGTCTTATGCTTTGTTCGGAGAAAATTCAGTCAGAAAAGCGAGGGTCTGTTTTTGAAATAGAATAGATGCTTATTTAATTACTGATAGAAAAGGATCAAGCAACAGAAGCAAGGAGATGCAACTGTGATCAGAGATGAGTAGCAGGTAATTTAGCACTTTATTACTGATGATCAGTGTTGGGCAGTAACGCGTTACCGGTAACGCGTTACTTTTGACAGTAACTAATACTGTAACGCGTTACTTTTAAAAATAAAGTAACTTCGTTACCGTTACCGTATGGTGCGTTACCCGTTACTTTTTTTAATGAATGAATTTCGGCTGAAGTGTAGACTACAGCCTAACCTTCTTACAGCAGCGACGCATTGTAGGATTGGTGGATGAACCTCTGTAAACACGAAGAAGACGCACTGTGGGCGTGTCTCTGTTTATTCAGGTCTGTGCGGCAGTAATGGCGAGGCGAGGCGAGAGCAAGACGAGTTTCTCAAAGTGGAAATATGCTCATTATTTCACTTTAGTTGAGTATAAAGACGAAAACTTTTAAGTCAAATGTAAGCTGTGTCTTTCTGGTTCGAAGGTCGTATCTACTGCGATAAACAGCAAGTCCAATCTGTTGAAGCTGCTCCAGGACCTCCATGCCTGAGGAGCTAGTAGCTAGAAGCTAATCCAGCGTTCTGTTCTACATTGTTGATAGTTTTCATACTTCAGCTGTGAAAGGAACATTTTTAAGGCTCAACACAACAGCAGAAGCCACTTTAGTTTTTGATTGTGAATATATTATTCAGCTTGTTTTGTTATTTATTTCAGAAATCCTTGGGATATATTCAGTTTGTGCTGCTCTGACTTTAATAAAATAGTGTTTAAAAATGACTTTGTGTTTAAGTCAGTTTTGTGTTTGTGTAGATCATAACGCATAAAAAGGCATTAATGGGAACATTAAAGAAGGTTCTTTAAAAAAGTAACTAAAAAGTTACTTTTAACAGTAACGCACTTTTTGGTGTAAGTAATCAACAAAGTAACGGAGTTAATTTTTGAATGAAGTAACGAGTAACTGTAACTAGTTACTATTTTTTAGTAACGAGCACAACACTGCTGATGATCATAATCATTTACAAGTTAAAGTTTGTTCCACCACCTAGGTTGGGTGTGGGGTTAAATAAGTGCTGTAAGGTCCATTTTTGGCTTTGTAAGCAAAAATTTGGATGCCAGAGGAGGGACCATAGCAATGGGATGGCATGAAAGATCACAGAAAGGTTAAAAACAAGTCGTGCAGAAGGCTAAAGAGGTAAATGCAAAGCAGTATATTTTTAAGCAGCACTAGCCTCGTAGCTCTAGCCAAACCATACATAAATAATGACGTCAACTGCAAACACCATTACATTTTGGCTAATCACCTTCAATGTGGGCAAGGGGAAAAACTGGGGACAAATTATGGTTTTATCATCACACAGTGTAGCTGCTGCAAATTTATTTAGAATAATATTTGTTTGTAATTGTGTCTAAAAGGTTTAGTTGCTTTAATAGAAATGATTTTGAACTCTGCAAAATGTTGCCCCAGTTATAAAAAGGCTCAATGGATCCCACTGTTCAGTTAGTGGAACCTTTATTCATGTTATTTTTGCATGGGGGCTTTATTGGTGTGACACCTCTGGAAATTTGGTGCTGCACGTGTGAATGTATCAGCCTCGGTCTGAGTGCACGAGGCTGATGAGCACGTGCATTGAGTTCTTCTCCCTCCAAAAATGTTTTCTCTGTATGCCAGAAAGGGGGAAGCTGTTTCCAAGGTTGAGACTCTGATGATTTCTCCCTTGCTGCAGAATAAACACACTGAATCTCACTATTGGTGGTCTTCTGGTTCCTTGCTTCAAGATGTTCATCTTAACCATGCTACAACAGCTGTTCACTTCCACAATATGAGCATCTGCTCAGTGAATAAATGTAAATGTAAAAATGTGTCAGTCACATGAAAAGAGACAAAAAACCCATCCATTTTCACAGCTAATTTGTTGTCCAATGCAGTTATTTATATTTTACACATTACAAAAAAGATGCAACTTTTGAATACTAGCTGTATTTCTATATACACAGTCATAAATGTACTATACATAACTATATACTATAAATACATTAAAACATTTATTTGTATCTGAGCAGTTCTCTGATAAGAATCTGCCTCATTAAAGTACAACCCCAATTCCAACAATATTTGGGATGCTGTGTAAAATGTGTATACAAACAGAATGCAATGATTTGCAAATTTCATAAACTCATTTTATTTACAATATAATATAGAAAAATATGGAATGTTTAAAGTGAGGAAATCAGGAAACCAGTTGTTGGAGTTTTGGGAGAGGAATGTTGTCCTATTCTTGTGTGATATAGTTTTGTAATTGCTTAACTGTTCCGGGTTTTATTTGTCATATTTTTCGTTTCAAGATGCGCCAAATATTTTCAGGATCATGGGCATCCAATATTGCGTTTCAGACTTGCGCACAGAGATTTCCCCATATTATCGGGAATCTTTTGACGATATTATGTACTGTAGGTGACGAGGTTTCCTGGTGGTCTAGTGGTTAGGATGCGGCGCTCTCACCGCTGCGGCCCGGGTTCAATCCCCGGTCAGGGAACCGACCCCAGCCATTAGGGTTGCACAAGCCTTAGCGGTGGTCCCAAACCCGGATAAATGGGGAGGGTTGCGTTAGGAAGGGCATCCAGCGTAAAAACATGTGCCGAATCAAACATGCGGATGCTCCGCTGTGGCGACCCCTAACGGGAGAAGCCAAAAAAAAGAAAGAAAGATTTACTGTAGATGATATATTTAAAGACTTTGCAATTTAACGTTGAGGAACAATATTCTAAAACCGTGCGGCAAATTTGTAGACACAGCTTTATACACATTGGTGAACCTCATATTTACTTCTGAGAGACTCTGACTGAAGATGCTCTTTTTATACCCAACGTTTTTTTAAAAAGTGTTGCAGCCGTCTTTCTTAAAATGGTACATTTTATCAGTTTAAACATTTAATTTGATGTTTTCTATGTTCTACTGTGAATCAAATATGGTTTAATGAGTTTTGCGAACCATTGCATTCTGTTTTTATGTACATTTTACGCAGTGTCCCAACTTTTTTGGAATTGGGTTTGCACTGATGATTTGGATTTGGTGCCAACAGCCATAATTTTTGGTATGTGGTAAAGTGAAGGGGTCATATTGCTGTTTCTTAATTCTCGGATGAGTCAGTCTCCTCAGTGGAGCCATCGCTCTCCATCTCAATCCTCTTGCGCTGGTGCAGGGATTTACGTGGTGACGGTTTCCTGCACGGCTCCTTCAGGCCTTGTGCGCTGCTGCTGCTGTTCGATGTCGGACTGATGGCCACCTGAGCTACACTACAACAACACGATAAACACACACACAGATAGACATCATACAGTGAACTTTAAAGGTTAGGTGTGTTCAAATCCCAGGATTCTCAGTAGAACCGTCTGTTAGAGGGACCTTCTGAACAAAATCTGTGTTTCGATTGGATGCATGCTAGCTGTTATTTTTACACAGACACTAGTAAGTGCCTATATAAACCTCCATGATGACTATGAGACCGTTACATATCAGTACACGACAAACAAAAACATTGTTAAAGGTCAAGCTGTTCTTGGTACAAATGTAAGCATCCATTATAAAGATATGACCGTCGCAGCATGACAATATGCAAGGAAGGATAAGAAGTCACACAAACTAGGTCAATTACGAATGGTAGTATAACTGAATAAGTGATATGAAATATTTCCTGACACTAGCTTTAAAAATATATATATATTATAAACTGTGTAAATATTAAAAGCGTAAATAACATCTGTGCTGGAGCGTTTTTTGCTAAACTTAACTGAAAAAGGATAACAGTACTCACAGCCTCTCCAATTCCTGATCCATCTCAGGGTCGATGAGCAGGTCTGATCTGTTCGGAAGAGCGCCTGGAGAAGAAGAAAGACAAGTAAACTGGTGTTCTACTCAATACTATACAGCATTCCATACCTGCACAGTCTGCACTTCTATAACTATTATATACACAATATTTTATATATTATTTTATACATACTGTACATACATATACATACTGTACACACACATTAAATCAACATTTTAAAAAATATTGCTTTTTGCATTAGAAATAATGTTCAAATGTTATGAGAATGAAAACATACTCAAAGATACACTGCTGATCAGCATAACATTATGATATAATAACATTATGAGCGGTGAAGTGAACATTTTGTCCTCAAAGTTGATGTTAGAAGCAGGCAAAATGGGCGAGCGTAATAATTTGAGTGAGTTTGATGAGGGCCAAATTGTGACGTCTAGACGAATGGGTCAGAGCATCTCCAAAACTGCAGCTCTTGTGGGATGTTCCTGGTCTGCAGTGGTCAGTATCTATCAAAAGTGCTTCAAGGAAGGAACAGTGGTGAACCATTTATGCGCATGGGGAGCGAAGTGTGGTCCGATCCAACAGACGAGCTCCTGTAGATCAAACTGCTGAAGAAGTTAATGGTGTTAATGCTCCATGGGTCAAAACTGTTTTGGTGGCAAAAGGGGGACCAACACAATATTAGGAAGGCGGTCATAATGTTATGCCTGGTCAGTGTGTATATATAAATATATAATAAATTATCCTTCATTTTTCCATGAATGGAAGTTTTTCAAAATAATTTCAACAAGGCATGATATTTTCACACAATTATCATCATAAATAGCTTGAAATTGACCAACTGTTCATCTAATTATTGAATTAGATTTTTTTCATATATGAATTTAATCACTGAGAAGCCTGTGGTTTTTGTTGCCTCTTGTTGGTTTAGTAGACCTCACCAATTTCTTGACTGATTCCTTCATGTTTGGCCAAAGCCATGAGGAACCCGTAGTAAGAGACTCGTGTGCTGCTCTCCAGAGCCTCCTTAATAGCAGGGAGAGGTGGATGTCTAGTAAAAAAAAAAAAAAAAAAAAAAAAAGAGGTTTGATGCAAATTCATCACATGTCGCTTGTGTACATTTCCTATTAAAGAGCAGGAATTAGGCTAGTAGAAATGCTGTATAAGGCTTTTCGTACAATGCAAATTGTAGAAAGATATATTAAATATATAAACTATTTTCGAGTAGTTTTATGAAATATCATTAAAAAAAAATAACAAAAAAAAAAACATTTTCTTGAAAATGTTAGTGGTCTTGTTTTAAAGCAGATTTTAGAAGTGTATGAATGAGGATTTTTCTCAAAATGTAAAAAATACACACCAAGCCATGAGTTGTGAAAAAGCTCGATGTCTTGTTGTCCACTTAAATGAAGTAATAGTGCACTATGATTATAAGAATTATTACTGAGTCTCAAGATTCTACTGAGATGTCATCAGATGGCAAGCATACGGCATTATTCAAGACATTTATTCTCAGACGTCCGATTATAATGCTGAAGCTTAACATGTTCGTATGATTCTTTTTCTACTTTTTCCATTATTACAATCTTAATAAGCAACCCTTTAAAATATAGTTTACATATATATATATATATATATTTTTTTTTTTTTTTTTTTTTTTTTTAACCAAAATAATAATATTTAAGAACTTTTTCACTAAGATCAATGCTAATGTCTGAGGCTCACGGATAATGTCGGATTCTCACTATGACTAATAACCAATAAATAAATAAACATAAAAAAATTACACATTGCTGTTTTTGTGATATTTGTACAGTAGATGCTAAAAGGCTTGAAATAGATACTTTTATAATACATGTGTTTGTGTGTTCTAGCTTGATAAATAATTTTAATAAATAGCACTCATGAATAACTATATATTAATTATATATACACTATATGCACAATTTCTACAAATTCACAAATTCACTTTTCTAGTGATGTGCGCTTCTTCCCCAAATTGTTACCACAAAGTTGGTGGCCCACCATTGTATCGGGTGTCTTTGGGTGTGGATTCATTACATTTTTCCTTCACTTGAACTAGAAGACCCAAACTTTTTCCAGTGCCAAAATGCCCCTGTGCTATTTTGTACAAGGGTCGGAGTGGAAGATCTTCAGTGTCCTGCTAAAGAGCTCTGACCTCAACCTTATTGAACACTTCCTCACCTCACCTACATCAGTACCTGACTTTACTGCAAACCCTTATGGCTGAATGATCACAAATCAACACAAGCACACAAAATCTGGTGGAACATCTTCCCAGAAGAGTGAAGATTATTATAACAAAAATGGGCACATACAAATCTTCTGGTGGGGTATCCACAAATGTTGTCTATATTGTGTAAATACATTACACATCCCTGTCAATTCCATTATAGAGACCAAAGAAAAATGGAATATCCTAGTGTCTTACTTGTGTTTAAAACGTTCACACAATCCTTCAATGCACTTGAGCAGGACGGAAGAATCGACCCCCTCCTGCACGTCTGTCTCCTCACTGGATATCGTTTCGGGTGATTCAGAGGTCGGGACGATCACGGCATTGGGGTTCTTTCCCTCGAGCAGGTCCTCATAAATGACCAACACGCTCTCCAGGAACTCTGGCAAGAAATAAGAAGAAAATTTACTGAAATCGAAATAAAAATACAAAAAGAGAGAGAAAAGAGATACTGAGCAAAGATTCTCACAAAATTTTATTTAATAATATATTTTTTTATGATATATTGCCATAATAATAATAATAATAATAATAATAATAATATTAATAACTGACCTAAAAAAATATATTTTCATTTATAATCATTGCAGGCATTAAGCTATCAAACATTTAATCATTTATTAAAAGTACAGATCATAATAACCACATGTTTAAAAAAAATAATATAAAAAAAAAGTGTGTGTGTGTGTGTGTGTGTGTGTATATATATATATATATATATATATAATATATATATATAAATACATATATATGAGCCAAGTGTTACAGATGGAAGTCTGTCTTAAAAACAACCCGTACACATGATAATTTAATATTCATGTCTCACACAGCACTGTTAGTCAGTAGACTTAACGACTTTTCAAATCTTTTTTCAATCAAGCGACTTTTTGGACGAACTTTAGCTACATAGAAAATCGTTGCCATTACCAGTCCTTGACCTGCACTATATAAAACACTATATGGACAAACACTACACTTAGGACACCTGATTTTTTTTAAACCAAATATGGTCCTTCTCTATGACAACTGATGACAACTCAACTCTTGAGACTCAGTAATAATTCTCATTAGTCATAATGCACTATTACTTTATTTAAATGGACAACACTCCAGGTTATTATAAAGGCAATAGGGATTAATGGAGGAAGTGGGAGCTCTGTGGTAAAGGGGTTACTGATCAGAAGGTTGGGGGTTTAAGCCTCGATATCACCAAGCTGCCACACTTTGGGCTGTTGAGCAAGGCCCTTAACCCTGTGTGCTCCAGGGGTGCTGTATGATGGCTGACCCTGCGCTCTGACCACAGCTTTCTACGCAAAAAGAAGACTTTCACTGTTCTGTAACGTACCGTATGTGACAAGTACAAAGTACCTTTCGCACCTTTCTTTTTCGTTTTTTAGCTTGGATGAGACTTTGCCAGTTTATTATTAGCTCTAACAAGCTGTGATTCCATTTCTGTTTCAAACTTGTTCCGTACTATACTCATCTCAATACTCTAGGGCATTCAACACAGCGTTCTTCAGATTTTCATAAAGCTGTTTTGTGACAATATCATGTATATTTCTTTTTTAATCAGTCTGCTTTATATGTGATACATCAGGCAGAACTGCAGAAGCTAATTATTTTTGGCTAATCAGTATCCTTTAGAAGTGTCCCTCTAGAAATTAAGTCTATTAGATGACCTTACCTTCAAAGTAAAACTGAATTTGGAAAGAGTAAATGAAATCTGAGAGGGACATGGGGCAGTCCACGGCGTCCTCCATCAGGACAATCCTGTAAGACAAAGCAACAATGTAGTCTGGTAAAGGAAACATGGGGACACGCTAGGGCTCTACATGATCTGCCATGAATGAAACGTGTAAAGAGAAGTGGTTTATTACTTGGCCGTGTTCTGCAACATTTCAGCAGGAAAGTCTGGGCATAAGAGCTGGAGAAGTGAAGTGTACTCCATCATCGTCAGGAGATCTGGGAAGAGGATAACACGAGAACGTCGGGACTGTACAGAAACCAATCATCGTTAATCCTATTCCTACACCTAAATCTAACCACAACCTCAATAACATTACTTTTAGTTAGGAAAAAAAAGCAAAACGTCATATACTCAATCAGAAACACACACCTCTGTTCTTTCCAATCTGTCTGAAGCATTTCCAGAAGATGTGGATGAAGGAGGTACGGTTGTGCGCCGTACCTTTAACATAGCTGAACTCTCTGAAGAGAACATGGCTTCCGTTCTTCACACTGGTGAAGCTGCAAAACAGCAAGTCCTTTAAGATATTTGATAATTTAGTACTAATGGTGGAACATCATGATAGATAGATCATGGTAGCAAAGCAATAAATAATGTTAATGTTTTTTTTTATTTAAAATGTTAAAAACATTAATTAAGGCTATACCAAAATAGCATAAAAAAACATAAAAAAATCTACGTATATATATATATATATATATATATATATCAAATCTCGTGAACCTTCAATTGGTGATCGTATACAGACAGAACACGGAATTACAATTTCTGAGAAAACCTGTAATGTCAACTGTCTGCTACAATGGCTTAGTACTGCGTTTTTTATAAACAGTTCTAGATTTTAGCACCCATCACAAAACACCTCAACAATGATGTAATAAGTGGACATTCAGTGACACCTAGATGAGGATGGGTTCCCTTTTAAGTCTGGTTCCTCTCAAGGTTTCTTCCTGTAACCATCTTAGGAAGTTTTCTTGGCCACAGTGGCCACTTAGTCACTCATTAGGGATAAACTTAAAGAGACAAACATAAAAACTATCATATTTTATTAACCCATAACCTGTAAAGCTGCTTTGGGGAAATTATTGTTAAAAGCACTATAAAAATAAAATAAAATTGTATATATTGAATCAAATGCATATGTCTCTATGTTAGTTGAGGCTTCATGTCTAAACTTTTTCTCCTCCCTGGAGTATGGAAGTCCTGAGAAGACATGCATTGTAGTATTTTTCTTAAAAGTTTTCTCGTGACAATCTTTTTCGCAACAACAAAAATGTTGTCATGATTGCGACTTTACTTTCTCGTGATCTCAACATAAACATTGTTTCCTCCTTGTTTTATGTCAAGATAGAGACACACAGACAGAAAGACAGACAGACAGAAAGATAGACAGCGAGAGAGATAGAGAGAGAGAGAGAGAGAGAGAGAGAAGAGACAGAAAAGACAGACAGACAGACAGACAGACAGACAGACAGACAGACAGACAGACAGACAGACAGACAGATAGATAGATAGATAGATAGATAGATAGATAGATAGATAGATAGATAGATAGATAGATAGATAGATAGGTGTGATTTTTCAGGGTAAAACTCACTATTCTGCAAAATATCTCCCGATGCCGAACTGGATGAATTCCTCCCTGTGCTCCAGCAGTTGAGTCACAGCATCATTGAGATAGAAAAGAGCGCTGCTCTCTGCTGCAACACAAAACCATCAGACTGATTCACTGCACTTGGACACACACCAGATCTCAGCTAGACATCAGACACAAGCAGAACTGCAGTAACCCACCTAAATACTCCTCTGCACTGACGGTAAAACGATCAGCGTTCATTCTCACACCGCCGCAGTGACCGAAGAGGCGGAGTGCGTTGGTCACGTGACCAACCGGCCAGACTGACTCCGGAAGTGAGCGTCTGCCTCTTTCTTTGATGTTCATAATAATCATGTGTTTGTTGTTTATTAGTGTCATCACAACAAACAGCGATACAATTTACGAACCAAGTTATACAATTTTACAAAATGTGAAAATGTAATAATAAATGTAATAGATAATAATAAATAATAAAATGTGGCTTTTGTTTTGTGTTATTATGATTACATTATTAACGTGATTCTAAATAAATAATTAATTTCTCTCCTTTTTTTTTTTCTTTTTAGAGGATGATGTGTTTCGGCCTATTTGGGAAAAAATGAGTATTTTATACGTTGGATATTATTATTATTATTATTATTATTATTATTATTATTATTATTGTAATAATAATTATTATTATTGTTGTTTTTGTTATATTCAAAACACAAATATATAAAGCAATGATGTATTAACTGATCTAAAAAACAAACTATTCCTGTCTAACCTTAAAACATAGAAATAAATGAATTTCCACGAAGAACATTTACAATATTTATTTACTGTTTATTTATTTGCAATAGTTACAGTTTTAATATTTGTAAAAAAAAAAAATGGTATTCCTGTGTTACAATACACGAATAAAATATAATTGTTTATGAAAGGGGATCCTACAAGCCTAAAGTTAAGTTAAATTAAAAAGAAAGAAAAAATAGCTTTAAAAAAATTAAAGAAATTTGTGTAGATTTGATCTTTATATATTTTTTATTATTATTTGTTGTCGCTCTGAGAACATTTGTTTGCTCTTAAGCGTTATTATTGGTGTTTTTTTGTTTTTTTGCTGTTTTTAATTAAAAAAAACACAATGTCTAAATAATCATCATCATCATCATCCTCGTCATCATCATCGTTCACATCCTAAACGGATGTGACGTCAGAGCCTCGGTACTTCATAGCAACACAGAGACGCGGCACCACCTGTACACTGAAGCAGCATGAGGTAATGCACTGGCGCTCTCTAGTGGTGACCCGCGGCAACAGCGTCTCTTTTACACAGGTCATTCTATGATTTTAAATTTTATTTACATTAGAATTCATTTATTTATTTTTACTAGGGCTGTTAATCGAATTAAATATTGAATTGCTATTAATAGCATGATTGTCATGAGTTGCAACTTAATCGCACATGTCTGTCTGTCCTAATTGTACCTTAACATTAACAAGTTTTCAATACTCTAATCAACATTTGCATAAAGTATCAATATTTATCCATGCCCATGTGTGTTTATTATTAGTGAAAACAAACTCAACATAGAGGATGAAGACAAAATATTCTTGTAAATGTTTTTAAGTAATTATGGTGCTTTAAGTTACATAAACCATCAGGACACCAAACTGAACCTTTGCTATGTTTCCACACGGACGGTTTTAATTGCTGGATGTGTCAATAATAGCGGTTTTTGGTGCTTGATTTGAAACTTGGTGCATCAGTAAAAACAAATGTTTACTGATTAAAAATTATTTTTCGGGAGACTTTATTTTTTATTTTTTTTTATATCTGAGTAAAGAAAGGGAATTGTGAATAAATGTGTGTTGCGTCTCCTCTTTTATATTTATTCTTTTATAACAAAAATGTCAAACACAAATGCATGCTGCATTATTTGCAGGTTAATAAAGTTAGTGCTGTAAAATTAATTTTAATAACGTGTTGATTTTGAGAGCCCTAATTTTTACATTTAATTTCATCTCAATATAAATTAGTCACTAAAGTTTTACTTTCCATTTTTGTTTTATTTGCAGGTTGAAACGGATTTCCTCTGGGTGTTTTTATACTAATAATACTTTGTTGTTCTTGCATAATTATAAAATGAGTCTTATCAGTGCTTGGATAAATAAACATTTTTAAAATCATTTTGCATGGGTATACTAAAGTAGGTCAGCCATGAGGTTCAAATAAGAAAATGAAAGTCTTTCAAACACTCAAGTGTAAATAACTATTATTAAAAAGCTAACAATTAAGGTTGATGATGATCTCCATGATCAGAACCGCAATAAAATGATTGGATCCTTGAAGCCCATAAATCCTTTATTCTATGATTAATCTATCAGTTCAAACATTAGTCTTATTTTTTTATATTTATATCAGAATTGTCCTTTTATTCAAGTTGACCTGATTTACAAGCCGGCATGTGTTTGAGTTATTGAGTCGTTTGTCAAACCCGTTCAGCTCCATAATAAGTCTACAATATACAGTATATTGACCTGAATAAAACTGTACTCCTGCACATCTGTCCAGATCCACCTTTCAGAATCCCTCACCACACCCATAAACCTACTCCTTTGTCTTCCTCTTTTCCTCCTTCCTGGTGGCTCCATCCTCAGCATTCTTCTACGAATATAACTCATGTCCCTCCTCTGCACATGTCCAAACCATCTCAATCTCGCCTCCCTCACCTTGTCACCAAAACGTCCTACATGCACTGTCCCTTCAATAAACTCATTTCTAATTTTGTCCATCATCGTCACTCCCAACGAAAACCTCAACATCTTCAGCTCTGCTACCTCCAGCTCCACCTCCTGTCTTTCACTCAATGCCACTGTCTCTAAACCATACAACATCTCAGGTCTCACCACAGTCCTATAAACTTTCCCTTTCACTCTTGCAGATACTCTTCTATCACAAATCACTCCCGCTGTCACTCTTCTCCACCCACTCCACCCTGCCTGCACTCTTTTCTTCACTTCTCTAACACACTCTCCATTACTTTGCACTGTTGACCCCAGGTACCTGAACTCCTCCACCTTCACCACCATTTCTCCCTGCAACTGCACCACTCCACTGCCCTCCCTCTCATTTACGCACATGTACTCTGTCTTACTTCTACTGACTTTCATTCCCCTTCTCTCCAGCGCATATCTCCACCTCTCCAGGCTCTTCTCAACCTGCTCCCTACTCTTACCACAAATCACAATATCATCCACAAACATCATAGTCCATGGAGACTCCTGTCTGACCTCGTCCGTCAACCTGTCCATCACCACTGCAAACAGGAAAGGGCTCAGCGCCGATCCTTGATGCAGTCCAACCTTCACCCTGAACCAGTCTGTCATTCCTACTGCACACTTCTCTGCTGTCACACTGTACTCATACATGTCCTGCACCACCCTCACATACTTCTCTGACACACCTGACTTCCTCATACAATACCACAACTCCTCTCTTGGCACTCTGTCGTACACTTTCTCTACATCCACAAATACACAATGCAATTCCTTCTGTCCTTCTCTATACTTCTCCATCAACATTCTCAAAGCAAATAAGGCATCTGAGAGAGAGAGAGAGAGAGAGAGAGAGAGAGAGAGAGAGAGAGAGAGAGAGAGTGAGACAGACAGACAGACAGACAGACAGATACATAGATAGACAGACAGACAGAGAAGAGAGAGAGAGAGAGAGAGAGGAGAGAGAGAGAGAGAGAGAGAAGACAGACAGACAGATACATAGATAAGACAGACAGACAGACAGACAGACAGATACATAGATAGACAGACAGACAGAGAGAGAGAGAGAGAGAGAGAGAGAGAGAGAGAGAGAGAGAGAGAGACAGACAGACAGACAGATACATAGATAGACAGACAGAGAGAGAGAGAGAGACAGACAGACAGATACATAGATAGACAGACAGAGAAAGAGACACAGACAGACAGACAGAGATAGATAGATAGATAGATAGATAGATAGATAGATAGATAGATAGATAGATAGATAGATAGATAGATAGATGAGTAATTATATGTATATGTACACAGAGGTGTGTGATATTAAACCTGTATGTTGGGATTATGGGCGGCTCCTGGTTCTGTACAGTCTCATTTCGTTTAATTTCACCTGAAATATCCGCTTTATATTCAGTGTGTGAACACAGACAACAGTTTATATTTTCTCTCAATGTTTTGGGAGAAAATTAGTAGGAGATCTGAGGGAAGTTGGAGTGTATTGAGGAGGAAGCAGAAAGAGTGTGCGGGTGTTAACCGTGTCTGTGTGTGTGTGTGTGTGTGTGGCGGTGTTACGGACACTCCCTCTGACTCTCCGCCCTAGGAGGCGTTTTAAACCCCGACAGAGAAATGAGAGCACGTCCCGGCTCTGGCTGAAGCTCTGCGCCTTGTCTTCCTGTCCTAACGCAGGTACCGTTCATCCCAAAGCTTCACGAATCCTGATTGTAATATTTATAATACAATGTGAACGCGTGGGAATAGAAATGCGCTGGTGTGTTGTGCTGCGTTTTCAGGGCCTGTGCTGTGGCGTGTGTGTGTGAGGGAGAGAGAGAGAGAGAGAGAGAGAGAGATATCGGTCAAACAATAAGTGTGTGCATTGATGAGTTTGTATTCTCACACAGCCATGAAATCGGTGAAAAGTCATCCCAGTTCTTCACTATCCCCCGCAGGGAAACTGTTCAGTGTACCGGGCTGTGGCGTTGCTAGGTGGATGCTATGCTAACTTATGCTAGGCTAACTTACTCCTGCATTGTATACTGCGTTGCGCTAGCAAGCTACGGGCTGCTGAACTCCCCTGTTAGCATCTATTTCTGACTAGTTTTAATGTTTACTAAAACATAAAATGAAATGTTCGACATTTTGGTGACCTTTCTGCTCGGGAATGAGACTCGGCCATGAACTGACGGTGTAGTGTTCACTTCTGTTCATGCTAATGATCTTACATCTCTTTTATTCGGCTTACACACACACAAAACAGGTGAGATTTACAGTTTTAGACGAGTATTGAGTAAAAGCATTTTGTAGGGAACAAATGAATTGTTTGTATTGTTACGTTTGTTTGAAACCGTTTAATAATTTCTTTATCTGAAGCTAACGGTTTTGTAATAGGGAGCTAATAGAGGACAGTCAGTTATTCCTAACAAACACTAACGTGTGTGTGTGTGTGTGTGTGTGTGTGTGTGTGTGTAGCTTTATTTAAAAAAGAATATATTTTATTATTATATAATATATATACAAAACTTTAACAGAAAAATGTTATTTTTTATTTTATTCAGAAAAATCATGTTACCATATTATTGTAATATAGCATTGTTTTAATATTAGAGTAGATCAACTTTCTACAATCTGATGTGCAAATATCTCTCTATCTATCTATCTATCTATCTATCTATCTCTTTCTCTATCTATTTATCTCTCTTTCTCTCTCTCTCCCCCTCTTTGTATGTATGTATGTATGTATGTATGTATGTATGTAGTACACACATCACGTGTGTGTGTGTGTGTGTGTGTGTGTGTGTTTTGTTTTATTATTATATATATATATAATAAATAAATTAAATGACCTTTTCAACAGCCAGTCATTGATGTGAGGAAGTGATGTTTTTGGTCCTTGGACGTTTCTGGTTTTGTTTATTCTTGCAATAACAAACGTCTAAATTAATTAAAACTTAGGACCTCGTTGTTCATGCTCTCAGTCGAGAATCTAACTTGCCGTCCGAAATTAAAGTGTTTCGATTTCTGAAAGAAAGAGGAAAAAAAAAACGCAACGTGACTAGTTGGATTGCAGCTGTGAAAGCCGGATACCGACCGACAACCCGGCGTTATAGATCGTTATCTAAATCCAAAGCCGCATGATGAATTCGAATTTAATGTGAATTCGATTTTTTTTTTCTCTCCTTCTAAAGACCCGTTAGCCAGCATTGTGTTGCACCTTCTTGTTTATTGGTAACTCGGATGGAGTATTTAAACCCTCTCACATGCTGATCCACAGTAACATGGCTACACGTTTCATCAAATCCAACCACAAACATTTCAAAACATAAGAGCTATTTATTCAGTGAGTTACGACGGAGGACGACAATTCGTTTTGTAACGCGTGTGGATTTTAGGCGTTAGCGTTTTTGGCTTCTTCTGCCTATCGGTTAGGACGCCAACAAGGAGCTCTGGAGATCACAACACCTGGTTTATTGAATATTAGGAGGTGAACTCATACATTAGACACAGCAGATTAAACAGTGCGTCTCTCAGACACAAGCTACACATTATCTACGTTGTTATGACCAAATCCAGGCTAGTATAAGTCTTCCCCGCTTCTCTCCCAACCTGATAATAATACACGTCTGGACACGGTACTTCGTTTAATGTTCAGAGTGAAAAGTTGTCTCCTCACTGTCATCTATTTTTAGCTTTTATAAATATTTTAATTGTTCTGTTGTAGCTAAACTTAAAAAGTGTAGATATAAGGTGTTGAGTATAAACCTGCCCAATGCAAATTAATGTATGCAAATTAATGTATGCAAATTTATAGACATTATGCAGAGAAATTATGTAAAAGAAATATAATGCAAGCCATTTACAATAGAATTAATAATGTACCGTATAGGTTTTTAAAAAAAACATTTTTAATGCTTTATAATATTTAGATTTTGACTTTGAAATATTTTTCAAACATGTTTAAATGCATTAGTTTTGCCTTCAAAAACTAGCAAATGAAGCTGGCCTTACGGCATAATTTTCCTGACGCATGCAAAAAGCGCACGTTGTAGAACAATCCTTAAATCGAGACGTTCACATGGGCGGCTAATTTTCTTTCTACCAGACTTAAAAGATCGAAGAGTAAATATAATGCGGTGTTTTTATTTCTTTGTGTATATTCCAGTGTCCAGTCTAAAATCTGCCAATAGGCGATCAGCAACGAAAATATGCAAAATATGCAAATTTCTGGAATGACATGTCCATCACCAGAGAATCATCATATAATTGAACATGGAGAACGCACACACTGTTGTATCGTTTAGCCAGGAGTTTATTCGGATCGTGTCTGAGTTTAATAAGTACTAAGCCTATAAAAGATCCTTTTTTTAATGATTTTTTTTATAAATTTTTTTTTATACGGTCCTCATATTAGAGCTCTGAATATTGATTCTTTCCCGATATCAATCAAAATCTTTTGTCATTCATCTCGATTGTAGTTCATTGTATATGAAGCAGTTCTAGATTTTAATTATATATTCAGACCGCTGTGATCACAGCATAAGACTCTGAGGAAAGCTCCGCCTTCCCTGTTCTACATACATGAGCTCTTGTATGCTCCGTAATTGGTTAATGATACTCATGAGAAAGAGAGAGAAATGCCATTCCGCCTGGCCAATTTAGTTTCCATGGCTTCTGTATGGCTGGAGCGCTACCACATTAATCCCAAGTAGCATTCGATGATGGACATGATGTAAATGTAAGTCTCTCTGGATCTGTAGGTAGTAATTTTGAAACTCAGCCACACCTGGAGCTGCCCTCCTGGGCCCCTGACCAAGGCCCCTTAACCCCATAGCTGCTAAGTTGCATGATTGAAATGCAACTCGCTCTAAAGAAGGGCGGAATCCATAAATATAAATGTATTATCCAGCTTATTGTTATGTTCAGGAGAACCTTTAATCCATGTGATTCTGCACATACCGTTCTTTCCAATAGACCTGGGCAGTTCCTGTTAGCGGAGGTAAACGATGTGGTTTCTACTAAATGTAATGGTGGTGACGCATTTTATTTATTTTTAACAGGCATGATGGGAACAGTGGTGGAAGATCGAGTCGGGCAGGCGTTTTATTTCACATCGCCGAGGCTCGATGTTGTTGTTGTATAAAAATCGATACGAAACGTGAAACTCGTCGTCTCTCGGATATGCATTAAGAAGCATTAAGCGACCGCTCGCCCAGACTTCAGCAGCCCTTTTACGATCTAGAGATGTTCCAGTGTTGAGACTGCATGCGAAAAGGGTTTCGTAGATGATTGATGTCTTCGGTGAGTCACCCATTTGTTTTGAGTGGCGTTTGCTTTCTTGATCAAGATAATGCGTCCTTCTCTAAGCGCGAGTTCTCTTTGAGTGCGAGCGTTTTCACTTTCTGCTCCACAGCTGCAATGGAGTGTTCCTTTCATTCCATCTTGCTGATGCAACTCCTAAAATGTGCTGAAATCATAATCCGTGCGTTTACCTTTTGATGATGCGCATCTTTGAGTTTCTTTTTAAAGGAGGTGCTGCGTCTTTGTTTTGGTAACGGCTTTATTATTATCTCGAAGTTTCATCTTGTACTCTGCTTTGAAGCTGCAGAATTTAGTGGAAATGCAAAGAATGCAATACAAATAATTTTTTTTTATTATTATTCAAGCTTTAAATGTTTTTCTGTTATAAGAGTCTGATTTGTACTTGTATTGGTTGTTCTTCAATAGTTACATTTTTTAAAAAAATAAAGAAGTCATGTGCGAATCAAACCGGAAATATACCATCCAAATAGTTTGTTTATGCACATGACCTCTTAAGACCTTTAGGCCACGCTCTCTATTTAAATCTGCTCGTGTGGTTCGATGCCAAACCACAGCGTGAGCCGAAAGAAAGTGATCCCATTTTCAAGATGGCTGCTGCCCCTGAGGTTCAGGCTATTTGTACAGGTGGTTCATAATGAAGTGTTATACAAACCGGAATAAGGACATTCTTACACTATTCTTGCCTCTGATACTATGAACACGGCAGAGCGACCACCAGTGGGTTGTGAGCATCGTATTGTATTAGTCTTTTAACATGTAAAATCCAGTAATCAGATCATTAAAACTTATGAGGCGGTATCAAAAAGCTTTAAGACTAAAGGTGCTAGCTGGTGCTGTTCCGACCACGTGCGTTACCATGTCTGCGATTCCGCCATGGACAGCAAGCGGCTTGAAGGAGGGCGGTGAGAGATCGGGAAGACGAGCTCAACGAGCTCAACCCCCCCAAAAATGTCGAAACCATTCAGCAACTCGCGCATGATGATCATCGGAGGACAGTCTCACTTTCGCACGTACTCCTGATATGACACATTCCAGAGGTGGCAGGAACGCTGGGAGCGCTGTATTTCTATGCAAGGGGGATTTTATTTTGAAGGTGATCACGTGTAAATGTAGACAAAAAAAGTACTTTCTTGTAAACAGAGCCGGTTTAGTAAATTGTAGATACATTATGTAGATACTCCTACATTATGAGTGGGTAATTACAGATTTGAAGAATAAAAAAAGGCCGAGTGTTGGATATTTGTTTTGCATGCTGTGGTGTGGTTCGCATCCGAGGTGAACTCGTGTCCATTGTGGTTACTCGTATTACTCCATTATGACTGTTACTATATATATATATATATATTACTGTTTTATTGTATCGGGATTCAATGACTGTGGCACTTTCCCCAACCCTCGTTCACTCATTTAGACTTTCTGTTCTTCCGAAGACTCGTTCCACTAGTTTCAAGTGCGTCCGTTTTCCCAGATCTCTTTTTAATTGTGTGGCTTGAATTGTAGTTACCAAGCAATCGAATAAACACGTCATAATGGTTTTTCCTGCAGTGTAAAGAGGTAGGCACTTATGCACATGATTTAAAATTGTTAGGAAAATGGCTGAGATTTGATTTACCCGTGGAACCAGAGCTATGACGGCATTGAAAATCAGTTTTACCCAAAAAGGCAACAACAAAATCTTAAGATCGTCTGTATTACAGCTGCCAGGATGATTTTACGCAACTAGCAATGTCACAGAATTGGAAGATTGGATTGATGGGAAGATTGTTTTTGATGAGAGAA
The DNA here is from genome assembly GCA_039877035.1 of Silurus lanzhouensis. Lineage (NCBI taxonomy): Eukaryota > Metazoa > Chordata > Actinopteri > Siluriformes > Siluridae > Silurus > Silurus lanzhouensis. The sequence continues at coordinate 2,599,614 of JBCEWE010000464.1, forward strand.
TTTCTGCCATCATGTAAATATCAAAAAATTAAATAAATTGAAGGCTGTTTGATTTCTATGTTTGAACCTAACTGATGTTAACAAGTGGTTGACTATATAAATGTGAAGGTGATATAAAAACTTGAATTACGTGTTAACGGTATCCTGCTGTTTATTTCTCTTACTCTGTTTAGTCGAGTCAGTAAGGCGGACACCGGAGGAGCCGTCACCATGGGGGACGACAGCGAGTGGATGAAGCTGCCTGTCGATCAGAAGTGTGAACACAAGGTAAACACTCTCTCTCTCTCTCTCTCTCTCTCTGTCTCTCTCTCTCTCTCTCTCTCTCTCTCTCTCTCTCTCTCTCTTCTCTCTCTCTCTCTCTCTCTCTCTCTCTCTCTCTCTCTCACACACACGCTCTCTCACTCTAAAATCCTCCTAGACGTGTTACGCCAAGCCGCTTCTGCATCAGCAGTTAGCACCGCCGTGTTACTCAAAGGTTGGCACTTCAGGCGAGCACGTGGAAGGCTTGCACGTTGTGTCTCTAGCACCGTGCGCCCGTTTACCCAAAGCCAAAACAAGCCTCATTGTTGCTAAAGGACAGTTGTTGTCAAAGCGCCAGCGCCTTTTTGGCTATTGTGTTGCCATTAAATAATGCAGAATTACAAATCAAAACCAGTTGTAGCTTCTGTAACTTTGCGCACACAAAGGCACGGCTGTTCACTAAATACAGCATGGAGTTTAGATCAGTCTTAATGTGTCATGACCGACTTACTGGGAAGTGGTCTTGTTCTAGCCCTGGTTTATTTTAAAGTTTTTAAAATCCAACATCCACTGAAACACCAGGATGCTTTATGAATTTTACTTCACATAGCAACAATGCTGCAAAATAAATGGTAAATGTTAATTGATCTAAATAATCGTGGTGTGGAGTTATCGACTAATAATGAAATTCAGTTTTTTTTTCTTTTATCAATTTAACTTCTAGGGCATTTGAACTCACTTTTATGAGTCAAATATGTGATATAAAGTATATTAGATTGTGAGGTTCTCCTCTCACAATTTCTTCATTCATCGTAACTTCTGTCACACACAGCAATCTGTCGCTCCACGATGAATTCGGCGTTTGGATCGGTTACTGAAAATGAGAAAATATGATTATCGCACACGGTGTATGTTGCACACCCTCTAGATGGGGAAGGGACTTTCTAATAGAACCCCCAGCGGAAACAGAAGTGTATCAATGGCTCAGAATGGCTCAACCAGAAGGAGATTTTTGCTAAAGTTGATCGGTCCGCCGAAATAAAAAGGACGGACATTTTGAGAATCTAATAAGGCTCTAAAGTAATGTCTTTCTCTAGAAATTAAAGGAATGTGGTTTTTTTTTTTTTGGGGGGTTTTTTTTTATAAAGTCTCTCTTTCCCCTAAGGTATGGAAGGCCAGACTGAATGGATATGAAGAAGCGCTGAAGCTTTTCCAGAGGATCACAGACGAGAAGAGTCCCGAATGGGGAAAATACTTGGGACTGATCAAAAGATTTGTTACCGAATCCAATGCCGTGGCTCAGCTAAAAGGCCTGGAAGCAGCACTTGTCTTTATTGAGAATGCGCACGTGGCTGGCAAGTAAGTGATTTTCTTTTGACTTGGTGAACCTCTGCACCATGTGCACTCTTCCACATACGTGACCTACGACGGGTCAGTTTAACTGCGAATGACTGCGAATGTACCATCCTTAGGCTTAAAACATTACTACATTTAATCAGTGTGATCTCAAGTAATCATCATAACCATGCAGAAGGACACGCAGTTCAGATTTGAGTATAAAAAGATCTATGATGTCATGCTTAGTCCCAATGTAACACTGTACAAAATCTTCAGATGAATGCCTTTTGTTTTCCCTGTGTGTATCTGAGTAACAGAGGAGTCACGTGACCCAGGGGCTGAATGTAAACCTTTTTACACAACGGCAATCCATTTACAGCCTGAGAAACCTCTTAGTCATTGTGTGTCTGGCCAGAGTTCAAGAAAGAGAAACGACTCGGCTCTTGGATCCGTGTGTGCTTTCGATTTGCACACGTTTACTCGCGTTGATTTGCTGCATGTTGTACCGTAACGGATATTTTCAGGTTAAAAGTAGACTAGCGATTGTTCTGGTACATGCTTTCCCAGAGGCAGACACGCTTATCGAGCAATACTGTGCCTTTATCCCAAAATAGCCACGCTGGACTAAACCCAACATTGATCGTTTTCATATCTGATAGCCGTTTTTTTTTTTTTTGTGTGTGTTTTTTATGGTGCTTAGCATCCAGTATTTCATTTGGGTTATAGAGTTTTATTCAATACATTCCAAATGGAATTACTATATGTAATTCACTAAAAACAATAAATAAATAAAATATCACATTTCTGGAACAACGGTTTCAAACGTGATATTTCTTAATGACGAGTGCAAGACTTCAGATATTATTTCACGAAAACGAGAGAGTTCGAACTTAAACCCTGCGGTCAGAGGAATCGAAATCTGCTTTCTCTTTTAATTTCTCTTATGCATCAGTTTTTAAGTTCAATTTTCAAGTTAATCGCCATGTGCACAGGTACGTTTTGATACACGTGCATTGAAATTCTTGTGCGTTTCTCAGTCAGTGCAGCTTAGCCAAAATGATTCAAAAAAATTAATTTAAAAAAGCTACACGTATCCGTCAGTAATGATCGCGGCTTCATATGTTTACAGATCCGGTTTCCCTGTTTGGGGGCCAAAGAGAGACTACTGCCACCTGCTGGTATGAGAGAGTTCTGTTCTCTCACGCGAGCGCAAAACCTACATGCGCGGTTTCGGTGTGTCTAATAATCGGCTTGATTTGCAGCACAGTCCACCAATGCTGATTCACAAAATTATTATTATTTTTTTTTAATCTGTCCGAATAATCAGTCGACCTCTAAAATAGAATACACAAAAATAATTTCTAATTAAAATATATACATTTGGAATAGTCTTGAAAGCAAATCAATAATGTTGCATTTTTGTACGAGTGATACTCGTATATAATCTTAGCTGCTGTATCCTTTTTTTTTATTCAATTACAATTTAAAAAAAAGATTTGTTTTATTGTACGGCCTCAGATGCGGAGATTCAAATTTAAGCAAAAATGTTAACACACTTCTAAAACTAATACGAGGACGTTCACGGCTCCAGCTAATTTAATAATAAGAGAAAATGTGCTGAAATTATTATTATGTGTTTAATCAGTGAGTCATGTTTACGTTTGTTAAATCTTTTTGGAAGGTTTTTATCGTTTCAGCACTTGTTAGCAGGCAGTGGTAAAGCGGTAATATTATTTTTTCCGCCTCAGGAAAGGAAGAAAGACTTCTGCTTTCTCTTAACATGAACATCTGCAGTCTTTATTTATCAAGAGAGAGAGAATAAGTGATTCTGGTCAAAGTGACCGAGTGAGAGGGAGGTTCTTCTGCCTACAAGAATGTAACTGCACCCAACTTCTCTCTTTCTTCTTTTCCCTTCTGTTTATTCCTCTTCTTTTCTTCTTTATTTCTTTCTTTCTACTCCTTTTTCTTCCTCTTTCTTTCTTTCTTTCTTTCTTTCTTTCTTTCTTCTTATTCCTTTATTTTTCTTTTTTCCCTCTTCTTCTCCCTTCTTTCTTTCTCACTCTTTCTTCTTATTTTTTCTGCTAACTTATTTTTCTTTTTTCCATTCTTCCTTTTTTCTTCTCTCTTCTTTTTCTTTTTTTCTTTTTTTTTCTTTTCTATTTTGCTCTTCTTTTTTCCTCCTTCTTTCTTCCTTCTTTTTTTCTTCTTCTTCACATCATCCAACCCTGACTCACCATGTCTTCTTGGAGCTGACTTTGTACATTGTCATGCTGCTTACAAGAATGTAACTGTAACCAACTTGTCAGTTTTTTATTCGATAAAGGAATATGCAGAATGAGGGAACGCTGTAGATGTAGTCAAAAGGCGAGTCCCATGCATCCTTCGTAACTAAATAATTAGCGTGACCATGTGATTGAATGTCTCTTGTCTTTCAGAACAACAGGGGAAGTGGTGTCAGGTGTAGTGAGCAAAGTTTTCAACCAGCCCAAAGCACGAGCCAAAGAGCTGGGGACGGATATCTGCCTCATGTACGTCGAGATCGAGAAAGCAGAGATTGTCCAGGACGAGCTCATCAAAGGGCTGGATAACAAGAACCCGAAGATTGTAGTGGCCTGCATTGAAACACTCAGAAAAGCGTTGAGGTGAGACCCGGAGCGATGTGTTGATCCCATTCACAAAATAAAAACCGTCTCCTGTAGACGAATCACACTTTTTTTTTTTTGTGTATGTGTGTGTTTATATATTTATTTTTATTTTTGCAGTGAGTTTGGCTCTAAAATCATAACCCTGAAACCAGTAGTCAAGGTGTTGCCCAAGCTGTTTGAGTCTCGAGAGAAGGCGGTGCGTGACGAGGCCAAACTGCTTGCGGTCGAGATATACAAGTGGATCCGGGATGCTTTGCGAGCTCCACTGCAGAACATCAACTCAGTTCAGGTTAGATAGGAGTGTGTGGTGTGATTTCTTTTTTTTTTCTTTTTCTTTTTTTTACCTTTTATTTGTCTGGAGCCATAAGCTCTAAATATTTCCTGGTATTTTTTCCTGAATCAGGAAATGGCTCTTTTACACATACAGTGTAATATTTTCACATGAAATGTCAAAATGTTATAAACCAAACACCGCTCTTACACCGGCTGCTATTGTGCTTGTGATGTTTGCACTACTTGGTAACAGAAGCCCGCAGATAGACGGCTGCCAGTATCAGCTGATACTCAGAGGTCTAATGTCCTTCTGGGTTTGTTCCATCTCTTGATTTGACTTTATGCACCTCACGTGCCAAATCCTCTTTTCAAAATGTTTGTGAAAGGTTTGGCCTGACTTGTTTCTTCATATGTGTACAGTTGAAGGACTTGGAGGAGGAGTGGGTGAAGCTACCTGCTGGTGTGCCAAAGCAGAGCCGCTTTTTGCGCTCTCAGCAGGACCTGAAGGCCAAGTTTGAGCAGCAGCAGGTGGCCGGTGGCGACGAGGCAGAGGGTACGACCCTTTCAACCGATCTTCTAGCAGAAATCATCAGGATGAGGGTTTTAAAAACAAAATTGATTCGCTTAATTTTATATTTGGGAATAGCAGGATAGAAACGTGCCAAAAAAAAAAAAGAGTAAAGTTGTAGCAATACAAGAATAAAGTACGGAGTCAATTTCTTTGATCATCTTCATAGTCTTTTGAGAAACATCTCTTTGAATACCATGCAGATGTAACCATCGTTATTCTTGGAGTCGATCATTGGTCACATTTCAGACCTCAACGTCTGTCTGATTTATTATTTTAGTTTCTTACAGAACCGCTGCAGTGTCCATTTACTAATTAGAACTCTGTTCTGATGCGCCAAAGAAAGAAAAAACAAAGAAAGAAATTTCCTTATTGCTAAATTCTAACCTAAAGAATTGGAATTTAACCAAATCAAGCGCTGCAAATAAAGATTATTTTGATAATCGATTAATTGGACTGTTTTTTTTTGCTTTGCTTTTTATCTCCTAGATTAATTCATTGTTTTTGTTTTTTTTTTATTGGATGTTTTGCTTATTATTATTAATTTATTATTAAAAACCCTTATTTAGGGTATTTATGTATAAAAGTGTATTTTTAAACACATGCATAAGCCTCAAATTGTGTAAGTATTTTTATGTTGCCTTTTTCTAAAGCATATATTTTCTGCTTTATGATGATCTCCTTCAACAAATTCACTCATGTTGCGTTGTTTCTTTCTGTAAAATTTGGAAATAAGCATTTGAACGTAGTAAAGCTGCAGGAAAGAACGATGTTTCTCCTTCATCCGTGACTTGGGACGCACGTTTTTTCCTCCTGTTGACCCTGAACTTTCCGCCTTTCACAAGCGGCTGTTATCTTATCTTATTAGTTGTTGCAGCCCTAACCAAATCCTCCAATTACATTTTATGCAAAACAGCAAACTTCTTTGTGATTTTACTCAAAATATTACCTCTGTAATCGCACATCTCACATTTCGACTTTATTCACGTAATTTTTACTATCCTCAAAACATTTCGACTTCGTTCCCATCATTCTGACTTTATTCCCTCAATTGTAATCTTAAAATCTTTTCTTTTTTCCCCCCCATGTAATTTTCACTATTTTTGTCTTTATTCTCGTAATTTCGAAATTTATTCTCAAAATGTTTTTTCCGAGAACATTAGTGTTTCCCAATTGGTAGCTTGTTTTATTTACGTACTTTTTATTTACTGTATTAATCTGATTAATTCCATAAAGTAATAACAGATAAAAATGTACAATGTACTTTTTTGTGTTTTCAGGCGATGACGATGATGGATGTGATGCACCAGTGGATCCGTACGAGATGCTCGAAGCTGTCGAGATCCTTTCAAAACTCCCAAAAGATTTCTATGAAAAAATTGTAAGTCTAAGACATTATTTCCAGTAGCCTCACTGATCTATTCATCCCTGTTCTTGTATTTTTTTCGCCATTAATTATGTATGTATTACATGTTCTTTTTGTTCTCTTTATTTAGGAAGCAAAGAAATGGCAGGAAAGGAAGGAGGCCTTAGAGGCAGTAGAGACCCTCGCTAAAAACCCCAAGATTGAGGCTGGAGATTATGGGGACTTGGTCCGAGCTCTTAAAAAGGTAAAACTTTGTAAACAGTGAAATTGTGGGAAATTGAGTTTTTCTGTGACTGCAGCTGTTGAGAATGTCATGTTTGTCTTGTGCCCTGCAGGTTATTGGAAAAGATGCCAATGTGATGCTCGTGACTTTGGCTGCCAAATGTCTAGCCGGACTGGCAGCAGGACTACGCAAGAAGTTTGGGACGTATGCAGGACTTGTGAGTGAAGAAAAGCTCAATAGGAAAATATTTCCACAGTAATTTGCTGTAATGCTATAATTCTTTTAAACATTGGATGACATTTTAGGGTTTTTGTTTTCCAAGGTGGTGCCAACCGTTTTGGAGAAGTTTAAGGAGAAGAAACCTCAGGTGGTCCAGGCCTTACAGGAGGCAGTTGATGCTGTCTTCCTAACTGTGAGTATATTAGTGTTAGATTTGGCTGTATTGGTATTTGGTGGCTCGCCAATGTATTGGATCCTTCTAATACATAAAATAAGTGTGCTTGACCAGAGGTAAAGAACAACACCAGTGGAAATGATTGGGTTGGGATGAATTTGGGAGGAAAAAACACCAATTTTATAAAATAAAAATAAATAAACCCTTTATTCCTAATTCGATTGAGAGTGAATTTTAATATATGCAACTAGTAACCTTGTTTCATGATCAAAGAGGCGCCCCAGTGGGTAGCTCCGGGTCCAGGGTTTGATCCTGAGCTCGGGTTACCATGTGTGTGTTGGGTGTCCTCACTATGTCCACATTGTAATTTTTACGATACCCCTCATGTTGTACAGACGACTCTGCAGAACATCACTGAGGACGTGTTAGCTGTGATGGACAACAAGAACCCGTCAATCAAGCAGCAGGCTTCGCTGTTCCTGGCCCGAAGCTTTCGCCACTGCACTCCTGCCACGCTGCCAAAGAGCGTCCTGAAGCCGCTCTGCTCGGCTTTCCTCAAGGTATGATTTATCACGAGGCAAAGATCCTGCAGCTCCTGTATGTGTCACAAGTGACAGATCGTCCAGAAATTCAATCAGCACCTTTCAATTTTAGCCATCTAACCTAGATTTTTGAGATGGCCAGAGGATGCACTTATAATCAGAGTTTCTGGAATTTTAAAAGGGAAGAAAATGCAAACCATAAAATTGCATAAATATTTTGTGATCATCCCCTTTGAACAGTTCACATTTTTAAAACAATTTTAAATAAAATGTGTTTGGTTAGATAATACATAAAATAATATTTTTTTATATTTCATAAAATCAAATGAAATAGATCAAATTAATGCAATACTTTTTTTTTAATATATTGATTAAATTGGCACAAATTAATTTGATTACATGAATGTTAACATTAATTCGGTTACATTTGTTAGACCCCATTTGGATAATACAGGTGTGTGTGTGTGTTTACATATAATATAACATTTTCTGAAGGTATGTTCTAATGAACTGTTCTACTTATTTCAGCAAACTTTAACAAATGTCTTCATTCCTTCCATCCTTCATTCGTTCACTTCCCCGATGTACGGAATTGTCAGGATTTTTCTCCTTGTAAGAGATATTCTTGAGACTGGACATAAAATGCTAAAGAATCCATATCGCTAGCGTTAACTGCTAGCCACTTCCTGGTTAGCAGCTAATGCTATAGATTCTTTAGCGTTTTCATGCATGCGCAAAACAAATCTTATTTCCAGTACGAAGTGAGTAGCCACAGTAACACTTTTTTTTTTTTTTTTTTTTTTTTTTTTTCTTTTCTTTTTTTATACCCCTGGCATTGTTGTTGTGTATGTTTTGAAGTCTAATGATAATGCGCTCAAATTGCGAGGCAGAGACTAAAAACACTTTGTGAACTCGGGAACTCGGATTATAACCGTGTTCCGCACGTAAAAAGGATTGCGTTCGGTACACATGTACTGTTACAACCCTAATATAAATATATATACATATGTATAAATAAATAAATGAAGGTTTTTCTTACCGTTTCTCTCTCAGCAAGTGAACGACTCCGCTCCAGAGGTCAGAGATGCTGCTTTCGAGGCATTAGGCACAGCCATGAAGGTGGTGGGGGAGAAAGCTGTGAACCCCTTCCTGGCTGATGTTGACAAACTTAAACTGGACAAGGTAGAGCTTTATTCAGGCTTGACTGTTAAGTACATGGTAATGTTCAGAAGAATTTGAAAACTGACCTTTAAATTTTTCACGCAGATTAAAGAATGTGCTGATAAAGTGGAGCTTTTTGGAGGGAAGAAGGGAGATGGTGGTGGTGGAGGAGGAGGAGGGCAGAAGAAGGAGAAACCCTTAGCTAAAGCTCCTCCTGTTGAAGAGCCTCCTGCTAAACCTGCTGGTCCTCCTAAAAAAGCTGCACCCAAAGTAAGCTTTAATGGACTCTCAGTTGATAGAAATTGATCCAAACATGGTCAGAAGTGCACCATGTACACAGGATTTATGAAGGTCGGTGCTCCCTGTGACTGTGCGTGCAGCCTCGTGCTGCCGTGTTACAAAACTAGTCTCGAAACTTCTTCGTACCACCTCGTAAAACAAAGAGATTGATGATTGTTTTTTGTTACTCGTCACTCCAGGGCTGTGCTGTGACAAATCTATAAGAAGCCGTCGAACATCAGTACGGCCATCGGGTCGGTTGCATGACTGATAGGCTTGTTTCAATTTTACAGGCCACGGGTCCTCCCAAAAAAAGCAAATCTGCTCCAGCTGCCAGCGGCAAGTCAAAGAAAGGACCAGAAACGAAAGAAGTGGCAGAGGTCGAGTTATCTGTAAGTTAAAAAAGAGTGACACTTTAAACCTGGATTACTGTCAATGTTTTTCATATTCATACTCATCCTTTCTTCCCTAATTCTTATATTTATTATTTTATATCCTTTTTATTTCATCCTTATTTTTCTACTTGGTTATACTATATACTTTTGATACACTTTGATAAAAAAATTGTTACTTGGGTGAAATTTATATATATAGCGCTATAAGTGTCCTGCGCTTATGCAACATGACGCTTTAGCTTTATTAATGTGTGTGTGTGTGTGTGTGTGTGTGTGTGTGTGTGTGTGTGTGTGTGTGTGTGTGTGTGTGTGTGTTCTTCAGCTGGAAGTGTGTGAGGAGAAAGCTGCTGCCGTGCTCCCGGCTTCCTGTATGCAGCTGCTAGACAGCGCTAACTGGAAGGAGAGGCTAGCTAGCATGGAGGAGTTTCAAAAGGTAACTATGCACTCTTTCTTTCTCTTCTGTCTCTCTTCATTTCTCACACACCCTTTTTGAATCTCTTTGTAAGCACAGCTAGGGCCGAATGAAATATTTTGTTAACAGAATTGTATGTGTGTGTGTCAGGCTGTTGAACAGATGGACAGGAGTGAAATGCCATGCCAGGCTCTAGTGAGAATGCTTGCTAAGAAACCTGGCTGGAAAGAGACCAATTTTCAGGTAAGTTTCATTTACGCTGGACTTTAAAACGTATCTACCGAGATAAAAAATAAATCGTGGTCTCCGAGGTGTAAATTCAAGTTCTGTTCAGGTTATGCAGATGAAGCTGCACATCGTCGGCCTCATCGCCAGGAAAGGCTCCTTCTCAAAAACGTCTGCTCTCGTCGTGCTGGACGGCCTGGTGGACAAAATCGGCGACGTGAAGTGCGGCAGCAACGCCAAAGAGGCTCTGACTGCCATCGGCGAAGCCTGCTTGCTGCCATGGACTGCTGAACAAGTAGGTTAATTTCACTGCCTGCTTAAAACTATACTAGGTGGGGGAAAAAATGTTTCTCTTTTTTTTTTTTTTTTTTTTTAAGAATGAGATACTGTGGCAGCAACAGTGCTTTAACATATAAAAATATATACAACCCAGTTATACACAGGCATAACATTATGACCACCTGCCTAATATTGTGTTGGTCCCCCTGCCAAAACAGTTCTGACCCTTGGAGCATTACCATTGACTTCTTCAGCAGTTGGATCTACAGGAGCTCATCTGTTGGATCGGACCACATTGGACCTCCTGGAGTGTTTGGGGGCTCTGGCATGGAGGAGCTGGTGCTGGATCTGTGATGATCACAAATGCTGAGCTTATAAAACTAGGACCTACTAACCATATAGACTTTATAGGACTGCGGAGGGAGCATCGCTTATGGTCTTGTACTCCGGTGCTCATGTTGGTTCTCACTTTCCAGTGTTCTGTGTTGTTGAAAGATTTGTGATCGGACTCTTGGTGTCCCCCAGATGGGGATGGGTTCCCCTTTTGGGTCTGGTTTCTCTTGGGGTTTCTTCCTCATGACATCTACGGGAGTTTTTCCTTGCCACAGTCGCCACGGCTGCTCATCAGGGACAAATTCACACCATTCACCTTAACTGTTGATTTGTGTAAAGCTGCTTTGAGACAATGTCTGTTGTGAAAAGCGCTATAGAAATAAACCTGACTTGAATTGACTTGACCACACGGATCAGCCTTCACTCCCCACGTGCATCAATGAGCCTCGGCCGTTCATGAACCTGTTAGTCGTTCACCACTGTTCCTTCCTTGGAGCAATTTTGATGGATACTGACCACTGCAGACCAGGAACATCCCACAAGAGCTGCAGTTTTGGAGATGCTCTGACCCAGTCAACTAGACATCACAATTTGACCCTGCTTCTAACACATCAACTTTGAGGACAAAATGTTCATTTGCTGCCGAATAAATCCTACACACAAACAGGTGCCACGATGAAGAGATTATCAGTGTTATTCACTTCACCTGTCAGAGGTCATAAAGCTGCACCTGATCTGTGTTTTTTGAGTGTATTTTCAGCCTGTTATGCTGCTGAACTCCTGTGGGTGCACTCCAGGGTTTCTTTGAGTGCTAATCAGTAATGAATTACACCATTCTGTCCTGTTGTTGTTGCTCTGTAGGTGGTTTCTTTGGCCTTTGCCCAGAAGAACCCTAAAAACCAGGCTGAGACGCTGAACTGGTTGGCCAACGCCATGAAGGAGTTCGGCTTTGCAGGGTGAGTCGTATTCACTACTCTCTCTCTCTTCTCTCATGCATGATTCATTCGCAAATTATTGATCTTTTTCAATAAAATGTTGCAGGATTAACGTCAAGGCTTTCATCAACAACGTCAAAACCGCTTTGGGCGCCACCAACCCGGTGAGTGTGTTTGTGTGAGTGTGTGTAGTAAGTTGTTATTGTATACGCCATCCAGATCCTTGTTTGTTCAAATCTTTGTTTGCACACTTCCTGCTCTGTGTATTTGCACAAAGCCTTTAAGTGCGGTTAAAGGAGCGCATTCAGCTGATAATGTACCAAACGTTTTCAGTTTGCATCAGCAGACATTCAGTGCATTCAAGCGAGTATAATCGATGCCACAGACACGAGGCCTTACAGATCAGCACTGTTCGGTTATAGCAGTGACATTTGGTTTTCACTATGCATGTGAGTGCACTATGCATGTGAACGTGTAAAACCAAATGCAGTATTTTACCGTGGTTTGAATCTCTTACCCCGGTTTATCCCGGAGTTGCATTTGCACATGACCTAATTAGTTTGGCTGATTTTCCCGATCTGAGTTTTATGTTTAAAAAAAAAAGTCGATTATTAATAAAAATATCATTATTAATTATAAAATGAAGTGAACTGTTAATACAGTACAGTACTGTATACATAAAATAGGGAGATGCGTGCGTACGTACGTACTTGCTGCTTCCCAACGTAACGTAGGAGAATTAAAATGCTGCTCATGATGTGACTCTTAGGTAGGAAAGAAGGGCGCACGAAAAGTAAAATGTTTACAATTTTGTCTTATTGCTATCATTATAATAAGATTTGTAAAAATTCAACTACATTCAACCAGAACTAGTTTTTTCGCTCTGTTTCAGACATTTGTAGGTGTGAGATCCCTTTTTTTTAATTATAATTTTTTATCAATTGTATTTATTTATTTTCTCCTCTCTAAACACCATTTTTTTTGTAAATTCCAGGCGGTGAGGACGTCAGCTATCACTTTGCTGGGAGTGATGTACTTGTACATGGGGGTTCCTCTGCGCATGTTCTTTGAAGATGAGAAGCCAGCGCTGCTTTCTCAAATAGATGCCGAGTTCGAAAAGGTGCAAAAAGGACATCAGTAGATAATCGAAACCAGCCAACATTTCGTGCATATTTTTTTTTTCTTCATTATTACCTGCTGACGTATTGAGAGGGTGTGTGTGTGTGTGTGTGTGTGTGTGTGTGTGTGTGTGTGTGTGTGTGTGTGTGTGTGTGTGTGTGTGTGTGTCTCTGGGGATCTTAGATGCAGGGCCAGTCTCCTCCTGCTCCCACACGAGGCTTGTCCAAGAAAGGAGCAGAGGATGACCAGGAGGAGGCGGACGAGGAGGAAGTCGATGGAGGTCCCGGGGACATCATGGACCTTCTGCCCAGAACTGATATCAGGTCAGTGTTAATGCTTTAGGGATTTAAACTGCTCCTCAGACTTTATTTTGGTTCTGAGAGGGAGCAGGGATCATGAGTTTGATTGATTGATTGTCATGTTGTTTATTTTATTTTTTTCAGTGATAAAATCACATCGGACATGGTGGAAAAGATTAGTGATAAGAACTGGAAAATCCGTAAGGAAGGGCTCGATGAGGTCGCGGCAGTGATTTCAGAAGCCAAGTTTATCCAAGCCAACATCGGAGAGTTACCCATGGCACTGAAGGGGCGTCTGGGTGACTCCAATAAACTACTGGTATTTTGCTGTTTTTTTTGTTACTTGTGTTGCAATGTTACCTATAGGAGTTACATTTTAACGTGCGTATGAAATTGTGTGTGTCCAGGTGCAGCAAACACTGACCATCTTGCAGCAGATTGCTACAGCTATGGGTCCAGCCCTCAAACAACATGTCAGAAATTTGGGCTTTCCTATCATCACTGTATTGGGAGACAGCAAGGTAGAGCTCATTCTAACTATTTTGAAACCTTGCATCTTATAATTGATAGGATTGAAACAAGATTGTGTTCAAATGATGCATCTTAAACAGCCATTGATTCAATGCAGCTTGAATTTAAGCTGCTTTAATGCAGTATGATGTGTTTCTATCAACTTTTTACCAATGCTGTAAATCCAATTTATACCTCTGTAAAGATGCACCCAAACGTATAATGCGCACTTTTCATAAAAACTTTTCAATTTTGAGGCTCTCTCGCACAAACCCGTCCTCTGTGAGTTAACACTATTACGTGCTTTACCAAAGTTGCGGTCAGATGTTATTAAGTTCAGTGCATTTATTGATTCACTCGTCTTCAGTAAGCGCTATATGATCTGGTTTCTTAAAGAAACGCCATTCCAGTACAGGACACCATGAACACACATTCCCACCGAGAGGCAATTTTAGCTCTTTGATCCACATACCTGTTCATACAAAACTTCACATGCTGTAACACAAACTCGGGATCGAAGCCCTCAGCTGCGAGGCATTGACGCCACCACGTGTGCCCCGTGTCTGCAGTGTGTATCCGATTGCAAATGGTAATCTGAGGATTCTCTTTGTTTCACCATCTGTTTGTGTATATGCAAATGAAAGCACACCTTGTTCCTCCAGGCCAACGTCCGTGCTGCTGCCCTGACGACACTAAACGCATGGGTGGAGCAGACAGGCCTGAAGGAGTGGCTAGAAGGTGAAGACATGTCAGAAGAGCTGAAGCGGGAGAATCCCTTCCTCAGACAGGAGGTACTGGCACCTGATTTTCACTCGCAGTCAAGTGAGCTCATCATACGGCTGATTACATCAAAGATATACAAAAGTTCAAAGAGGCCATTTTTTTTCCAATTATCACAAATTAATTTTCTTGTGATCTTGACATTGTTTCCTTCAAGAGCAGTACTTAATATTTGTATACGTTTTTTTTTTTTTGTTTTTTTTTTGTTTTTTTAAACCAATTGTCTCAATCACATTGTCTCAGCTTTACACCGATAAAGACTCCAGACACCAGACTCATTATCGTATTCACTATTTCTTTGTTCAGGGACTGAAAAAGCTCTCCGCCTTCCAGTGATATGTGTTTGACACTTGAGGAGGCTGTCAGGTCTGCTATACACCAGGAAAATTTTTCTTGCAATATCGTTATGTAACGAAGACGTGATCATAATAAAGCAAGAAAGCAAAAATATTATAAATAACGGCCTCTTAGGATTTCTGTACAGATATGTTATTCAGATTAAACTTCTTTTTCTTTTTTAAGACTAATACAATTTAGTTGTTTTTTTGTTTTCTTTTTATGTTGGTTCAGTCGGTGAACAGCTTTTATGTACAGTTTTTTTTTTTTAACTAATAAAATATCCTACCCTGCACCTTCTTGAAATAATTTTTAATTAGCAAGACATCAGAAATGTAATTCCGCTGACATTATGGAAGAGCAACAGTGCTTCATTCTGGGACGCATCCCATTAAGTTGTTTTCTTATAACATGCCATGCCATTATGTACATAATTGCAAGCATCAGTTCAACTCGACTAGAAACCAAAGACAATTCCCCCACTTCCATTTTAAATCCAGATACGACCAGATCGTATGTACTAGATGCCGTATCGGATGTGCACGCTTACCTGCTAATGAGAGAAGAACCTCCAACGTGTCATTACTGTAAAACAAACATGACCAAAAAACACATTAATGGACTGGAATGCACTTAAAAAGATACAGCAGCTTTTCTATTCAGGAAGTACATATATAGGAGTCTTAGAATAAAAATACTAGAATATTAGAGAACTGAAGGACTCCATATAACTACTGAGGTCTGCCATGGTCAAAACTAAACGCCACAACGTCTCATCATACCCTACCTTACCCCCCATGGAAATAGCCATCGACCCAAAACAATGAACGAATATTTGTGTGCCCTAGGTTCTGGGCTGGCTGGCTGAGCGACTGCCCAATATGCGCTCCGTGCCTGCTGACCTGATGCTGTGTGTCCCCAACCTATATGCCTGTTTGGAGGACCGCAGCGGAGACGTGCGGAAGAAAGCCCAGGATGCGCTACCCATGTTTATGATGCATTTGGGTTATGAAAAGATGATTAAAGCCACTAACAAACTCAAGGTAGGTTTTTCTGAGACCCTGCTGGCCCAAAAGATAAAACATACACTCATTTGGTTTTGCAATAATCTTTACAAAAAAAAAAATGTTTGCGATTCCTATTAAAGTCTTTATGTATAGGGATATAAAGATTATTGCAAAGGACGCCAGTTATATCCATAACTGGCGTCCATGCATACCCAACAATACGATACATTAAAGATCCATATGAAGCAGTTACCGATGTAATATGATTCAGTTCACCCCTAATATGGTGCAGCGCAATGGAAAAAATATGATGCTATTAAATTCCATAACATCGCCTGTTTTTATTTGTTTGGTTTATGACGGACAGCAAATCATAAATTTACTTAAATGGCTTCTGACTTTTAATAGCAAAACAGCAAAAATTATGACCTTTTCCTGTTCTGTATTTAGGAAGATAAGGAATATTCTATATTCTTCAAACCTATATTCTCCGTAGTGTCGCGATACGTCATATTCACGTAGCAGCAGTGGTGCTGAGAGAACGCTTACAGTTTAGCGAGGAGAAATCAATTTACATATAAAAAAGTGTCACTTTTTCTATATAATAAAAGTACAGCAAATCTCCTAATAATTATATATAAGTAAATCACTTTTTCCTGATGCCAATATGTTAAAAACTATACAAATGCCAACTTGTATTCGACTTTTTTTTAAACAATGCATCACATTAACTTGATGAATCGATGCGAATCGCTGAATCTTACAATCACTTTTTTTTTGGCTCCTCATTAGCAAGCCTCAAAGGACCAGGTGGTTGCCATGTTGGAGAAGGCCAGGGCTGTGATGCCCACCAAACCTGGTCCGCCCGCAAAAGCTGCTCCATCTAAAGCAGCTCAAAGTGCTCCTTCGGCAAAACCTGCCTCAGGTATGCTTTCCTCTCTTTTCTCCATCTGGATCTCAAATTGTCATATGTTCCATTCTTTTTTCCATTTTAAATGTAGATGATTCAGCTTTTTGCTCACTGGGTCATTAACTGTAGCAGCACACTAAGTGCAACTTTGTGGGGTTGAATGAAACGTGGCTGATCCGATGCACTAATAGCCTTTTCTCCTCCTTATCTCTCAGCGCCAGCTAAAAGCCAGCCTGCAGTGGATGACTACAGCCCACCAGAACCCAAACAGGACACTAAGAAAACCAAAACAGCTGGGTCTGCTCAGAAAAAGGTCTGTTTTTAAAGGCTTTCAGGGATTTTTTTTTCCCTACCACGTTAAATATTATTTGTGAATATTGTGTAAGGATAAGAAAAGGCAGGTCAGCATATTAATTACTAATACAGTCGTCCCTCCTTTTATCGCGATTTTTCAATTTGGCACGTAACTATTTAGTTTCGTGAATTGTCCCCGATTTCATTCCATGAAAAGGGCGGAGTTGAAGACACGTCACCATATTCGGCCAATGGATATAGAGAACGCAGTGACGTGCATCTTTAACGCCGCCCATTTTTTTTTTTAGCTATTTAAACAATTTTCGACAAAAACATATACCCAACCATAAATAACACCAAAATACGAGGGTCTGGTATTAGGATCAGGACAGTCACTGGATATTAGAGCAAAGAACATCTCAAAACATCTGTTTGCTACAAACGTAAAATGGATCAATGTATGTAGAAGACTGAGGTGCACATTTTATTGATGCGACGAATTAAAGTGAAACATGGATTGACTGTAACCTGTTTCTATGTTCAGGTTTTCTGCAGTGGTCTAAAAGTCTAATATTTATTATTGGTATTAAAATGTCTTAAATTCGCTGTTCTAGGTCTTAAATAATTTAAGGATTTTTATGTTTCAGCGATGGGGAAGTTCAAGTTTAGTGATGCTTGAAAATAATGAATTTAGGGCTCAGTAAAGGCCGGTTTCTAACAACGTATTTGTGTGTGTATTTGGTGTGGTGTGAAAGTGTTTTGGTCTCCTTCCTGATTTCTTCATTTTTTGCATGTTTGTCACACTTTAATGTTTCAGATTATCAAACTAATTTAAATATTAGTAAAAGATAACACAAGTGAAAACAACATGCTGTTTTTAAATGAAGATTTTTATTATTGAGGAAAAACAAAATCCAAAACTACATGGCCCTGTGTGAAAGTTTTTAAAACTGTGGTTTATCACAGGCCTGATTACTGCCACACCTGTTCACAATCGAAAAATCTCTTAAATAGGACCTGCCTGACAAAGTGAAGTAGACCAAAAGATCCTCAAAAGCTAGACATCATGCCGAGATGCAAAGAAATTCTAAAACAAATGAGAAAGTAAGTAATTGAGATCTATCAGGCTGGAAAAGGTTATAAAGCCATTTCTAAAGCTTTGAGACTCCAGAGAACCACAGTGAGAGCCATATTTACAAATGGCAGAAACATGGAACAGTGGAAAACCTTCTCAGGAGTGGGCGACCGACCAAAATTACCCCAAAAGCACAGCAACGACTCATCCAAGAGGTCACAAAAGACCCCACAACAACATCCAAAGAACTGCAGGCCTCACTTGCTTCAGTTAACGTCAGTGTTCATGACTCCACCATAAGAAAGAGACGGGGCAAAAAATGTTCTGCATGGCAGAGTTCCAAGACCAAAACCGCTGCTGAGCAAAAAGAACATAAAAACTCGTCTCAGTTTTGCCAGAAAACATCTTGATGATCACCAAGACTTTTGGGAAAATACTCTGTGGACTGATGAGACAGAAGTTGAACTTTTTGGAAAGTGTGTGTCCCATTACGTCTGGTGTAAAAGTAACACCGCATTTCGAAAAAAGAACATCATACCAACAGTAAAATATGGTGGTGGTAGTGTGATTGTCTGGGGCTGTTTTGCTGCTTCAGGACCTGGAAGACTTGCTGTGATAAATGGAAACATGAATTCTGCTGTTTACCAAACAAAATCCTGAAGGAGAATGTCGGCCATCTGTTCGTGACCTCAACCTGAAGCGAACTTGGGTTCTGCAGCAGGACAATGATCCAAAACACACCAGCAAGTCCACCTCTGAATGGCTGAAGAAAAACAAAATGAAGACTTCGGAGTGGCCTAGTCAAAGTCCTGACCTGAATCCTATTGAGATGCTGTGGCATGACCTTAAAAAGGTGGTTCATGCTCAAAAATCATCCAATTCTGGCTGAATTACAACAATTCTGCCAGAATTCCTCCACAGCGCCGTAACAGACTCATTGCAAGTTATCGCAAACGCTTGATTGCAGTTGTTGCTGCTAAGGGTGGCCCAAGCAGTTATTAGGTTTAGGGGGCAAACACTTTTTTACACAGGGCCATGTAGTTTTGGATTTTGTTTTCCCTCAATAATTAAATTAGTTTGATGATCTGAAACATTAAAGTGTGACAAATATGCAAAAACATTAGAACTCAGGAATGGGGCAAACACTTTTTCACACCACTCTAGGTCTTAAATTGCATTCTTAATGGGTTCAAAAAAGGTGAAACCTGCAGAAACCCTGATGTTAAATATATGGAGGAGATTTATACTCCTAATGTCTTTTGGTTTGTCTGTGACAGTAACTTAATAACTTGGAACTTAACACTTTTGCCCAAAATATCGTGAAGAATAAAAGCTGCTATTTTTGCATTGGATAGAGGAACAGCAAGGAGATGAAACTGAAGGTAGATAAATACAGTGTGTCTAAACCTAATAGACTCTCAGGGGACAACCCAAGCAACCTACAGGTACAGGTGGGTCAGGAAACCTAAAGGTGTCTCACAAATGGGTGTCTCTTCTTCAGGGTGCACTTGGTAAAGATGCGGGGTGTCATTCTTTTTTTTATCGATTGTGTTGTTTTTTTTTTCTTTCTATCTCCTTATCTGTCGGGCTCTACGAGTATAATTTTTTGCCTTATGTTTCCTTCAGGGAGTGCTGGGAAAGAAGGCTCCAGTCAAGGCAGCTAATAAAGATGATGAAGACAAGTCTGGGCCTATATTTATCTTTGTGCCTAATGGCAAGGAGCAGAGGATGAAGGAAGAAAAAGCACTAAAGGTAGGCATAATAATACATTATCCTCTGCTGCACAATATCAAAGCACAAAAAGCTGTTTGATATAATTTATTATTGCACCTTTATGTACATAAACAAAAAATCCGAAATGGCAAAATACAATACAAACACTTCATGTAAAATAGTACTGAACTTTGTTACAAAAAAAATAAGATTACCGATTTATAAATGTGCTCATTGAAATAAATATGAATATATTAAATATATAATTAAATATAATTAAATAATTAAAAAAGAGGAAATATAACATCGTGCTCTCTGTGCAGCGCACAGTCTCGCATGTAAAAACAAACGGCACGTGGCGTCAGTGATTCGCCTCTAGAGGCCGCTCTTGTAATGCCGCGGAATGGAAGCCGGAAAAACTATTGGTTTGAATTTTTACCTAAACACTGATAGTTCCAGCAATCGACTCCGTGCCGATTAATTGGCAAAAGCTAGTGAATCTGTCGACCTCTAGAATGAATCGGTTTCTATACAGATTTCGAGAAAATCCTAAAACATCCATCAAAGCCTGGAAACTGATTCAGTGTCCCTAATGCTTTGTGGTTTTATAGATCCTGAAGTGGAATTTCATTACTCCAAGGGACGAGTATGTGGAGCAGCTGAAGACTCAAATGGCCACTTGCCTGGCAAAGTGGCTACAGGACGAACTCTTTCACTTCGACTTCCAGCACCACGTAAAGGCCGTTAACGCCATGATCGAGGTAAGAGACGCTTTCCGTCACGTTGTGTGCGCATATTACACATGCGCACGCATGCCTTTTTTTGTATGTGTATATTTTCATGAATATTTGCAGGATCTCATTATTGCCTCTTCTGATTTCCCAGCACATGGAGGGCGAGTCGGAAGCCGTGATTGGCTGCCTGGATCTGATTCTGAAGTGGTTCACACTGCGGTTCTTTGACACCAACACCAGTATTCTGATGAAGGCTATGGAATTCCTCAAGCTCCTTTTCACCATGCTGAGCAGAGAGAACTACCACCTGAGCGAATACGAGGCTTCGTCCTTCATCCCCTACCTCATTCTTAAGGTTTGATAATTGTCAGAGGTTTTTTTTTAATGCAAAAAAGCAGACAGACGTAAATGGAATCATTAAAAATAATCCAGTCTGAATGTCAGTCTTTCAGTTTTTTTAACATATTTAGTTTAATCTGCCATTTACTGGGTTTAAAAACCTATAAATGGTGAATGTTTTATATCATCCTAGTTTTATTCTTTCAGTGTAGATTGTAATACATGGAGTAATACAATCATTTGTAGACTTTAATTGCAGGGTGAGATCAGTAATCCTGGCCTCACGGTCATCCTGCTTCCTACTGCTGTTTCTCTGGACAGGTCGGGGAATCCAAAGACGTGGTGCGCAAAGACGTCCGTGCCATCCTGACCATGCTGTGTAAAGTGTATCCTGCCAGTAAAATGTTCCCTTTCCTCATGGAAGGGACCAAGTCCAAGAATTCCAAGCAGAGATCAGGTTTGACAGAGTTGATATGAATTTGAATTACATTTCTGGATATTTTACATTTTATTTCTTGTGTATGGATAAAATGTTGACGTGGATTTGCTTGTTGCTTAGCAATCAAAAGTTGGAATGGCGACATGGATGGATGATTAATTGGGTGATTTGATTTAATTATTGATAGAAGGACTTTGATGGATGGATGGATGGATGGATTGGTTGGCTGTTGGATGGATTGATATCAATATTATGGAAGGATTGGTGGATAGATTGATTAGTTAATGGGTTGTTTGTTTGATGGATTGATAAATGGAAGGGTTGGTTGGTGGATGGATGGATTGATTGATTTTATTATTGGGTTGGTTGGTTGATGGATAGATTGATTACAGGTATGATTAAAGGTTTGATTGATTTGTTACATGTCGCATTACATCACGTTAAACTTTAAATTTCTTCACATATCCCAACATTTTAGGATCAGGGTCAGTCATGATACTGCACCCCTGGAGCAGACCAGGTTAATTGTCTTGTTCAAGGGTCTAACAGTGGCAGCTTGGCAGTGAAGGGGCTTGAAACCACTGACCTATCAGATTTTCAAATGTATTTCCACTTGTCACTTTCAGAACAGAAGAATCAAGAAATCCAACTTGCAATATAAATTAAATCCAGAAGCCAACCCAATAAATATTCTCAACTTTCAGTAAGCATTTAAAGTACAGTCCGTATCATATTGCAGTTTTTTAAATCAGTTGACAGACAGGGGAAGACGTATAGTTTGCCTGTCCGTTGCAGCAGGCTCTAAAATGTAATAAACTGCTTCTTTGATTTATTTTGATCCGAATAAAGTTAGAGTTATAGTTTGCACTCTGCTGATGAATTGTTTTTCATTCCACTCCATTTGATTGACTTCCACAGAATGTCTCGATGAGCTCGGGTGCCTTATCGAGAATTATGGCATGAACGTGTGCCAGCCCACACCCGCCAAAGCCCTGAAAGACATCGCCGTTCACATCGGAGATCGAGACACGTCGGTGCGCAACGCAGCGCTCAATACCGTGGTGGCGGCTTACAACACCTGCGGAGACCAGGTCTTCAAACTCATCGGCAATGTAAGACAACGCTACAGCTTCCTGCTTGAGAAGCTTTTGGAGCTTCGAGATCATTCTTGATATATGATGGCTTCCAGATTTTATTATCCTGATTTAAAGATTTTTCATAGTCAGAATTATAGGTATAAGTATAACCAAAAAGGCACGACCCCTGTTTCATAACACCTCTGCGAAGATTCGACTGCGAGATTGGCCGTCAAATCAGGCTCCTAATATCATAGCATCAAATCTTCGACTATTTCGGGGGTCACCCCTAATTAATATATTTATATTTCTCAGCTCTCGGAGAAGGAGATGAGCATGCTGGAGGAGCGGATCAAGCGATCGGCTAAGAAGGCACCGGCCATTTCAACCAAACAGGAGAAAGCACCGAGGGAGCAGCCTACCAATCCTAACGCTACCTTCACACGCAAACCTGCCCAAGAGGAGGTGCCGAACAAACTCAAGTAGGTTCCTTTGTCCGGTGTAGGTAGTTCCTTGCACTCTGAAAACATCTTTTTTGCAACTGGAGCACACCTTATTATGTAAGCCTGAGATATTTGCGTTTGCTGAGCTTTCTAGCTAACATGCTTGAGAAATTGAACACATTTGCAAAAACATACTGAAATACAATATCGCCAAAAGTTTGCGGACACCTGGTCATAAGTACGGCATGCGCTTTTTTTTCCACTTTTAGTCCCAATTTGCTCTCATAGAGGTTTGTGCTCATCAGCCACAATGGTGTTAGTAAAGTCAGGTACTGATGTAGGTGAGGTAGAAGAGGACTGGGGTGCAGTCAGTGTTCCAATTCATCCAGAAGGTTTTCAGTAAGGTTGAGAGCAGCGCTCTATAGCAAGCCACTCTATAAAAACAGATCTTCATGGAGCTGGCTTTGTGCACAGGGGCATTGTCATGCTGGAAAAGGTTTGGGTTTCCAAAATTTTATTATACCACAACCTACACAATTATGTGCCTCCAGCTTTGTGATAACAGTGTGGAGAAAAACGTCGGGTGTCCCAATACTTTTGTCAATAAAGTGTATGTTCAGCCTATAAAAAAAGTATGGCTAAATATGAATGGAATGAACTGGATTATTATTTAATAACAGGGCAGTCTTAGTGGGTCTGGGCAGTTTTTTTGTAGAATTGACAGTTCCTGTGTTTTTGATTTTTTTTCTTTCTTTTATTGCATGTTTTAGCTTCTAAATTTAAGCTTCTGTCTTTCTTCTTTATGATTTTCTTTCCTCTCTGCTCTCCCTGGACAGAATAATGTATCGCACGTATAGGATGTAAGTACTGCCGACTCGTCCTAGGTTCTTTTCCCCGAGGCACGCAACACCAACCCAGAGTCTTAGTCCTGTAACACAAATAGCAGACTGAATTAGAAAAAAAAAAAATGTAATCCATGCTCATATCAGGTAACGACATGCGTTCTGATGCTTTCCCAGTCCTTTTGCACTGCAATCCAACGTTCCAGGATAATTCTAGCTTTTAGCGTTTGTCGAGTCTCAATATGAAATGATCTACTCTAAGACAGTGAGTAAC
Source organism: Silurus lanzhouensis (assembly GCA_039877035.1). NCBI lineage: Eukaryota > Metazoa > Chordata > Actinopteri > Siluriformes > Siluridae > Silurus > Silurus lanzhouensis. The sequence continues at coordinate 2,623,412 of JBCEWE010000464.1, forward strand.
AGTCAGTGTACAGATTGTGTATAATCACTTTGAGCTGTTGGAAAAGTGTACAAGGACCTGCAGCTACGTGTTTTTCCCGGTTTAACTCACTGTCCCTCTGTTTCTTTGTTTGTTGAAGTCTGTGTCTGATGTGTATGAAGGTGTGAAAGTATTTTTCCTTATTTATTTATTTATTTTTTGCTCCTCTACCAGTCAAGCCCGATCACAGAACTCTCACTCTGAGCACACGGTGCCTTCCATCCCCAAGGAGTTCCAGCTCGACCTGGACATGATTGAGAATGACCACACGCGCGTCAGCGACTTCCCCGATCTCGTGCAGCACAAACTGGATGAGCTCCTCGAGCCCGTCATGATCCCAGAGCCCAAGTAAGAAAGCTGCACTGACACAGCTGACGGTCATGAAGGAAGGGTTTAGTTGTTTGGGGTGATGGACATGGTCACATGGGGTTCCAGTATCTCGATACGGTTCATATGCATGTAGTTTTTACAGATTTTCGAAGCAGGAGAAAGACCTGTAGGAACCCATAACCATCTAGAAATGAGTCAATTCTGTTACAGCAGGAACATTTAACCTGTCAACAGCTTGTAGATGAAAATTTTACGTGCAAAGATTTGAGTCGACGCCATCGTAACAGACCCGAAAAAGCCGTTTCTGGGCAAAAAATGTTCTTTAATCATACAATAAAAGGTATCAACAGTCCCATAATTGTGCAGCAGATATATAGTCTATTTCTCCACCACATAGTCTCAGCCATCCCACATCGTATCTGATCTCCGCTTAATTTTTCCCTAGTTTACTGTTGAGCATCGGTTTTTCATACATTAAAAACAAAACGAGCAAAACTCAATATGACGGTGATCTTTTGAAGCTGTTGTTAAATTCTTTGTGTGAATCTGTGTACTTTTCTTATACAGGATACGCTCTGTCTCTCCACACTTTGACGACCTTCACAACAGCACAGCCTCCACTATCAACTTTGTCATCTCGCAGGTTGCTAGTGGCGACATTAATACCAGTATCCAGGCCCTGGCACAGGTAAGAACTTATGTCACGTATGCTTTGAGCTTATTATATAACTTAGAAATATTATAGGCCGTGCCTTTTCAGAAAACGACTTACAGACCACTTCTCCTTCTTATTTTTATTTCTGAATTTTATTGTGTGTGTGTGTGTGTGTGTGTGTGCGCGCTAACACAAATTTAATTTTAACGGCAATCATTTTATTAATACTGGATCGATGCATCATGCATTTCTGTTCGACCATTTTTTATTAAAAATATAAATAAATACATATAAAGAAGAGGTAAAACCTTCAACGTCCTTTCTTAATAATAATAATCAGTAAACTTTTGTTTTACTGATGCGCCAAATCTCAAATAAACCAGCAAAATCCGCCATGTTGCACACATCCGGCAATTAAAAGCGTCCGTGTGGAAACAGAGAAAAAGGACGTTTGGTGTCCTGATGACTTGCATCATTTAAAACACCATAATTGTTTAAACATTTACAAGAACATTTTGTCTTTATGCTCTTTTGTTGAGTTTGGTTTCACTAATAATAAACATTTATTTGCATAAAACATCCATATTTGTTCATGCCCATGTTGATTGTGACCGGTCAAACTCGTTTTCACCGAGGGCAATGCCGGCATCATGGCTGCCCTCGAAAGGCCTGTTGTAACTTTAAGAACTGTAAGACTTCATAGATGTAACTACTCCTTAACATGTTGTTAATTAACTGTCTCTATATTTGATTAGTACTTATTTAAGTAACAAATATCTTGTTCTAACATAAATCCATTTATTAGTTTAAAAATACATTATTTCTTCAAAGTCAACTTTGTTCAAAGCTAATTTTTAAATTTCAAATTTTTTTTTTTTGTCATAGTCAAGAAGGGCAGAACGACAAATAATCGCGAGCTTCTACAAAAATATGTGCCATTTTAGTCTGCTTTTTAAATCTTTTTTTTTTCTCATCAGTTTGTTGGTTTTTCTTGGCGGTGATCGTGTTTGGTCTCAAAATGATATGCTTGTTGCACTGCTTCACCACCGACACTGTCTTATAACACACACGGGTTTTTTTTCCCCCTCATTGAAGCACAACATTTTTTTTGTGTTTCCATTTTTCATTAAAGCGCCTCGCGTCGAACGTTTCTCGTCTTGGACATTTGAAGATTTTTTTTTTTTTTGTGTGAATTATCAAATTCATATGTAAACACCTTAGTTAAACGCTGATCTGGAAACGCTGAATTCGACATGCATTATGGGAGACTTAACGGTACTTAATGGTCAATATACGATTTTATTTATCACATATCTTATAAGATCTCAGGACAGCAACATAACTTAGTTATAATTGACTTTAGTGCACATTTTACAGCTTTCAGAACCAAATTTTTAAACTCTGAAATAAGATTCTTTGATTATGAATACATGATTATTTTTTCCCCCTCATTTCAGATTGACGAAGTACTGCGGCAGGAAGACAAAGCGGAAGCCATGTCGGGCCACATAGACCAATTCCTGATCGCCACTTTCATGCAGCTCCGCCTGATCTACAACACGCACATGGCTGACGACCGGCTGGACAAGAGGGACATCTTCAAACTGTACAGCTGCATCATCGGCAACATGCTCTCGGTAAGAGACCGATCTATTCATAGAATCTCATCTATCCTTAGCTATAACTGTTAAACTCTTATAGCACAGTATAACTGACTCAGGAGGACACTGGGTACTTATTTCTGATTACAGTAACTATTATTTCAGACCAGTGCTTAGTGAACGTGTGTGTGTCTTTTAGTTGTTCTCTATGGAGAGTCTGGCACGGGAGGCATCGATGGGTGTGCTTAAGGATCTGATGCACGGCCTCATCACACTGATGCTGGACTCGCGGGTGGAGGACATCGAGGACGGCCAGCAGCTCATCCGATCAGTCAACTTGCTGGTGGTGCGAGTGCTGGAGAAGTCTGATCAAACCAACATCTTGAGGTAAGGGGAACAAAAATAAATGTAGCACCTAGCATAAAAAAAAATGTTCACGCACAAGCGTACAACAAGCCTGTCATACACAATTCTAATTGGCCCGAAGGTGTTCATTAATGTTCTGTACCAGCTGCTCTGCCTTGGCACTTACTCAGTATTTTCTGTCCTGTTTATTCGATTTATTAAGTAGTTTTGGAAGGTGTCTGATTTTTAGAACAATTCTGTAACTTCTGGACTTTTGATTATGATGTGTGTTGTGTATCGCAGTGCTCTACTGGTGCTACTGCAGGACAGCCTGATCTCCACCGCAGGATCCCCCATGTTCTCCGAGCTCGTCATGAAGGTAACCATTTGCACATATAATAATCCTCTGTGTGTGTGCTTCTGTGTGTACCTGTGTGTGATCTTCTCTGTATACGCTTCTCTATACAGTGTCTATGGAGAATGATTCGATTCCTGCCCGAGACCATTAACAGTATTAACCTGGACCGCATACTGCTGGACGTCCATAACTTCATGAAGGTTTTCCCTAAAGAGAAGCTGAAGCAGCTGAAGAGCGACGTGTCACATCGCACCCTGAAAACCTTACTGCACACACTCTGCAAGCTCACTGGGGCCAAGGTATAAACACAGCCTTTGTGCGGTTTCATTGTAATATATAGGAGATGTTCAGGTTCCCAGTACGTACATCAAGGCCAGTATCAGGTTAACATGAGAAGTTCATAGTGTGTAGGGTAATGCACAATAAAGGTTGACTAATTTTCCCCAAAAAATCCATACCTATAGTTTTTCCAGCTTCGGTTCCGCTGTCATTACGAGAGCGGCCTCTAGAGGCGAATCACTGATGTGACGTGCTGTCTGTTTTTACACACCAGGCTATATGTATTATTTATAATTTATTGAATATATTTATTAAAACATTAATTCATATTTATTTCCTTTAGCACATTTTCATGATTCAGTAGGTGTTTTTTTTTTAAGTATCCATTTTTTTAAAATCTATTGATTTATTGGTTATCAGCAAGTATCAAACCAAGCTATCGGTAAAATCCACTATCGGTCGACCTCTGGTACACAACTTACCATTTAGCATAGATAGTTATGTATTTATATTTTTATATTATAAGTTCCAATGGATTTAAAACAAAAATTGTTTCTCAATAGGAAATAATGTAATGTTTGCTGTGTTTAAACAGATACTGGACCATTTGTCCATGATCGAGAACCGAAACGAGTCCGAACTGGAGGCTCATCTGAGGCGGGTGGTGAAACATTCAGGAAATCTCTTCAGCGTCAAGTCGGACCAGAATTTTGAGAAAACCGCCTTACGATCTGTACGTCACCACGTGTATATATTAAACCCTTTATTTTGCATAAACTATTGATTTTAATCTCAGCCCATTGGAGCTCATTCATTTAAAAAAAAACTCGGAACTGCATCACTGAAGCGAATTCAGGGTTTAATTTGTGTATTTAACATGTTTAAAGTGCAACTGTATGATTGTAACGCTCTCTCGACTTTCCCCTGACAGGATGATAAAGTGATCAAAGCGAAAGTGAGCGACATTCTCTCCGAGATCTTCAAAAAGATCGGCTCAAAAGAGAACACTAAAGAGGTGAGAGATCTTTACACTCTCGTGCTTCAAGTGTCAAGCAGTAAGAGCATGACATCCTCCTCTCCCTCCCTCTCTCTCTCTCTCTCTCTCTCTCTCTCTCTCTTTTAGGGCTTGACGGAGCTCTACGAGTATAAGCAGAAGTATTCCGACGCTGACTTGGAGCCCTTCCTGAGAAACACATCTCAGTTTTTTCAGAGCTACGTCGAGCGCGGCCTCCGTATGATCGAGTCCGAGCGGGAGGGGAAAAGCCGGCTTCAGAGCTCCTCAGGTATAAACACACACAAGCTGATGTTGCTACACTGTTTTCTTCACAGGTTCATATGCTACTGTATCATCTTTATTTAATATTTTTACTGTTCTAAAGCCAAGGAGAGAGAGATATATATCTACATACACACATATATGGTTAAATCACTTTATCACCATGGATACTCCAAAGATGTCCGATTTGCAGTAATTGTTATTGTGCATCTCTTCTGCTCGCCTGTAAGATTTCGTTTGTTCATTCCTCTTGTCCTGATCCAGTGATTCCACAGCACAGCGTGGACTCTGCGTACCCCTCCAACCACAGCTCCATGTCAGTCAGCAGTAACGGGGAGGATCTAAAACCTGCCGTTTACTACGAGAGACTCAAAATCCTCCGGCAGCGCCACGGACTTGAGAACTCGAAGGTTCGAATCACTGTCAAATACTACCATATTTCTGGGCTTTGATCTTTTCACATGAGTGGATGGATGTGATGAAAAATTAGTGTGTGACCAGTTTTACTTTACACCGATGAGGTGAGCAGCTGAAGTACGCGTTTGGGTTTTGCTTTTGAGCTCACCAAAGACCTTCAACCCTCAACTGCTCAGTATAAATGAGAGAACTGTAAGTTGCTGTAATTGTAAGGGTTGCCAAATGGTGTAAATATAAATGCAGTGTGTGCATCCCAGCTTCATTAATCAACACCTTTTCAATTGACCAGTCAATCCTTCATTTTTTTTTTTTCATTTTTATTTCATTATCTAATGTAAGATTTTGTTTGGAAATAGTTGTAGTGATGTGATTGTAAACCCCCACAAAAGTCGAATTTTCTTTTCATCCTCAGCAACAGCAGCAGCAGCAGCAGCAACAGCAGCAGCAGGAAGACGAGCGTCCCCTGTCCTCCCTGCTCTCCAGGCCTCCCCTGGCCTCCTCCACAGACATGCTTCACAGCAAGCTGTCGCAGCTGAAGGAGTCGCGTGAGTCGCAGCTACAGCAAGAGCAGTCGCGCTCACACAGCCCGGGCCGCGCCTCCTCGCCTGCCTCTAACCTCGACGACCTCAAAAAGAGGCTCGAGCGCATCAAGAGTAACCGCCAATAGAGACGAGCTCTCACACACACACACACACACACACACAGACACACACACACCACTCCAATTTCCCCTCCTCTTGCATCTAGTGAATTACAGCTAGCTAAACCGCTAACCTCTGCTGAATCGCGCTAGCTTTTCTCACCACTGCTCTGAGCTCGGACATTTTTTCAGGTCTGGTTTATGTATAGATTAACATATTGAAAAGAAAAAAAAATCAATAAAACCACAGGTTTTTTGTATAATATGAAGTAAACTGCTTTTGTTTTTTTTTTTGTTTTTTTTGCTCAAGTATTGTGTACATCTGTTTCAGGTTTTTTGTTGTTGTTGTTGTTGTATATACTGACGGTTGTTAACCACTCCAGGCTTTCCTGTGTCATGTTTAGGGGTTACAGTAGATGTGCAAATGTGCTGTAATATGTGTTCCCTGGAGATTTCCAGACTTCCTCGCTTGTCTTTTTTTTTTCTATTATTTAAACATTTTAGGCAAATTCCTGTCTCTCCAGATCTCCACCAGGATTGCGATTAGCGTTCGCCAATTTTCTGCCACTGAAGGATTTTTGTTCTCTTACGTAATTTATGGCGCATGGCATGAAGTACTTGATGTGACTTGTAAATAGTTTGCATTAATAAGCCCTGTTTAATTATTAATAATAAATGACTTTTTTTTTTTGTTTATTAATATTCCGACATCTTGCACTTGGGAGCAGAATGTTGGCAATTCTGATGCATCTTTTTTCTTTTCTTTTTTTTTTGTATTTCATTCAAGTAGTGTTAAGTTTAAGTGTATAATCTATAGTGAAAATGGCAATAAAGATTTTTTTTATATAATATAACAAACTAGAAGATGACTTTAGATCGTTTGGATTATTTTATGCTGCAAAAACAAACACACTTATGGTTTCGTTCTTTTTTTATCTGATGCAGTTTATTCCGGGGATGAGATTTCCTCCTCCACAGAGTCGGAGTGAGCAGAAATGATGCACCATGCTTATGGAATAAATCTAAAAAACACCAAAAGAAAAAATTCTTTACTGCATGTGCAAAGCTGAACATTGATCAGTTTTTGTTGAATTGGAAAAAATCTGGTTAGATAATGTTGAATGGTTTAAATACGGACCAGTATCCTAGTGGAACTAAATCAGGCTGCACTTTTAGTTCTGGGGTGTGACCAGGTGCAGCATCAGTCTCGAGTCTTTTCTCAGCCTCTTGTTCAGGGACACATACTTCTGTGGACTGCTGTCCTTGTGTCTACAAAGAACAAAAAATAAAACCCACCATTAATCACAGTCGAGCTACACAGCTTTCTGAAGGTAATGTTAAACACTATACGGAAAACTTCTTTTATCCTGGCTTCATTTATACTCTCCATATACTGTGTGTGTGTGTGTGTGTGTGTGTGTGTATATAAAATATCTGGACAAAAGTATTGGGACACAACCTTTTTTTTTTTTTTTTTTTTTTTTTTTCCCCATATGTGGTTCTTCTCCAAACTGTTACACAAAGCTACACACAATTGTACAGGACGTCTTTGGATGCGCTTTAATAAAATTTAGTGTTCACTTAACCTTGAAAACCCAAACCTGTTCCAGCATGACAATGCCCCTGTGCACATGAAGATCTGTTTTACAGGGAGAGAAAGATCTTAAGTGTCCTGACACCTTTAGGATAAATGTGAATTCTGACTGCACCCCAGGTCTCCTCACATCACCTTCATCAGCACCTGACATTATCTGCCATAAGGGGTTTTAGTAATCACACAAACACTCCAAAATCTACATCTTCCCAGCGGAGTGGAGGTTATTAATGTGGAATGCGATGCTCAAAAAAAAAGCACATGCCATACTTATGATCATACTTCTATTACAGTGTTGACTTGGAGACGGCTTTCATTCAAATGTATTCTAATAATTAAATTGTTAAATAAGTCAAAATCCGAGGAAACACACGGAAAAACATGCTGTGGTGAAGAACGTAATAACTAGAACCTCGACCACTAGATTGTCTAGAAAACAGTCTTGTTCTGGACTAGCAGTGTGATTGAGGTGAAGATGAACTGTGTGTACCGGCTGAGACGCAGCTGCAGAATTCTGATCCTGAACATGGCTTCTGAGCAGTAGGCCAAATACGCTTCCTCGTCCTGTTTGGTCAAGTTGAACCGGTTCTTCTGGAACCAATGCTGCTTCTGCTGGAGCTCCTCGGTTTCCTACGCTCACACACAGACACACAGTGAAGGTCAGTCAGAGCGTTAGAAGCACGGCTTCGGAATGTATATCTGGACCACTATTATTAAAAACTAAAAAATCCCTGTCACCTTTTCATATCGAGCTTGAATGCGGTTGGCCATGTCTACAGATCTTTGCTTTAGATGTTCGAGACAGTTCGCATGGATCTGCACCGCCTGCTGCTTGGTCAGGGTCTCCGGGTCGCCCCACTGAGCCAGGAATGAAGCCAAGATGTCCAAATTCTTGAATTCTTTCTTCTGTTGCTTCTCTTGGGCCAGTTGTTTCTACAGTACAAATAAAAATTAATGGCAAAGCTTGATAACTGAGTTATTTCACAATGCTGGGTCGAATGATCTCATTGGAGATCTTGAAGGTCGGTACAGAAATGGCTGGTTAACTTGTCGCTGATCGTTCGCCTCACCTGAGTTTTCACATGCTGGCGTGCCTTCTTATTCCTGGCCATGTCATAAAAGGAGATCTTCATCTCAATGTCACTTTCCTCCTGGTCTCTTACCTCAAGGATGTCCCTCACCTTACAAACACACACAAATAAATATATATATATAGATCTATCTCACAAAAGTGAGTACACCCCTCACATTTCAGCTACCATTTTAAGTACATCTTCTCAAGGGACAATACCATGTTCACACATTTTTGCATGGTTCTGTCAAACATGATACAGCTGTTATCACTTAGGGTGCACATCGATCACTTTTATGCCATCCCCTATATATTAATATAAAAAAATTAAAAATAAAAATGTTCTCTATTATTACTTCTTTCTCAGAGGCCTTGATACTGGTTAAGGTTTTCTCCTCCATCTCCATTAGTAACTCAAAGGTCTGGTGCATGTTCAGTTTCGGAGAGTTTTTTTCAAGCAGGTCTGTCACCTGCCATGTACAACGAAAAGAAGAGAATGAAAACGATTCAAGCTCCACTCGAATGAAAAGTAAAACTAAAATAAACATGGCTAAAAAATTTTTTTTACTTTCTAACCAGTCTTTAAAAAGACAAATCATGCTAATACACCAAGCAACAAAAAGTATACTTCTATTGTAAATAATAAAATGGCCACTAGAGGGCAGATAAGTGTTGTTGTTGTTTTTTAGGTTGTTCACTCAAACCTGAAAGCTGGAGCACATCTTGTCTGAAATTGGGTCATCAGGTTTGGAAGGTTTTTCAAAGATGTCAAAATTTGGAGTGATTCTGTCGTCCTCTAGATGATACATAACCTCGATTTTATTCTGCGAAATCTGGAATATTAGCTCGGCCACATCACTGCTGGCTGGTTTGGATTGATCTCTATGGAATTTCACTACAATTTTCTGCTCATAAACACACACACACACACACACACACACACACACACACACAAACACAAACACACAAACACACACATTATTGCCTTAGTTCCATTAGGATCCATTAGGTAGCTATGGTGTGTTAATGTTGCTTGCTAATGCTGTGCTAAAGTGGTTAATGTTACACCGTAAAGAAAATATTGGTGACTGGTGTGTAGGTCTGTAACAGGTAAAAGGTTGCAGTACTTTACAGTGTGTGGGTGTGTGTTCTACGGAAACCTGAATGGGTCGCTGAACTCCATGTTTTTGTGCCAGCTCCAAAGGTCTGTAAATGACGTGTCGATAATAGAGAAAGTCCGGGCGGCCGTGAAACGTCTCGGTCATCTCCTCATGTGTTTTGAGTCTAGTGACCAAGTTGTCATCTCGTATTTTACTGTAGAACTCCATGAAACGCTCAGTCTCAGGGACCTGGAGATTGTACCTGTGAGCTGCACAGAGACGAAAATCTCAGCTCAAATCTCAGTAATGAGCTTTAAACTCTAAAATGTAAATAAATACAAAAAAAAGAGCAAAAACATGTCCTAATTGTCCATGTGTATTGGTTTCTATTTTGCCATCTGAACAGATCTAAATACCGTATTTTTTGGACTATAAGCCGCTACTTTTCCCCCCACGCTTTAAACCCTGCGGCTTAAACAATTAAGCGCTAATTTATGTATTTTTCCTGGGTTTTTCCTGGTTTTACAAACTTCAAGCCAAAAAACAGAACCCCATAACATTAGACCAATGAAATTTCCGAACGGAAACGAAAAAACGCACTTCACCTGTGTTCTGAGCTGCACGGCATCGGGAGAAAAAACTTCCATCGGGTGATTTTTAAACGCACAACGATGCCAAAAGAAAAACTCCAGAGAGAAATAGTTGTGAAAGGAAGGAGGAAGACAGTGAACAATGACTTCCTTGGTCGGCTACTGTTTAGATACAAGTCGTTGTAACGCGTTGAGTCTGGGTGAAGGGAGAGCTCGCTAACTCCAGTTGCAACAGAAATCATATAAGCACAGACAGGTTTCCAAAACTCGTGTTTTTTTCTTTTTCTTGGCAACAGCGTTATGGGTTATTCAAAGAAACATAATAAGGACATAATCCTTGGTCTTGCACACATGCAATAATAGCGGAAAAATGCAGTGCCAGGCTATTCCCAAAATACCGCTATGCTCCTAAAGGAAGCGCAATATATTTCACCCGTTACACCGTGTGTAACGTGTCTTTCCTTAAAGCCTGTGTAAAGTTTAGTAGTGTAGACACATGCGGCTTATCGACAGGTGCGGCTTATTTATGTTAAAAATAAAAATATTTGTAAAATTCAGTGGGTGCGGCTTATATATGGGTGCGCTTTATATTCCGAATATTACGGTAGTTGTTTGGTTAATTGGTTGTTAGATGGACTAATAAATGGTTGGATGGACAGATAGGAGAACAGATTGTTTGACTAAGAGACAGAGATGGACGAAGCGCACAAACGATGTACTTGAGTTAAAGTAGAGATACACTCGGTGAAGTAAAAGTGTCCCTTTAAACTTTCATTTGAGTAAAAGTACCAAAGTGTTTGCCTTCAAATTTATCCAAAGTGCTATGATTTATTATGTCTAGAACGCTCCTGTTATCATTTTTGTCACAAGACTCTTTGCTTAATCAACTCAGTTTATGTGAAAAGACTCTTAACACACCAATCTATTAATAGAATAATATTAATAACTCAAACACTGATTGATTTCTATTCAAATGGTCAGGAGCCCAAAACCTTCTTTTCAACTACTTCACAAAAATCTTACAAATGAGGTCACGTGTGTTGTGGCGAGTTTGGAGATTCTTCATCATTTATTCCTCCCTAAATGTTCTGCTTGATGTCGAACTGACGCTGAACTGTATGTTGGTGATCAGTAGAAACAATCAAGCGCCAATCAAAACAAGTTCAAAACAGCTTTACACTGATTGGTGGCTTGCTGCGTGTTTGATCAGTTACTTTTTATCCTCATAAATAACAGAACGAAAAGAATAAAGAACGACTGATTTTACAAAATGTGGAGTAGAAAGTAAGAAATTTGACTTTGAAATGTAGTAAATTTAAAGTTAAAGTTTCCCCAAATGGAAACACCTCAGTCAAATACAGATACACGGAAAAACTATTTAAGTACTGTAACAAATTACATTTACTTTTCTACTGTCCACCACTGCTAAGAGACGGATCGATGAATGGATGTTGGATGGAATAATGGATGTGTGGTTGGAGAGCTGTGTGAACAATTAGATGTACAGGCACTTGGATAGACTGATTAATGGATGGATGAATGGAAATGATGGATGTACCTATCAGATCAGGTGTAATCACATCTTCCTAAATATTATTCATATCCTAGCTGTTAACCGATAAACAGAGTGAGACACTTTTCAGCATGTAGGTCCTCCCTGTTATTAGTTTCATTTTCATTTTTATCATGAATTATAATAAGTAATAATAAGTCATCAGTAAATTAATAATTATTAATAATATTATTATTTATATGAGTCATATCGATGATAGTGACTGAGTGTAACTCCCTCTTTTTAACATAAATAAAGGAATAAATGTACTTTTTAGGCAGAAGCTCCTTCCTGGTGAGAAATGCTCGGTAGTGACATTGGAAGCTTTCTTCAGTTCCCTCTCCTGGAGTTTATCCTGTCGGCTTTTATACCACTCCTTCACTGTGTTGGGCTGAGTGTCTTCACATTGCACAAAAGGAAAGATAAAGGATGAGTGAAAACAAGAAAAAAAAAAAGATTGACAAGTGACTTTATGCACATTTGGGAAAAATAGAACCAGTTATTTTTTTATTTTTTTTTACTCACATTCCAGGTCATCATAAGTAGTCAGTCTTGTGACTAATCCATCTTTCAGAAGGTAAGGGGAAAATTTCTCCAGCGTGGCTTTCCTGTAATGGATAAGCTTCGACCCACCAGGGAAACGACTTTCCGTATCTTTAAATGCAAACAGTAAACGCCAAAGGTCAAAGAGGCCACTCCATCGCACGACATGTTCTATAGGACTGACCGGGTGTGCTGAGGTTATTAAAGGTCATGCACATGACAAAAAAGTTACCTTCTTCTGAGATTTGGATTTGTGTAACCCAAGACCAGGGCATCTTAAAAAGATCATGCTCTTCTGTGTCCTCCTGCAGAAAATAAAACCCAAAATGATCATTAAAAAGATCATTGCTTTAACATTAACAAATTATACCAAGCCATAAGAAATTGAGATTTATTTAGGACTGTTTAAGACAAGTTAGTGGGGTTTTTTTTGTTTGTTTTTTTAGATTGTATTTATTTTATTCACATTCACTAAAATTTTTTCTATTAAAATAATGAAGGTTTTTTCTATGTATTATATGAAATATGAGAAATCCTAAAACTGCATCAGCACTCAGTACAATTGTATTATTATTATTATTATTATTATTATTATTATTATTATTATTATTATTATTATCCACAAAGAACCTCAAATAAACAATTTGTCTGATCAGAGGCTTCAGGGCCTCCAGTTCCCAGCAACCACCACAGTCTTCCAATATGGCCGACACAGAGGGCAACTCACAGTCAACACACTGATTTTCCTCCTCTACTTCTCCCAATTACTATTTAGGCACTAATTAATATGTGCCCAATTTCACACACCATTATATAAAAGAAAATCTCTCGTTTTCAGTGACTTGGCCCTAAACCTTATCGAGCCGTTTGTATCAGATCTCTTAAACCCCACTAACTTGCCTATTGTTTTTGCCCCTATGGACTCCTAAATTAACGGACATTTGCTTGTTTGTTGATCTGCTCTGCTGATTAAATGGATAACTTTATCTGCAAATGTATCTGCTTTCATGTGTTGCTAATTATGTGACAGTGCAAAGATAAAGGTGCTTTTTGCTTTTCATATGTACATTACAGCACAGCGAAATTCTTTCTTTAGGGTGTTAAAAGTGCAGGGTCAGCACCCCTAAAGAACAGAGGGTAAAGGGCCTTGCTAAAGGGCCCAAGAGTGGCCCACATAGGCTACATCTCCACTAATCTGGATACTTTTGAAAAACTTTGTTTTTGTCTAAAAACACTGCGTGTCCACACTATCGTTTGCGATCGTTTCCTAAATGTTGCTCTTCCACACTGAAACGGTTACGTCCCTGTACTGGGCATGAGCAAACCTAAGACGCTTCGACCTGCACCATTTCCAGCTGGAATTTATTTACTTTCCGGCTCTTTGAAATGTCGCAGCAATGACCAAAAACGTGTCGTTTCAAAAGCCCCTGTTTTCACATTCCACGCTGCAACGTGAAAACTGTGTTTTTATATTCATCCACTTTGGAACGCGTTTTCAAAAAGCGATGATTTCATTTAAACGGAGAGAAAACAATTTTTTTTGAGTAAAAACATTTAGTATCATTATTTGATGCTCCTATGGAAAATTTTTTAAATGTACTTTTCTGCCATTTGGCAGAAGCCCTTGTCCAGAGCGACTCACAACTAAGCAGTTAAGGGTTAAGGGCCATGCTCAAGGGCCCACCAGTAATAATTGGCGGTGCTGTAATTTGAACTTGTGACCGTCTGATCCAGAGTCCATGCCTTAACCACTGAGCTATCATCTACCATTTGACATTCTTGAAGATCAGTTTAGAGTATCTTTGTCTAATTCTATATAAAACGGATTAAACTGGAATGTTCTGGATGCATGATGCACTGTCGCTTCTGATCTTAGGTAATTAGTGAATAATGATGAAATCATGTACAAGAAATATGTTTTAGATCTCTTCTAATACAGCCATAAATAAATTTAGAGCTTAATCCCGTCTGAATGAAGAGCCGGTGTTGAGTACACGCAATGAATAAAAGGTGTGTGAAGGGCAATATTCTTTACATCATCTTGCTCGTCTTGTTCTTCATCCTCTATGTCGGGACGGGCAACTGATGAACTGCTACTTGGGCCACACAGCATGTACTCCCATGTTAGATCATCTCGCAGGTCAAATGTCATCCCCTGAAAGACACACAGCCAAAAACAAAAACCAGATGAAATGTAATCATGAAGTGGAATAAAAATAGAAAATAACTTTAAACATTGCAGTTAAAACAAAATGTCTCTTAAAAAAATCTCTTTTACAAATCGCATTAAACACGTACACACACTAACCACACATACTGACCGTACAACCGGAGCGGCAGTCCTGCATGTTGACCCAGTAGTTCTCATGGTTCCAGATGCTCTCGATGCCGAGGAAACATGAGCTGGATGTAGGAAAGCTCTGGCCAGAGAGCGGGTCGATGAAGAAGTTCTTCGATATGTCACGTTTCCCTGCTAGAACCAGAACCCAGCTGTGAACCCGTTGGCCATGTAGAGGATCTGAGGGACGGTCCTGCTCATGTGGGAAAAAATCAAAATAAATCTGTTACATTTCTTATAACGTACAAAGCCAAAGCCATGACATAAAAAATATTTCCAATAAAGCCACTAAGTAAAGCCACGTAACTTAGGGACCATCTGTATATGGAGACCGCTGCTAAGACAAAAGTGGGAAAAGATTCTACCCAACACTGGGATGACCTTTGCCTTTATCACGTCTATTATTTTCTAATATCAGGATGCTTACATTTATGGCATTTGGGAAACGCCCTAATCCAAAGCGACTTATATTTATCTCATTTATAAATTCGAGAAAAAGGGCCTTGCTCAGGGATCCATGAATGAAAGCTTGGTAAAGCTTGGATTTGAACTCAGATCCAAAATCTAATGCCTTAACCACTAAGCGTCCACATCCCGGATGCTCCGTTATACAACACACAAAAGTGTGAAACAGTCTGTTTGAGTCCCCTAAATCTGACCTCCTTTAGACTCTCAGCATTTTGCTGTTCGGCGAGCGGGGGGCGTCCCTCTTGCTGATTTTTCTCCTCCTGACGCTGCTTGAAGGTGCTTTTCAGTTCTCTTGCAGGTTTCACCCTGTACTTCTGCACTTCCTCCTCCATCTCAGGTGACTTCCCTTTCACCTACACACAAATACCATGATACTTGATCTATTTCTCTGTAATGAAACGCACCAATCGATACGGTAAGGAAGTTCCAGTTTGATCACCTGATCACTCACCGTGTCCTGAGGTTTAATAAGTGGACATTCCTGGTGGCTCAGATCGATCAAGCACATTTCTTTGACTGCATAGCCGCTGACGCAGAAGGCGTTGTAGCCTGCGCCTAGCAATAAACTGCAGAGCAAGGTGGAGTACTCGAAACATGTGCCTCTCCGGGTTTGCACCACCCACGTCGAAGAGCAGAGCTGCTTCGGCTAAAAAGATCACATATCAAACACGTGCTGTATACTGATAAATGTTGCTCTGCTATGACTCGTATATAGTCAGAAATAATCTGGACTCTCTGTAGAAATGTGAACTGGATATCTGGTGTAATTATACTGCCATGCTTTTAGTATTTCGCAGGACAGACTCAATGAGTACAGCAGCAATTCTTTGGTGTACACCAGGGGGTCCCCAAACTATGGCCCGCCCCCACATCTGGAAACACCCTCTAACACTGCCAGGGACATATTTTGTATTTTTTTTATTTTACATATACTTTTTACACATATCACATCTGTATTTGATAATAAAGATTGGCTTTCAAACTAAAATTTCCCTTAGTTATTAACATTGCCTTATTATTTGTTAGTCATTTGTTAGTTTGGGGAACCCTGGTGTAAACTGTCAGCTGAGATCATCCACTGAAACATTGAAGAGACGTGGGCATTTTTGTGAAATATTTAGCAGCAGTAGTAGTTCTCACCACTTCAGTCAGACAATCCAAGCTCTCCAAAGTCAGAAAGTCGGCGATGAAACTGGCACATCCCTGCCAGTCATACAACTCGGGATAGGGTATAAGCGTACGCCGCAGCGTGGTGCTCACAAACTTCTGTTACAGTGAAACAAGAAAAGGAACAAAGTTAGAAACCTAGTCTCAAGTGGAACAGAGATGCAGTGTTGTAAGGAAAGTGTTAAAACCATCTAGCTGCCATTTTTAATCCAAAATAGCAAAGAAAAGAGTGTGTGGTTATTTAGTGACTTTTTGCTTTAAATACTTCACCTGCACTCCAACTTCATTGACTGGGAAGAGTAACAGTGGTTTGCGGTCGGGGTACAGGTAGGAGTACTGAGTGTGGAAGTTTTCCGCTATGGACAACATCGCCTTCTCTTCAGACGAGTTCTCGCTGTACGTGGGAGGACATTCAGATGGGTCTACTTTAGGCTTCGGCTCTGACCTGTAACAGTCAGTTTGGATCACTTGCATTTTTTTAATAAGGTTTAAGGCATTATGTTGTATTAAGAGTCAACTTCAGTTTGTTTATTTCTTGTTTATTGCCCCTAGCGCAATAAGTCGAGCTACTACACTGTGGCTTCTGAAGGCTTTCTTAAGTCTAATGTATTCGCTTTAGGTGCCATTTGTGATGTTTTAAAGTCTAAACGTTGCTCACATATGGAGTAGCAGAGGATTCGATTCAATCTGTGGATAAGGCAGCGAAATTGCCCATGATCTCTGAATGGGAAAAGTCGGGATACTTTCTCTCCCGTCAATTACAACACTCGTGGCCATCTATGAGCTCGTAGTTTAATGTTTAAGGCGTTAGACTTTGGATATGAAGCTCGTGAGTTTAAATCCCTGCAACTCCTGTGCCCCTGAGCAAGACCCCTAACCCCATAGCTGTTTAGTTGTATGAATGAGATAAATGTAAGTTACTCTGGATAACGGCGTCTGCCTAAAATGCCATAAATGTAAATGTGTGAGCCTAAATATGCAGAACAGGCCAGACAGTGTTACGCTGCTCTGTGGTGCATCATGAAGCAGTTAAAAAAAATACATTTGGCTGGCTTCATGTTTCTCAATGGAATGATGCTCGACCTTTCTCAGTGGCAGTGGGAGCTTGGCAGTGCAGGGATTAGAACTCACGACCTTTTAAACAGAAGTCCAACATTTTACACACAGGGCTATAATCCCACCCGTTTGAGTTGGTAGACGGTGTACGACAGGGCAGAGCAGCAGAATTAGGAGAAAAGGTGGCAGGTTCTGAAAAATTAGAAAATATCTGGATTCTTTAAAAAAAGCTGTTATTTAAATAAAGTTTAGACTACTGTAGGTTTACATCCCCGAAATGATCTCCAGCGAGCTAAAGGACAACACTGTCTAGTCTCCTAAGAAGGCAGAAAGACTAAAAAGGCTAGTCATATATTCAAAACAGCGCAGTGAAATTCTTAATTCGAATATCCCAGCTTGTTAAAAAGTATATAATAGCCATAATACAGTGCCCCAGGAGAAGAGAGGGCTAGGGGCCTTGCTCAAGGGCCCACCAATGTTAGCTTGGCAGTACTGGGGCTTGAACCACTGAGCTACCACTTTCCCAGAAAGAGTGGAGCAGGGAAGGATAATTCAGTCAATCAAGGGTTCTGAACATTGCAAACTGCTCCTGTAATGTTTTAATATGGTGTGTTGACAAGTTGCAAAAATGTGCCTTAGTGTATGTGTAAATTAAAACTTAAAAAAATTTGCCTTTCAAAATCTAATATCTATAAATCGCCCTGAATCCTTGTAGTCATCTGATCTGATTCTTGAATAAAGATTCATCCATAAACATCATAACGGATGTTTTTGTATATTTTAGAGTTAATATTTACAGCCCATGCAGTACCACAGTGGCCCACCAGAGGCCCACAGGTCTTTAAGTAAACAGGTTTGTCGAGGACACCACAGCTTGTTCATTGTCTCTTCTATTTGAACTCTTTATGTACAAGTCTTCATGTACTGTTATTCTGGCCTTCATGAGCTTTTTCCTACACGGCTACTCTTTTAAAACATGCCAAAGGTGAGGATTTTTATTCCATGCTGACAAATAAATCAGTGTATACAATACACTGTGTATACAATACACTTATGTTTGCTGTCCCTAAGATAGAATAAAATGTGTGATGTGGTCCTGTCAACACAGTTAATGATTATGTAATGTAAACAGCTGTGGTGTTTGTGAGCATCCTCTGGCGTAACTGTGATAATGGCCCTCTGTAATGCTGAGAACAGAGCAAACACCAGTGAACTTTAGTAAACTCACTCTTGGGGAGCCGAGAAATTGATTTGCATTTTGCCTAGAGTCTGGTCCAGTTCCTGCAACATTCTCGGGCCTACGTCCTCTCCCTCTTTCTCCTCCTCCTCCTCCTTCTGTTCCATCTCCTCCTCTTTCTTCTCCTCCTCTTTCTCCAACTTCTCCTCTTTCAGTTTGGTGTCTTCCATACCAGATTCGCTTTCAGAAGGCACTTGAAAATAAAGCAGAGATTACAGATTCACGAAAACAACAAACAAATAGAACAAAAAAATCCAAACAAATAGAATGCAAATGTAGAAATGGTAATTATATTTCTTTTGACAAAAAAAAAATATTTATACGACCTTTAAAGTGTTATACTATTTATTATTGCTCATACTTATTTTTTTTAATGTTTGATTTTCTTACAATACTCAAACTTCTTTTGAAAAAAACATATCAGGCTCTGGTGTCCATAAAAAGGAGGGTAAA